>REGO01000172.1:1235141-1304550 GCA_010120015.1 Rhombomys opimus
AGAACTTATAGAATGAAGATATATATATATATATATATATATATATATATATATATATTATATATATTATGTGGGATTTTAAAGAACGGGTTACAGGCTGTGGTCCCGCTAATACAACAATGGCTGTCCACCAATGGAAGAGCCAAGTGTCCAGCAGTTGTTCAGTCCACAAGGCTGTGTGTCTCAGCTCGTCTTCAGGAGAGGCCAGACTTCCAGCAGGCTCTAATGCCAATGAAAGAATGGACTTGTCAGTGAGAACAAGAACAAACGGGGAAAGACAGAAGCTTCCTTCTTCCTCGCCCTTTGCATAGGCTGCCAGCAGAAGGCGTGGCCCAGATTAGAGGTGATTTTCCCATCTCAAAAGATTTGAATTAAAGTGGTTCTTCCCACTTCTAGTGATTTAATTAAGGGAAAAAAATCTCTCCCAGGTTTTTAGTCCCAGGTTTTAGCTAAACTGACAACCAAGAAAAGGCACTGCAACCCCACCCCCCACACACATACTAAAGTCATGTATTTCTATGCACGGTTCTTGCAGAGGACCTGGGTTTTGTTCTCAGCCCTCATGTGACAACTTATAGCCACCTGTAATTTCAGTTCTAGGGGATTCAATGCCCTCTGCTGGCCTCCATGGGTACCAGGCATGCCTGTGGTATACATACAGACATACATGCGTACATTCAGGCAACACGTGGGGGAGGGGCACAGCCAAGCACGAGGGGAGCACTCAGCAATGCTGAGCATAATTATGTTGAGCATAATCCATGACCAGGCAGAGGCTTATGGCTTCCAGTGTCATAGAAAACGTTTTTAATTTCATGGTACTTTTTTTTTTTTTTTTTTTGAGACAGGGTTTCTCTGTGTAGCCTTGGCTGGCTCAGACTAATTTTGTAGACCAGGCTGGCCTCGAACTCACAGAAAGCCGCCTGCCTCTGCCTCCCTGAGCTCTGGAGCGCTCTCCAGTGCCCGGCTCATGGCACATTCTTTCTGACGAAAAGCTACACGTTTTCTCATGATCTTAAAAGATCTCCAGAGCGTGGAGAGATGGCTGATCAGCTAAGCCCGCCGGCTGCTCTTCCGCAGGAGCACGGTTTGATTCCCAGCACTCACACGGCAGCTCATGACCATCTGCAACCCCGATGCCCTCTCTGTCACTCGAGGCACACATATGGTGCACAAACATGCACGCAGACCAAACCCCAAACACCTAAAAATAAGTCATTTTTTTAAAATAATTTAATTTTTATGTGCATTAGTGTGAAGGTGTCAGATCCCTTGGAATTAGTGTTACAGTCAGTTGTGAGCTGACATGTGGGTGCTGGGAATTGAACCCGGGTCCTTTAGGAAGAGCAGACAGTGCGCTTAACCACTGAGCCATCTCTCCAGCCCCAAAATAAGTCATTTTTAAAAAGATACACTTCCCCCTCAAAAAAGATTGTGAACCATTGTGCGTCCTATAAATATTTGTTCCCATTCTATCTTTCTGTAATAGTTGTATACTCAATAAACAATGAATGAATGAGTAAGCCTCCCCCTCATTAGGATGTTTTTTCAGTGGGGATAAAAACAGTCAAAAGAAAAAAAAATCTCGAAAGACGACTGAGAGGGAAACTAAGCGTTGATTACTAAGCTGTGACCGTAAATACCGCTTTTCCAGCCGGGTCCATTGCAAGTCCCACGCTTGAGCCCCCGCCAGCCCCCACCTCCTGTCCTGAGATCACTCACTGACTGCGCCTTTGCAGCCTGTCAGCTGAAAATAACCCCGGAGCCGAGTAGGGCTCCTTGCCCGGCTTCCGGGACCGGGGGTGACTCTGCCCCCTGCCGGCCGCTGGCCCCGTCGGCGGGCAGAGCCCGGTGCCTCCGAGACCCAGGCCAGGGCTGGGAGGCATGGAGGGGGCGTGGAAGGGGCCGACCCCCCACGGGACAGGCTTGAGTTCGGGGCTGCTGTGCTTGCTTCCCAGGGCTGGGGAGCCCCAGGGTGGCCCAGTGTCCCAGACTCTCTCGTCCATCCCTTTTCCCTGGGCCCGGCTGCGACACCTTTCCATCCTGAGCCAATTCTCTGCAGCGCCTACACTTGGCGATGTACACAGTGCGGTGTACCAGCCTCTCCATCACCATGGAAACAGGAGCCTCTGCATCCTAGAGCAGATCTGCGAAGCTACTAGAAGAATCTGGGTTTGGGAAAGACAGAGAGAGAGGGAGGGAGGGAGGTTATTAAGTAACACGGAGCTTGTGAAGATGATTGGCTTCCTTGGCAAGACGTCAACGCGCCCCTCTCAGACCATCCAAACGTAACCTTGAGCTAACTCCCCTCAGCACCACCTTTCTCATCTGTTAAATCAAAACAGCAGCAGCACCTCCTTCACAGGGCGGACGTAAAAATCCCGTTAGGTAACGCGCACATAACGCTCAGGTCAGTGCTCAGCACACAACCGAATGCTCAAAAATGTCATCGTTGCGTATCTGCCTATTTATTAGTTAGGTACTTATTATTTCTGCTGCCAAGTCGTTGATGACGCCTTTTAGACCAGGCATAGTGACACACACCTGTAATACCAGCGTTTGGGAGGCGAAGGCATGAGGCTCTGGATGTCAAGTTTAGCCTCAGCTACCTAATGTGTTCAAAGCCAGCCTGAACATTAGACCCCAAACTCAAAAAAAAAAAAAAAAAAAAAAAAGGAAGAAAGAAAAGAAAAATGGAAAATTACAAATTTTTCTTTTCAGTGTGTGTGTCTGTGTGTGTGTAAGACTGTGTGCTCATTCAGGGGCCAGAGACAGCCCCTTAAGACAGCATCACTTGTGAACTGGACGTCCACCTTGCTGGCTAGGGTGGCTGGCCAGCGGGACATCTCTATCTACCCAACCACACTCACAAAGCTGCTCTCATCCATCCCGGTGTGCTGTGGATTCAGCTTCCCTGGTACCCTGGGCTGGCACTCTCTGACGACTCCCCTGTCCGCACACAGTGGCCTGGAGGCTCTAACTCAGGTGCAGCGTCCTCTGACTTCATTGCCTTCCTCCTTCAGGCAGCTGTGGATTTTTATAGCTTGCTTGACCTGTGGATTCTCTTTCAAATTCTAGCAAAAATGGTCCTCAAGTTTAGGAAGGGAGGGAGGGAGGAAGGGAGAGAGGCTGGTTTGGTTCTGTAAAGCCAACATTCGGTAAGTTCATCTCCTTTCCGTGTGCCCGTGTGTACAGCTAAGTTTCACAAACAGTTAGCACCCCATTTTGGTCCTTGCAGCAAGTTTCTATGGGGACTTAACTCTCAAGTGTGGGCCCCTGAACTTCACCAAAGTGGAAGCAACAGCTCTTTTTCCTTTCTTTCTTTTTTTTTTTTTTTTCCCATTTTTGTTGGTGTCGAGACAGGGTTTCTCTGTGTAGCCTTGGCTGGCCTTGAACTCACAGCACCTGCCTCTGCCTCCCTGAGTGCTGGGATTTACAGAGCCCAGCTTTTTTTGTTTGTCTTTGAGACAGGGTTTCTCCGTGTAGCTCTGCCTGTTCTAGAGCTCACTCTATAGACCAGGCTGGCCTCCAGCTTAAGGGAATCCACCTGCCTCTCCCTTTCAAGTGCTGGGATTAAAGGTTTCTCCCACAATCACCTGGTGAAGCAAAAACTCTTAACTAAATCCGAGAAGAAAATAAAAACGTGTTCGCAAGCCAGGATAGGCAGCCCAGGCCTGGCATTGTGGCTGCTTGAAGAGGCTAAAACAGGAAGATCAAAACTTCAAGGCCTACCTGGATTCCGAATAAATAAAGTCAAGGCCAACCTGGGCAAATCTGTAAAGCCCTACCTTAAAAAAAAAAAAAAAAAAAAAGATAAGGAGCTGAGGGCGGTGGACACACCTTAAATCTCCTGCTCAGGAGACAGAGGCAGGGGCATCTCTGAGTTTGGGGCTAGCCTGGTCTAACAATGTATTCCAGGCCAGTGAGAGTTCCACGGCGACCCCCTGTGGTGATATCGCTATAGTTACATAGCTGTATCATTATACACATACCACACATTTACATGTTTATTTTGCTTTTGACACAGGGTTTCATGTAGCCCAGGATAGCTTTGAACTTTGTCTGTGTTTTAGGCTGGCCTCCTGCCTCCACTTCCCCAGGTGCTGGGCTTAAAGATGTGTTCCACTAGCCCTTACTTATAACAATATTAGGAGAAATCATGGGGGGCCTAAGTGGAGGAATGTCTAATGAGTTTGAGCTGGAAGACTCAGCCTCAGAAAGTAACCTAGAAACTCGCTGCAGCTCCCTTCAAACCCCAGCAGCTTGGAAACGGACAAGCCGCTGAATGAATTTGTGCAGAAACACGAGGCCCACAGATAAGCAAGATGCTCTCTGAGAGGAACAAGGCTGGGTTCTTGGTCTAGCTTGCGCCAACAGACTATAAATAGTCTGTAATAAATAACGGAGACGGTGTGCCATTGGCACAAGAATGACCAGATAGCTTTGTGGAACAGAAATAAGAACTTAAACACAAACCCGGTCACTGATGGAGTCTTGATTCCCGCTGGAGGGAATAATTCAGAGCAGCGAGGAAACACCCCCAAAGCACAGATCGACCCACAAGATCAAACATCAAATTTTAGGTATGAATATGAAAAAGTAGAACAATGGGGCTTATAGGAAACAGGGTAGGAACCACCGATAAAGACACTAAGATAAAATGCTCCTCAAACACTAATCAGAAGCGGCCACACTTGGGTTCCAGGTTGACCTGGTAGATGCCACACAGCCCTGAGCTCCATCCAAAGCATACAAAGGGAAAAAGTGAGGAGAGGAAGGCTCAGGTGACATGTGAGTTAAAACTTGTAGTTAACACTGAGATAAAGAGGAGAGCTAATTGAGGGGCCGGGTTGACGGCTTAGTGGGCAGAAGGCATTTGCGACCAAGCCTGAGCACCAGGATGACTCCCGACAGCTGCCCTCTGACCTTCACCCTGAGCAGTTTGGCAACACATAAAATACACAGATGTTTACAGAAAAGCTTTAGACCAGAAGAAAAAGTTGGGACATGCACTGGCAAAGAACCTGCAATCAGATAATGAGATGAGGGATGATGACGATGTAGCTCAGTAGTGCGGCCTAGCACACTCAGGCCATGGGTCCAATCCTTGAGGAAAAAAAGATAGAAAGGCGGGTTGCAAGTTGACTTCCGACCTCTGCACGTTTGGTGCAGCGTGTGTGGGTGGACACTTACACAAATAAACATAAATCGATAGTAAAGCAAACGACGAAAAAGGAGTAAGAAAAGAGAAAGTGAACAACTATGAAACTAATGATCGTAAAACTTACTATAAAAGTGGGCAAGAAGGGGAAGAGGTCCTCCCCTATCAGTGGACTAGGGGAGGGGCATGGGAGGAGAAGAGGGAGGGCGGGAAGGAGGGAGGGGTTGGGAGAGAACAAAGGAGGGGGACATAGTTGGGATACAGAATGAATAAATTGTAATAAATTAAAAAATTATTAAAAAGAGAAATTTAAGAAATTCACCGGAATTGGCTTCACCAAAATTTTTAAATTTGTGAGAAAACATATTGAGGGACATGATATATTTGTTTACTGAACATTGTACTGAATATAACCAAAGATGAATGACATTGATTGAAAAAACCCCATTTTAGTATCAGAAAATTTAATATCGTTAAAATATTCATACCACCCAATGTGATCATACATTCAATACTACAGAATAAATATTGAAACTGATACAGAATCCCTAGGTCCTTTATCTTTTAATTAATTATTGAATAATTTAAATACTAAATTTAATATTTAGTTTAAAAAAATTATAGTCAAAAGCCTTATTTCTTTTGACATCTGGGGCATTCAGTGCTGTCAAGAGTGTGCTTGTGTCTGGCTCTTTGATCACCTCCCCCTGAGGTGGAGGAGCAGCCTTACCAGGCCACAGAGGAAGAGGATGCAGCCAGTCCTGATGAGACCTGATAGGCTAGGGTCAGATGGAAATGGAAGGAGGACCTCCCTTATCAGTGGACTAGGGGAGGGACATAGGGGGAGAAGAGAGAGGGAAGATGGGATTGGGAGGACATGAGGGAGGGGGCTACAATAAATTGTAATTAATAAAAAATAATTAATAAAATAAAAATTTTAAAGGAAAAAAAAAGTGGGCAAGAAGCTTGGACAGATGTACCACAAAAGATATCCAAACAAGGGGGGGGGGGGAGGCCAAATGGCAAATAAACAGGCAAAGGGCACACCCAGATTTGCCTCCCGGAGCTTGGACCTTCTGCCAAAACCAACTTCCGTGACTTACAGGGTGTCCGTCCCACAGGGCACTTCCGATCAAGGAGTCTGCCTCACAGCAACTGAAATGTGGTGGCAGAGCCTGCTTGCGGCATGCACTGGCCGTGCATCATGGCCTAACAATCCAAGCTGCCAGCTTCATAGGGCCTCTCTGGTCTGTTGAAGACACCGTTACAATGCCAGGGAAGTAGCTATACCTTGCAGAGCTGAGGCAAGTTTCCCCAGCAAGCCGGGAGCCCTGCCTGCCGCACTTCTGTAATCCCAGCACCCTGGAACGTAGAGGCGGGCAGATCTCTGTGAGTTCAAGGCCAGCCTGGTCTACAAAGCGAGTCTAGGACAGACAAGGCTACACAGAGAAGCCCTGTCTCAAAAAAATAAAAATAAAAAATAAAAAGAAATGCAGCTGGCAGTGGTGGTACACGCCTTTAATCCCAGCACTTGGGAGGCTGAGACAGGTAGGTCTCTGTGAGTTCAAGGCCAACCTGGTCTACAAAGCAAGTTCCAGGACATCCAAGGCTACACAGAGAAACATTGTTGCAAAAAGTCCAAAAAAAAAAAAAACAAAAACAAAAAACAAACAAACAAACAAAAAAACAAGAAATCAAGGGCTAGATATGGCCTAGTACTTGGGGGATGGAGGCAGAAAGACCAGGAGTTCAAGGATCTCCCTGGCTACGTAAGAAGGCCAGTGGGGGTTATGAGAGAGCCCACCTCAAAAAAGAAACCGAAATATGTGAGGCTGGGGTTGGGGTGAGGCTGGGGTTGGGGTGAGGCTGGGGTTGGGGTGAGGCTGGGGTTGGGGTGAGGCTGGGGTTGGGAGAAGTGGCAGCACCCACTGTCCAGCCAACTCTGACCATAAGACCTGTGGAGAGCAGAGGACTGTAAGAACGGCTGTCACGTTTTGCTCTAAATGTTTGTATACAAGAATACAGGCATGATGGTGCACACCTTCCATCCCAGCACTCGCTAGGCAGAGACAGGCAGGTCTCTGTGCACCCAAGGCTAGACTTGTCTACGTAGCAGGCTCCAGGCTAGCCCAGACTGCATAGAACCCTCCCAAACCAACAAACAAAATGATGATGAACTAATTTTTACACGTATGAGTGTTTTGCCTGCATGCATGTATGTATACCCCATGCATGCAGCGGGGGGAGTAGAAAGGGACATCAGATCCCTGGGAACTGGACTTAGCACTGCCATGTGCTAGGCAGGAGCCCGACCAGAACCCTTTCCCAGAGCAACACGTCCACTAGCCATTGCTCGGGCTCTGAAATGACTTTTTATTGTTTCGTTTGTTGCCAGAACAGCGCTGGCTGGCCTTATATAGACCAGGCTGGCCTCAAACTCACCGAGATCCACCTGCCTCTGCCTCTTGAGTGCTGAGATCAAAGGCCCGTGCCACCGCTCCCACCTTCAGTGACTTTTCAAACCAAATTTATCAGGCTGGAGGGAGCTTGCTGCTCTTCCAGAGGACCAACCAGTTCAGTCCTCCATACACACAGGTGGCTCACAACCACTGGTAACTCCTGCTACAAGGGATTCAGGGCCCTCTTCTGGCCTCTGAAGGTACCTGCACACACACACACACACACACACACACACACACAGAATATAAATCTTATTTTAAGGCCACTAAATACAACATAACAGTTTTAGAGCGTTTTCACTATTCCACAGTGACCCTTTTTGTGGTATGTACTATTAATCTCCTCTCCCCTGACAAAGGGTAACTAGCTTAGTTCACAGAATAAAAGATACAGTGTGTCTTAAACAACAACCACTTATTTCTTACAGGCTTGAGACACGAAGTCTAAGAATACAGTGCTGGAGGCTGGAGAGATGGCTCAGAGGTTAAGAGCACTGGCTGCTCTTCAGAGGATCTGAATTCAATTCCCAGCAACCACATGATGGCTCATAACCATCCATAATGAGCTCTTGTGCCCTCTTCTGGCATGCAGGCAGAACACTGTATACATAATAAATAAATAAATCTTAAATCTTAAGCACTGAGCCACCATCTCCCAGTCCAGTCTCTTTCTCTTCTAAGGACACTAATCAGGTCAAGGGAGCACACCTTCATGATAGTCTGAACCTCATCACTTCCCAGTGGTCCTGCTGTAGTGAGAATTTTGCTTTCTTTAAAAACCCGGTTATGTGGATGTTTTGGTTTTAATCCCAGGTGTGGGGTATGGGGCTGCTTCAGTTTGTCCACCACCATTAACTATGCTTGTCTCCTGCTCTGAGAGGGGTGTGAATTTTGCCAGCTGCAGATAACGCTGGGGCCTCTGGAGAGGGTGTGAGGGGGAGAGCTCTGAGAGAGCCTGTGGCAGCCAGTGCTCTCCTGCTGCTGCTGGTTCCTGCTGCCGCCTTTGCGGTTGCTTTTGCTGAAGTGCTGGTTTGCTGGATATTCTGACGATGAAGGTTGGACTTATTCCTAGGAACCCAGTGCCCCTAATCAGCAGGAAGTAGTCTAAAGAGGTCTACACCCTCTTTTCCCTCTAACCTTTCTTCTTGCCAGCCTCCTGTTGGGTTGGAAGGAATTGGGGTGGAGAAGAGTGGTAGATATAAGAACCCAATAAAATAGCTTAAAAACGGGGGTGGGGGGACTGGAGAGATGACTCTTCGGTTAAGAGCCCTGTCTGCTCTTCTACAGGTCCTGAGTTCAATTCCCAGCAACCACATGGTGGCTTACAACCATCTATGATGGGACCTGATGCCCTCTTCTGGTGTGCAGGTGTACATGCAGGTAGATAACACATACACGTTAAAATAAATAAATAAATAACGCAAAACCAAAACCTCCTACACCCCACCTCCCACTCTTCCCAATACAGGGTTTTTTTGGTGTAGCCCTGAAACTCACTCTGTAGACCAGGCTGCCCTCAAATTCAGAGAACTGCCTGCTCCTGCCTCCCAAGTGCTGGAATTAGAGCCGTGCACCACCCCTGGCTGCTCTCCTTGTTAGCAGAGGTTTGCTCACCAGGCTTGTCAGTAACAACCTTACACAGTGAGCCGCTCACCGGCCCACCCACAAAAACGATTATGTGAACTTGTGCGTGTGTGTGTGTGTGTGTGTGTGTGTGTGTGCGTGTGCATGTTTGACCTGTTCCACCGGACCCAACACAGTCATTCTGGCCTCTGCTGGCACCAGGCATGCATGCACGTGGTGTACGTACACACATACACAGAGTTTAAAGAATAGAAGACTTTTTTTTTTTTTTTTTTTTTTTTTTTTTAAGGCCTTCTCACAAGCACTGACTGCGGTCCTCCAGCGTACAGGGGGCGCTTCGAAATCAGGCTGGCCTCCTGATTCCTCATCCCGCGCTCTTCGCGAAGGTCCTTGTTGCTAGGAAACAAGTCGCATCTTTCCCCTCGCGCGCGCTCCCTTGGTAAAGGGCTAGCTAAGGCCCCGTTACCTTACTTCCAGAAATCCCCTGCCTATGAGAGCCTTTTCCTTCTAATTCCTCACAAGCAGGCCGTGGCGGCAGGCGCAGGTTCCTCGCCTGGACCCGGCCCGCCGCCCAGCCATGCCTAAGAAAGGGAAAAAGTTCAAGGTAGCCTTGACGGATGAGGAGCAGCTGCTTTTGTTTCAGCAGAAGATGCTGGCAGAGGAGGAGGCAACCAAGAAGAAAGAGAGGCTCATCGCCCAGTTCTTGAAGGTGACGCTGGCTCTGCAGTGTGCCCTGCCCAAACCCTCGGCCAGCGGCGCCGTGGCCTGCGATCGTGCGCCTGGCTCGTTTTCTTCCCCTCCGACCTCCCCTGAAGTCCTTCTTCCCAAAATACATGGGCTTCAGGCAACCTTGGTTTCGGCCTAGGGAGCTCTCCGGGAAGCACGGAGAGCGGGGAACAGAGATGGGCAGAATCACCGAGTCCCGGCATTAGGACAGTAGGTGCTGTCAGGAGTCCGCAGTCAGCTGTCTTGAAATCTGCTGTTCGGACTGGAGTGGGGTCCTTAGAAAGACTTCTGTTCTCAAGCTCACCCTGGAGGAGACTCACCAGAAGATACAAACAGGGCCCCCTGAGTGTTGGCTGCCAAGAGCTTTGTACTTCGGGATACACAAGGACTGGTATTTTTTTCAGCCTGCTGTCGACTGCTGTGGTAGACCTCTTTGGCCTTTGCTAAAACGCATGCGTTTATCCCTCCCACAGGACAAGCTGGCCAAGGAAGAACACAACAGCAACCTGAACCTTAACAAGATCAACACGCAGTGGAGAACTGTCCTCAGAGAGATGAAGAACACAGAGCTTCACAAGGACCTTGAGATCCTCAGCCAGACGTTTGAACGCGTGGTGGACTGCAAGGACAATATCATCAAGGTACGTGCTCTCTCCAGAGAACACGGGGAGGGCTTCCCTGACTGTTCTGGGTAGGACGGACCTAGCGAACCATCATCATCATCGTCATTTTGAGACAAGGTCATGTATCTCCATACTGGTCTCACACTCACTATGGAGTGGAGGACGGCCTTGAACTCCTCATCTTCCCCACTGCTGGGATGGAGGTGCCGGCTACCTCATCGGCCATCAAGCCTTCATGAGGTGCACAGGCTGTGACAAATGTAGCCTATTGGTTCTAGTCACTGTCCCTGAAATGAGGAACGGACTGCTGAGCTGTCAGTACGCCTCCTTCCTCAGAGGAACAACTCTCCTTTGTCATCTACTGCCCCAAACAGGGACTGTGGAGCAGCCAGCCCCACTGGCACCTTGGGCTTAGGCCCGAACCTTTTTTTTAGTACCAGAAGGCTCAGTTCCAGAGAGGGGAAGGATCTGCCCAGGGTTGCCTAGCTCTAGTCAGATGGTGAGGACCAGATTGTGGGTATTCTTTTCGTAGAGCGTATCACTCTGTAACGCTGGCTGCCCTGAGACTTGCAATGTATCCCAAGCTGGCCTTGAACTCTCGGAGACCCACCTGCCTCTGCCTCCCAAGCTCTGGGATCAAAGGTGTGTGCCGCGGCACCTGGCTAGGTGTAAGTATTTTGACTTATTCCACTCCATTCAACCAGTTTGGCCTCCTTGACTCAACTTCAGTGGCCCGGGACAAGGTTGGGAAGCCCACCCAGCCATGGGTGGGTCAGAGCGAGTCTGAATTTCCAGACCATTCCGTCAGCCATCCTAAAGCTCTTTTGGAGGGAGGAGGGAGATTGAAGCAGACTCGGATAGTCCAGGCTGGCTGTGAAAGAGCAGGTCTCCTCCTTCAGCCTCAGGCACTGGAATTATTGGCAGGTGCCGCCAGCCAGCCTGACTCCGTTCTTAGCTCTTAAGAAATTCTTGAATCACTCTCATCTTTTAAAGGATTTTGCTACATCTCTTTCTTTCTTTTTTAAAATTTAACTTTTATTCTTTTTGAGTTTCACATCACGTGCCCCAATCCGACTCCTCTCCCCATCCCTTCATATCTGCTCTCTGCTCTTGGAACCTCCTCCCACCCAAAGAAAAAGCACTCTTGTTGAGGAAGCTGTAGTGTGTCTCAGTGGCCACATCCATTTCTTAAAGCCTGTGTGCATAATGTGTGTGTGCGCATGGTCTGGAGGTCAAAGGGCAGATCTCTGGAGTCCATCCCCTCCTTCTGTATGGGTCTAACTGTCCTCTCCTCCCACTTCTAAGTTTTTGTGCTCTCCTGGCTTTGGGATTGGTGACTTTGAAGGCCACCGTGCTGGCCTTTTCACCGCAGCTTCGGGATTTTTGGTGGAAACGTGAGCGAGCTCAGCACTGTGGGGTTCGTCAAGCACAGGCAGCACTCCTGGCTCCTTGATTGTGGGGACCAGGACTTAGAGTGCCCTGGGCAGCACGTGCTTGCTTTCCTGTCGTTCTCATGACCAATGCTGGACACTGGAACCTGGCCCTAGGATCTCCTGTGCTTCGGTTAGCCCCGACGTACTGGTCAGACCTATGCCAGAGGGACCTCTCAATCCTCTTTTATTAGAGGAGAACCAAGATCCACACAGGAGATGACAGCTGCCTGGAACATGGCACCAATGGGCTGTAGCCCCCTTTAGTTTCCATTTTTTTGAGGCAGGACTCTTGCTAGCCTGGAGCTCACTATGTAGATCAGGCTGGCCTCAATTCAGAAAGCTCTGCCAACCTCTGCCTCCCGAGTGCTGGGATTAAAGACGTGCCTTCACAGCTGGTTTACCCTTTTTCTAATTCTGCCTTTTACAGACTACCTGTTTACCGACTCCTCTTTAGTCTTTCCCTGTCAAACAAAACTGCACAGTAACAGCAAATATTCACCGTACATCTCTCCTTCTGCTTCAGCCTTGCAGGGGTGGGAATTCAGCAGGCCCCGGCAGCTTCACGCTAGAAGGTACAATGTAAGGAAGGCTTCTTCTTCTATTTTTTTAAAAAAATGATTTATTTATTCTTATTTTATGTGCATTGGTGTTTTGTGTGCCTGTGTGTATGTGTGAGGGAGTTAGATCCCCTGGAACTGGAATTACACAGTTGTGAGCTGCTGTGTAGGTGCTGGGAATCGAACCTGAGCCTCTGGAAGAGCTGCCAGTGTCCCTAACTTCTGAGCCATCTCTTCAGCTCTAGCTTTTCCCCCAGTGCTGGGGAACAAAGGCCTTGTACATGCTAGACAAGCACTGTAATGTAGTGAAAATTTTGGAATTTGGTGTCTCTGAAAAACACAGAAATGTTAAAAGAATGTGTTATTGTTTTAATCCCAGGTATGGGGGTGTGGGGCTGCTTTGGACTGTCCGCAGCAGCTGACTATGATTTGCCTCATGCTCTAGTGGAAGCGTGGTTTTGCCAGCTGCTGACAGTTACTGCAATTGTGTGACGTTTGGCATTCTGGGAACTTTTCAGAGTATATAAATGCTAGAGCCCCGAGAGTCAGGAATGGTGGGTGGTCATTCAGGGGGTTGGTTGTGGTTAGTCAGTAGTCACACTCAGAGAAGAAGGAAGAGGAAAGAAATTAGACCCAAGGATCTTGATCTCTCCCCTCTATCCTTTCACCCCCTGTCACTAGATAGGAGAGAAAGGAGGAGGTTGGGGAGAGCCTCTATCTGCAGGACTAATTACAGCTGGCAAAACTTGACAACCATTGTCTCCTGGAGGTGTGATTCCCTCTTCTGACCTCCAGGGGCACCAGGGACACACAAGGCACACATGCGGAGCTGGGCGGTGGTGGCACACACCTGTAATCCCAGCAATCTGGGAGGCAGAGGGAAGCAAATTGCTCTGAGTTTGAGGCCAGCCTGGTCTACAAAGCGAGTCCAGGATAGCCAAGGCGACACAGAAACCCTGTCTTGAAAAAAACAACACACACACACACACACAAAACAAAGTACTCATACATACATGCAGACAACACTCATATACATGAAACAAAATGAATCTAGAACAGTCATTAAAAAAAAAATAACGGACTGGGCCTGGTGTCACGTGCCTTCAATTAGAGCAGAGGCTGAAGGTCTTCTGAGTTTGAAGCCAACCTGGTCTACATTGCAAGTTCCATACTAAATAGAGTTACACAGCAGTGAGACCTTGTTTAAAAACAAAACAAACAATTCACAAATTCACATGTCCACCTTGCTCAGAGTCATGCTAATCTTTGCTATATTATTCCAGTTCTGGTATATGTGCTGGCCAAGTGAGCACTTTCTTTCTTGAAAGCCTCATCAAGCTCAGTAGTCTAGGCTGCCTGCCCAGTGAGCTTCAGGGATCCACCACGAAGGAGTGGTGACCTGCACTGGGGTTAGGAGTGACCTCCAGGCCTGGGTCTGTGTGTGGGTTCTGGGACAGGTTCCAAACCCCGGCCCTTGAGCTTGCTTGGCAGGAGCTTTGTCAGTTAAGCTAGTAGCCCACCTTCTTTTTTCTGAGTTCAGACTGGCCATGACTTCATGGCAATCTTCCTGCCTCAGCCTCTCAAGTGTTAAGATTATACTTGTGAGCCAGGTGTGGTGGCACGTGCTTTTAGTCCCAGTGCTGGAGAAGCAGAGGCAAATGGGTCTCTGAGTTCAAGGCCAGCCTGGGCTATAGAATGAGTTCCAGGACAGCCAGAGCTACACAGAGAAACCGTGTCTCAAACAAACAAACAAACAAACAAACAAACATGATTATACTTGGGAACCACCAAACTCAACTACCTTATAGCTTTAAAAACAAACAAACACAAATTTAAACTGTGTGTGAGTGGGTGAACATGTGCTGCAGAGCATGTATGAAGGTCAGAGAACAGCTTTGTGGAACCAGTTCTCTCTTACCTTTAATGTGGAATGCTACACAAGACCCCAAATTTGTACAGCAAGCTTTTCCACCCTCTGAACCATTTTTCCTTACCCTGTGTTTCTCCAGACTTTCTGAAAGTCAGCAAGTAAGAATCCGCTCCTTTTGTTTTAAGCACAGTCTCTCTGTGTAGTACTGACAGTCCTGGAACTCACTCTTGTAGACCAGGCTGACCCAGACTCAGAGAGATTCACCTGCATCTACCTCCTGGGGGCCACTATGCCAGGCAGATACTTATTTTTCAATCTGTTGCAGTGTTTATCCTGACTAGTGCTCAAGCCGTTTTGTTTGTTTTTTTTCCCCCCCAGTGTGTTTTTTTCCTCTAGTGAAAGTGTTCCAGTTATCTCTTGATAATAATAATAAACCACCTGTGAGATGGCAGCTTAAAACAGTATTATGTTCTGTGGTTCTGTGGGTAGACTGGAATGTGCAGCTCTGCATACTAGGGACCTAGCCAAGGGCTTACAGCATGCTAGATAAACTGAGCAACCACTCAGCCACTGGACACCATCCATCCTGTTGTGTAGCAGCTCCCACCAGGGCAGCCTCACTAAGACTCAGGAAGTTCCTGAAACAGAAGATTCACAAGGCGCCTCCCTGAGGTTATGTAAACAGAAAAAACTGCCAGAGAGAAGGGACCCTCAGACCAGCTAAACTGCGAAGCTCAGGGATGTAGCCCATGCTCCTGTGAGAAATGCCAATAAATCGGCTCACCAGGGTGGACTTCGGTGGAATTGTTAGTCTACCTTTTACCGGGTGAGTAGATATCTGTTCCTGTTTCTCCAGGAGAGCCACACAACACATCCTTAGCCCCGTGGCAACTGTCTCTCACAAGCAAGAAGGGTGTGTCACTGCTCGCCTCAGCCTGACTGCCAGCCAGGAGCTCAGCTAAGCTCTCTGCTTTGTGTCTCTCACAGCATGCTGGCCCCGTTCCTGGAGGAAGCATTCCCAAGAATAGGCATTCCGAGAGGCAGGGAGTGGAAGCTGCAGGCCAGTTTAAGGGCTGTGTTGGAGCTGGCCAAGTGCCAGTTCCACATCGTCTCTTGAGTCCAGTAATCATAAGGACACTCAAAATGGAGGAGGAGGAAAAGAGCCCTTTTCTTCTGTCCTCCCTCCTTCCCACTGATCCACCTTCCTTTCTCTTTCTGGCCTTCCTTCCTTCTTTCCTTCCTTTCTTTCTCTGAGATGAGTCTTGCTGGCTTCAAACTAATGATCTTTCTAAACATATTTTATTATTTTTAACTTATTTGTGTGTGTATGGGTGGGTGGGGGTGGGTGCATGTGAGTCAAATGACCTCGGAGGCCAGACGAGGGCATCCGATCCCTTGGAGTTAGAGTTATGGGTAGTTGTGAGACTTCAGTGCTGGGACCTGAACTCAGGTCTTTGTGAAAAGGAGCAAGTGTTCTTCACCTCTAAGCTATCTCTCCAGTCTCCAAACTCATGATCTTCCTGCCTCCCAAATGCTAGGACTGTAAGCATCCGTCCAAAGGTGACCCTGCCTTTGGTGGGGGAATGACAAAGTCACACTGCAGAAAACTGTCGGATGGGAGAGCGTGCTCGCCTCTGCAATATGGTGGGCCACACGAGGCCGCGTCCGTTGGCCCCCGAGTCGCTCTGACACTCCTTGATTGCTGCTCGATATAGCTCTTTTTGCCTTTTATTGTGTGCTTGTAGTATTGGGTACTGACCTCTAGCCCTCACGTATGCTAGACAAGAATTCTACCACTGAGCTGCATCCCTAACCCTGGAAAAGAATTTTTGCAGGGCAGTGGTGTACGTACCATTAATCCTAGCATTAGGGAGGCAGAGGTAGGTAGATCTCTGTGAGCTGGAGGCCAGCTTGGTTTATATAGTTAGTTCCAGGCCCAGCCAGGGCTCCATAATGAGATACTGTCTCAATAACATACATATAAACATATATGTCTATATACATGCATATATACATACATACACATACACACACATATATAATGCCACGTGTGTGTGCTGTTACCCAAGCAGGCTTCAGACTCATCGCACAGCCCAGGGAATCTGCAATGCTCCTGCCTCAGTGCCCTGGTATCACGGGTGAGCACCACCGTGGTCACCCTACTAGTTTTTATAAGATAAACTAGGTTCACATTATTTTCTGCCCTCACACGTCCAGTTCTCCAAGGATCCCCGGCTCTTTCTAACGGTGGCTCCATCAGTGTAAATGTTTGTGATCCACAAAACATTGCTCACATTTCACACTTCTTTATCTGTGTGTCTGCATATGTGTTAGGTGTGTGTGCATAGATGTTAGGTGTGTCTGCACATATGTTAGGTATACCATATGCATGCAATGCCCATGGAAAGGCCATTGGAACTGGAGTTACAGACAGTTGTGAGCCATCATGTGGCTGTTGAGAATTAAACCCTGTCCCTCTGGAAGTACAGCCAGTTCTCTTAATTGCTGAACCATCTCTTCAGTCCTTCCCAGTGGTTTTTAATAAAGACAGGTCTTAAGAGGTATCCCTGGTTGGCCTAGAACTCCCAATGCAGACCAAACTAACCTTGAACTCACAGATATCCACGTGCCTCTGCCTCCTGAGTGGGGAGAATAAAGATATGTACCACCAAAACCAGTTCCTACATCTTTAGATGTCATCATGGTTTGCATCAAGCGCAAACGGCAAGGGTGGAGAAATGGCTCGGTGGTTAAAAAGCTCCTACAGTCCTTTCAGAGGACCCGGGTTCGAGTTCTAGCACCCACGATAGGCAACTCACAACTGCTTGTAGCTCTTATTCCAGGAAATCTGAGGGCCTCTGTCCTCCACTGGCTTCCTGGGATACCTACAGTACACATAACATAAACTTATAAAGACATGCATACACACAAATAATAAACAAATCTTAATTTTAAAAGACTGAACGGAAGAGCTGGCATTCCTAAAGCCATCAGGAAATAATAGGAAAATGCCATTGTGCCACCTACATAGACAGGTCTCTATGTGTGTGTGTGTGTGTGTGTGTGTGTGTGTGTGTGTGTGTGTGTAGGTGTGCGTGTAGGCCAGGGGTTGAGATCAGTGTCTTTCTCACTCACTGTCCACCTTATATTCTGAGATATATTGGGTAGGCTGGCTGGTCAGACCTCAGACTCCTCCTACCCCTATTTCCCCAAACCCAAGATTACAGGGGTGCCACCACAGCAGATGGGGTGCTGAGGACCTGGCTGATCCTGAAGGGTAACTCTCTCCCTCCTGCCCAGTCTTTGGCTAAGGACTTGACTGAAGCTGAGGAGCAGTATGCCCACGCTCTGCGTAGCCACCTGCACAATTTGGACCAGCTCCTGACCCTACAACGCCGGCGCATCAGCCTCCTGGAGGAAAATTACAATATGGAGCTAGAGGCCCTGACAAATGAGTTTGAAAAGGAAAGGTACGGGGCCAGAGAGTCAAGAGAGCCGATCCAGGGGAGTTCCCGGAGCCATGCCTGTGACCAGATGCCCGACACTGAGGCGCCTCCTCCCTGAACCACAACCCCAGGCCGACAGGGTCCTGAGATTCTTGTAATGAGCTTACAGCCTTACAGCCTTAGCTGTATCTTTACCCCTGCCAGGACCCTGTCTGTACCTCCTACTTCCAACCCTCAAAATTCTATCCACAGAGCAGCAGAAAGGGATGGAAGAGAGATTTCACTGTAAACTTATTTAGACTTTTAGTTACCTTGTTTGTTTTTAATTTTGGTCTTTTTGTTATTTTGTCTTTTTTTTTTTTTTTTTTTTTTCCAGAGCTGAGGACCGAAACCAGGGCCTTGCGCTTGCTAGGCAAGCGCTCTACCACTGAGCTAAATCCCCAACCCCTTATTTAGACTTTAAAAAAAAAAATCAAAATATTCATATTCTTTCTGGGGAAAACCACACACAAACACACTCACAAACCAATCCTTTCCCTCCCTCCCTGCTTGTGCCTAAAAGTTTGTACCATTCATGGTTTTGTTTTTGTTTTGTAAGACAAGTGCCTCACTGTGTATGCCTGGCTGGCCTGGAACACATTCTGTAGATCAGGCTGGCCTCTCACAAAGATCCACCCGCCTCTGCCTCCCAAGGACTGGGACTAAAGGAGTGTGCCACCACGCCTGGCTCACTCAACACTACGAATTTGCTCGTTATTTTTGGCCCACCTGCTGTGTCAATCCTGTCTCCTATAGGAAGGCGATCATCGACCAGCACGATAAAGAGATTCGCTATTTACAGGATGTCTTCATGGCCATAGAGCAGAACTACATGGACTCTGAGTATGAGAGCAAGCTTGAGTTCCAGAGCATGTGGGATGATCTGAAAAACAAGGTACAGAAAGAGATCGGAGGGACAGGCTCTGCAGAGATGCCAGCAAACTGCTCAAGGCAAGCAGAGCTAGACGAAAGCCCCAGAGGCCACAGGCAATAAAAGTCGTTGTGCCCTGGTGCTTCTTTGTGATCTTGTGAAAACTGCTTGGGAGGCAGGACTGTTCTCAATGTGTTATTTTTTATTTATTTTTCCCTTATCTGGTACATCCTGACCACAGTTTTCCCTTCCCCCACTCCTCCCAGTTCCCCACCACAACCCCCCTTCTCCCCCAGACCCCTCCTCTTCAGAAAAAGGCAGGCCTTCCAAGGATATCAACCAACCACAGCAGGACAAGATGTACTAAGAGTAGACACAGACCATCACGTCAAGGCTGGACAAGGCAACCTGGTCGGAAAAGGGTCCCAACAGCAGGCAAAAGAGTCCGAGATAGCCCCACTCTCACTGTCAGTCCTACAAGAACACCAACCTAATAATGCTTCTCCTATCCCTCGACAGGGTTTCTCTGTGTAGCCTTGGCTGTCCAGGACTCACACTCACAGCAGTCCACCTACCTCTGCTTCCCAGAGTGCTGGGATTACAGGCGTGGGCATCACACCCATCTAATAATGCATTTTAAGGCTCAAAACAAAACAAAAAACAACAACAAAACCCAGAGCTCATTTGGCTTCACTCTTTTGAATTGTAGAAGAAGAAACAAAGGCCCAAAGTAGCCATTGACCAGCCTTCTGGTCTGTGATCCATCCAGGGGGTCTGTACAATCTTGGTCCGTAATTCCTTCCATCACAGATTTGCAAATCTACATTCAGGAGTTTGGGTGTAAAGCTCTTGCTTTCACTTTAATCCATCACTTAACTTACTTTTGACATAGCGCCTTGTTTAGCCCAGGCTGACCTTGAACTCACTGTGTAGTAGAGGATGGCCTAGAACGACTGGCTTTCACTTTAAACTTCTGGTTCTCCTGCCTCCACCTACTGAGTGGGTTAAGAGGCATGCACCATCACACCCAATCTTATTCAGTGCTAGACAAGTGCTCTACCAACTAAGCTCTATCCCCAACCCTTGCTTTTAATTTAACCAGTGTTTTACTTCAGAATTTGAAATTTTTCCTACATGTGAAAACTGAAAAGATTTCCTGTGAGAATCCAAACTATCGGTTTCTCTTAAAGAATTAAGAGATCTGAGCTGGGTAGTGGTGGCAGTGTATGCCTTTAGTCCCGGCGGCACTCAGGAGGCAGAGGCAGGTAGATCTCTGAGTTCGAGGCCAACCTAGTCTACAGAGCAAGTTCCAGAACAGCCAAGACTACACAGAGAAGCCCTGTCTCAAAACACCAAGACAGAAAACAAAATTAGGAGAACTAGAACTCTGGGCCTCTGACTGGCATCATTCTCACAGAGCTGGGGCCACCTCCACCCCCACCCCCAGACTTTCCTGTCCAGGTCACAGTGAACTGCACTCCGCATATAACTCACTCCAAACAGTTCTGCAGGGCAAGGCCGCTGGCAGGAGTGAAGAGCACTCAGGGTGACTAAGCCTTTGGTGTTTGGGGCATCTTTCCTGGTGTTTGGGGCATCTTTCCTAGAATTTGGAGGAGAAGCACTTTCTCCGCCTGAAGCTGGAGAGCATAGTAGAAGACCTGTGGAGAAAGTTCCAGGATGCCCTCAAGAACTACACCGATGCCACAGAGGACCGCAAGGTTGCCTTTGAGACTCTGAAAGTGAAGGATGAGAAAAGCTCCAAAGAGATTGAGATGCAGATGAAAAAGATCCAGAAGCTGCAGGTCAGTGCGCAACTGGCGGCGGTTTTCACTGTTCCGTTTGTCCCCTTGCTCTCTCCAATTCTTTCAGGTCTCTGGCTGGGTGGGTCACGATGACAGACTCTGCCCTCGGTCCCCAGTCTCCCTTTGTCAGCTGCTCCTGCTGTCCCACCAGGAGGCCATAGTTATTCTGAAAGGGAAGATCACAGCCCACAGCCGAGAAAGTGAGTGGCAGAACCAGGGCATCCGCTCAGACAGGGAGCTGGTCCACGTACAGCTTCGCAGACTCAAGGCCCAGAAGATGCAGGCTCGGAGCCTGTCTCAGGAGAACCTGGTCAAACTCACCCTGGAAAGTAACGCCACCCTCAAGGCCCTGAAAAAGGTTGTGGAGAAGGTAAAGGGGAGAGGGCAATCAGGATGAAAACTGAGGAGTCTGGCTGGAGGTGAAGGGGATTCGGGAGACGTGGTGGGGGCGTCGTCCTCCCTCATCAAGCAGACACTTGGGTTCTCTTTTTCTTTTTTACTCCATTCTCTTTAAAACGAGTAGGGATTTTTCTGCTTCCTGAGTCCCCCCACTGCTCTGTAGAGGGTCTTTTTTTCTGTCTGCTCTGCAAGCACACGTGTGTAAGTGTGTGTGTGTTTCCTCACGCCCTAGTAAATGCTGTCTCACCTACCCTTCTACTGCTGATTCTGTCTGAGGCGCTTGAGATTTCTCTGCTGCTGCCTGCCGTGCACCTCAGCTCTTTCGTGCCTCCTAATTTAACTGGCAGAGGAAATAAACCCAATCAAGACCCCTAGGCTGTATTATTTCTAGACTGCATCATCTTGGGGGCTTGTCTCAGGATTTCTCCTGAAGATGGTATCCTGGGACCTAATCCGGGACTCTTTTTGAGGACTACCGCGTCATCAAGAGGCTACTTGTCACTCACATGACAAGTTCCTGAGCTGTACACCATCACCAAGTGACTGGACCACTGCCTCAGTTAAGTGTTATTGTGGCCCGTTAGATAAGCCCTCCTCTGAGGCACTGTGGCCGCTGCCCCCCACTGTCAACCTTTTGTCAGCTTGAGAACATCTAAGAGCAGTTGTCCACAGCCCCAAACCCTCTAAAAGCAGTTAGGATGACCTCTGAGACGGGGAGGGAGGGATGACTGGGAGACTACACAGACAGACAGAGGAGGAGCCATTCTAGGCAATAAAGGCGGTGAATCTCCAAGATGGCCGCTTCTTCCTCAACCTCCTTACTTGAGAGAAAAGGCTGACAGCTTTTGACTCCTCCCAGCAAGACCCCTGCTGATGGACTGCAGGTCAAGGCCTGGTGAGGACATGTCACATAACAGTTGAGGACCAATCAAACATCCTATCTGACTTCAAATTGACCAGCCTTAGGGCTCTTGAGAGTTTTAACTACCCCAGGAGAAGACTGGACTTTCAGAGTCCTCCCTGTGCTGTGTAGAGGCTCTTTTCCTGTGTGTTTGCTGCGTGTGTGTTTCCTCATCCCCAGGAAACGCTTTTGTTTTTCTTTTTCTTTCTTTCTTTTTTTTTTTTTTTTTTTTTTTTTTTTTCGAGTAAGGGTTCTCTGTGTAGCTTTGGCTGTCCTGGACTCATTTTGTAGACCAGGAGATCTGCCTGCCTCTGCCTCCCCATGTGCTGGGATTACAGGCGTGTGCATAATTCTGGCAGGGAATTATCTTGTTTTCCCTAAAACGCCTCTTTCCCTAAAACCC
This sequence comes from Rhombomys opimus, assembly GCA_010120015.1. Lineage (NCBI taxonomy): Eukaryota > Metazoa > Chordata > Mammalia > Rodentia > Muridae > Rhombomys > Rhombomys opimus. The sequence continues at coordinate 1,257,416 of REGO01000172.1, forward strand.
AACAGGGTGAAAAGGTCCTTAAGCTTGCTGAAATATGCAGGAAATTTGAAACAGAGGAAGAAAAGGTACTACCTTTCTATTCTTCAATACTGACTCCCAAGGAGCAGGAGGAGTTGGAGAAGCAGAACCCGGAAGACCTCACAGAGGAGCTTGCCAAGGTAGAGGGGGGGAGGGCCCCGGTGGGCAGGTGCCAGGCGGCAGGTGCCCGCGGCGCAGCCTTACACCTCCCTCCTGTGACTCCACCCCCAGCTTATGCTGGACTATTCCGGGATGGAGAATTTCTGGAAAAGATACAACAAAGTGAAGCTGGAGGTCCTGAGCCTGCAGCACAGGCGGGCGCAGCTGCTGGACATGAGCGCGAAGCTGCGGGAGATGCTCAAACAGTACCTAGACGGCATCTCCGTGAGCGACGAGATGCTGAGCCAGCTCAACCCGCTCTTCATCGTGAACCACAAGAGCAACCTGCCTGCGCTGTTCCCCCAGCAGGGCCACAAAGGACAGCCAAACATTTACAACGTCATCGAGGCGGCCCACATCTGGCGGCCCAAGTCGCCGCCTCCCGCACCCTGTCTTCCAGCACCCTGTGGTGACAGGAAGGGACCTCTTTCCAAAACCCCGGGAGGTTCTCCTGTGTGAAACCCGAGTGCTCGGCTGTTACAGACTCGGATGGAAGCTCAGGACTGCACTCTATTTATTAGCACTACCCCCTGCAGTGTAACCAGTAAGTTACCCCTTAAAAATAAATAAACAAAAGTAAGACAAAAAAACTTCCCTGTAGTTTGGAAGTTCCTTAAAACAAACCAACAAACCCAAGGTCCTCAGGTGATGGAGGCACACGCCTTTAAACCCAGGGCTAGTGTTGGTGGCGGGCACAGAGCTCTGTGAGATCTACAGAGTGAGTTCAAGGACAGCCCGGGCCACACAGAGGAAAATAAAAACAACCAACGAAACAAAAATGGTCTCACCCAGGCCTCAAACTCCCTGTGTGGCGGAGGATGACTGAACTTCAGATCGTCCCGCCCTCTGAGGTCACAGGTGTGTGCCCCCACGTTTGCATCCTAGACAAGCATTCTACCAGCCCAGCCCTGCCTCTGCCCTGGTGAGGACTTCCTCATCTTTGTTTACTTCAGGGACATTACGGTCCCAGGGAGAAGATGCCTAGGCACCTTACCAGGAGGTGCAACTGGCTTCCTCCGCAGCATCAAGACACCGCGGGAGGCAGATTCAAGGCCCGTTCTTCACGGTGTGTTAGGACACCAGGAGCAGGAAAGAGGAAGAGGTGCTCCGAGACCCCCAGCCGTGCAACTGCAGGCAAGATCTCCATCCAAAATGCTTTTTTTTCCTACCCATGAAAACAGCCTCAGGGGCTGGAGAGATGGCTCGGTGGTTAAGAGCACACTGTCTGCTCTTCCAAAGGACCCGGGTTCAATTCCCAGGACCCACATGGCAGTTCACAACTGTTTCCATTTCCAAGGGATCTGACACCTTCATGCTGATGTACATAAAATGAAATTAAATAAAATTAAAAAAGAAAACAGCCTCAAAGTATCGGGTAAGAAGGGTTACACATCTGTAACTGATGCTGAGCCAGGAGGCCTGTGAGTCTGAGGCCAGCTTGGCCTACACAACAAATGCAAGACCCTGTCTTAGAAGAAAAGGGAACCACAGAGACGGCTCAGCAGGGAGAGCACTTGTTTCACAAGCCTGAAGACCTCAGTTCAATCCCGGAGCCCTCCTACAGGTGGAAGGGGAGAACTTTCCAGTGGCGTCTGATGCCCACTCGGGCTGGCGCATGGTAATAAGGAAGACACTAAAGGAAGGGCTAGTACCAAAAGAACACAACGTTTTGTTAAAAACCCACTATTTATTTCTTCTTACTCTTGCTTCGTTTCTCCTCTTTCAGCTTCCTTTTGGAGACTTTCGGTCTGCTGGCCTTTTTGTATAGGTGATACCCAATCAGCCCCAGGAGTGCTGGCACCATTGCCATGCCCACCAGAGGCAAAACGCGCTTGAGCAGCTTTTGCCAGTAGTTGGCTCGAATCAATGTCACCAGCTCCACGTCATACTGCACCACTGCGTCCGCTGGAGAGGCAGAGGGCAGGGGGTCAGGGTCTACACCCCGACATCCTCTGCGGGGTGGGGTGGGGTGGTGGTTAGAACTGTGTTCAATCCAGAGCTTCCAACTGGGATTAAAATGAGGGTAGGCCACAGAAAGCAACTTTGACTCTGGCAATTTGAAGTGTGGGGCTGGGTTCCCTGAGCAAATGCAGAAGAGGGCTAGGAGCAGGCTTAGGACACGCATGTTGACCTTAACTGCAAGTGAACACGTGGCTTGGAATCAGGAACAGACCTTTAGCACAGGAAGTCTGCAGATGGGAAACACACAGGCCCCTCCACATTTGCCAGGAAGCATTTGCTAATCTTTAAAGATTTGTTTATTTTTATGCGTATGAGTGTTTTGCCTGTTGTGTGTCTGTATACCACACACATGCCTGTCTGTTATCCTTGGAGTACGGACAGGGTGTTGGATCCCCCTGGTACTAGAGCTCCAAATGGTAGCAAGCCGCCATGTGAGTGCCGGGACTGAACCTGAGTCTTGCAGCTAGTGCTCTCAACTCCCCAGGCGTCTGTGGAGCGCCACCAGTGAGCATTCCCACGTGACAATCCCCTATACCAAAAGGACTCCAGTTCCAAACAGCCACAAGGACCACAGGGATAGAATTCTTATAGGACTAAAGTTAACTGGGATAAAAGCAGATCTCCTTAAAAGCTCTACCAACCAGTGAGCACACGCAATGTAGTTCTTGGCAGACTTTCAAACAAGGGCTGGAAAAGAGGAAAGATTGTGGAGGCCGGAGGGCATGAGAGTCAGACAGTTGCAAACAGAAGCCAAGCAGCAGCACTGGGAATGGGAAGAGTTTTCTAAGCTTTTCGCTCTGTTTTATTCTTGACACAGGGGCTCGCTCTCTAGTCCTAGGTGTCCTGGATCTCACCATGTAGACCAGGCTGGCCCCAAATCACAGAAATCCACCTGCCTCTGCCTCCCAAGTGCACCACCACTCCCGATTTGCTAAGGGAGATGGGCTGGAGAGACGACTCAGTGTTTAAGAGCACTGGTTGCTCTTCCAGAGGACCTGGGTTCAATTCCCAGCAACCACATGGCAACTCACAGCTGTCTGTGAATACAGTTCCAGAGAATCTGACACCTCTACACAGACATATATGTGGGCAAAAAACCAATGCACGTACAATAAAAATAAATAATAAAAAAGGAGATTTTGCTTGGTTCTCCCTACCCTCCTTTCAGGGCTCCCTAAAAGCCCATACTGGGCTCCCTAAAAGCCCTTACTATTCTAAGAATTACATTACCAGAGCTCTGTGGAGAAACATGTTTTACCTAATAGAACATGTATTTTAACCCAAAGCAAGAGACACACCCATCTTGGAAAATCTGTCCAATCTCAGCCCTTGAGAACAGCTGTCAGCAGTAATATGTGAAGGTGAATTCTAGGAATGAAAGTCAACTCATCCTGGCGGTCACGTCACTGGCTCTATGTGAGGGCTTTGGAAGGTTGCTTTTTCGTTTGGTTTAAGATACTTTGGTGCCCTGGGTTAAGTAGTGTTGGCAGCAAGACCCACAAGGCCCAATCAGGTGTGAAAAAGTCACCATCTGTTTCAGATCAAGCTAGGGTTCCCTAACAGGTCGTCTGTAGCCTCTACTGGAGAAAGAGTGGGCTTGAAACGGGAGCCCCAGCTAACTTCTCTCCTTAGATCTGATGTGGACTTTCTCAAGTTCTAGACAGAGCACAGCTTGTGGTTCTTAGGACCCTGTTGTGAGGGCAGGAAAAAGGCCTAGGCAGATTACCTGGGATGGATGGCGGGTACCCTCGCTTTCCGTAGGCCAAGTGAGAAGGAATGACCGCCCTTCGCTTCTCTCTGAGGGAAGGCAGGAGAGAGGTGAGCTGGCAGCCTCAGCCCGTTTGAAGGATGGCCAGAGGCCCTACCTGCCTCTGATACTGACACCAAAACATTAATCTCTCCACCTAGCAGGTTGGCCACCAAAGTTTGTAAACTCCCTCCAACACCTCAACTTCCCCAACAAAACGGCCAGAGAGGTCCCCTCAGCTCTGGATGCCCTCAGGGGTCCGACTGACCTGCGCCTTTCCCATATGACAGGGGCCCTTTATTCTCCACAGTCCTGCCGACTGGGGTAGCAGATGGCAGGGAAAGCTTCCACACGGGCAGTGAGGCCCAGCCTGTCCAGATACTCACCCCACACACATGTCCAGAAGGGTCTGCTCCAGACCTTGAGGGAAGAGACACAATGGAACTAGACGCTACACGCGTTCCCCACAGCACCCAAGAGAAAGATCAAAGATGGGATGGACCCTCGTCAAGAGAGTTTTGCTCCACTTCTCAAACTCTTACACCCCCGCCCTAGTGGTGTGCGGGGCAAGAAGGGCATTAGAAGCGGAATTTGAACACGAGGTACCCGAAGACCCTCGGGGTCTTACTCATTCTAGGAGGCTTTTCCAGAGTAATTTAGCCGGCCAAGGCACTACGCAAGGGCTTAGGTTAGGAAGGGGATAAAGACACAGGGCACATACCTGGAATCACCTGCTTTTGGCCAAGTTCTATGACCAGAGGATCTCTGTTCAGAGAAGTGTCAATAATGCGTCCACCTACCAAGCTGCCCTGAAGACAAAGAGCGAGAACTAGCCCCCGCCATTCCCCCGCCCCGCAAGACAGGCCACACACACCGCCAGGCGGCAACCCCCTCAGCAGCCTCGCATCCTGTCCCCGTCTCCTCCGACCCCCACCCCCACGGGGCAGAAAGGAACAGGAAGCCCCAAGGGACTGGCGCTTCTCGGAGATCTCTCCACCCTTCTTTTCTCAGGGCTGGAGAGGAACCGGCGGGACAACAGGGAGGTGAAGGCAGCAGGCCGGAGGACACCCCCACTCCCGTCCCCACGTGCCAGCCGACCCTAGGACCGGAGTTCTCCAGCGCTGCTTGCCACGTGTCCAAGCCAAAGCTGACGTGTTTCAGCAGGGCGCCGCCCCCTCCCGGGCCACGCCTCGGCCCCCCAGACCCCTCACCGTGTAGTGTATGTGGAGCGTGTCTCCATAGGCAGCGGATTCCGTGCACGGTTCGGGGGGCTGCACCTACGATCAGACTACAAGGGTCAAGGCTGCGCCTCCTGAGATCCCGTTACCTACGGAGACCCAGCACCTTCTGCCCCGACTCAGTTCCTGCACTTCCTCTCCTCTCGGCTCACAGCTGCCTTTAGGGCCCCGCGCTCCCCCACGACCCCGGGCCTCGAAGGGTGGAGGCGGCGCTCTCCTCACCAGGGTCTCCACTTGCAGGGTGCGGACAGGACTTTCGGTTTCTGGCCCAGCCTCAGCCCGCCGCCCCGCCCCACTGAGCAGCAGCAGCAGCAGCAGCGGCGGCAGCGAGAGCGGCAGGAGCAAGGGGCGCAGGGTCATGACTGGAGCGGGTCGGGGCGCCGGGGTACCAGCTCAGGCTGTTCGGGTGCAGGCGACAGGACGTGCTCCCTCAGCTCCAGGTCAGGCTGGGATGGGCGGGTCACAAGGAGCGAGCTCCGCCCCCTTCTCCTGGTGCAGCCCTCCCTCTACCTCGTCCCCACCTCCTGGAGGGAAGAGGCTACGGAATTCCCTACCCTGTGATCGCGGGTTCTGGACCATGCAATAGCACCTATTTGCCACTGTGAAGGGGGCGTTAATCTCTAACCTTCGAACTGCTCCCACTTCACAGCTAGGGAATTTGCCCAAGGTCACCACGGCAACTGGCGACAGGCTTAGAGCACAGACCGCGTTTGTTCACTGCTTTTCCCCCAAGATATGTCCCCTCCCACTAAGCCCAGAGGCAGGTGTCCAAGACCCTTCTCTCCTGCTCACTGTGCTCTCCTTTAAGCCTAGGAAGAGCCTGGCGGCTGCTCCACACTCATCAGGGAAGGCACTGCAGGGCTACCTTCCTGAGAGAAGGGTCAATCGCTGATCTCTTCCTCTAACTGGCATTTCCTTCCTGTTTTCCTCACCATCCTTTTCACTTTAGCAGCGCGGACAACAACAGTCTTGTGTTTGTGCAAGGGCTTCAGTTTTCAAAAGGGTCTCGAGAAATTTTAGGTGGTCTTACCAGTTTCCCCTTTCAGGATTTGAACCCTTACTGACAACCTAAACTGTGCTACCTAGCCCCTGGTCGCTCAGAGGCTGTCACCCGGCCCCTCCACACCACACTGAGGCGGTTTCTTGGTTCAGTTTCCTCCTTAGCACACAACTCCACCAGGGCATCTGGCCAGCACCCCAGGCTACACAAACCCAACACACTTCCTCGCGTTTGAAACAACCTAACCTGGCCTTTCTGATGGTTCTCCGTAGAGGAGTATTCTGAGATTCCTTCCATCTCTGAAACCTAGCCAGTCTCCTTTGGGTCTTCCCTCCCCAGCCTCCTCTGCACCTCCATTTCCAGGGTCACCACGCTACCTAAGCTCTCATTTTCTCTCTGGGGGTTGCTTTGTGGTGCTGGGGATCCAGTCGAGGGCTCTGCTCATACCAGGCAAGCACCTTAGTTGAAATTCCTAATCTAGGAGGGGTTTTTTGTTGTTGTTTGTTTTTTAAGACTTATAGAGTATTCCAGAAGAGAGCACCAGATCTCATTGTAGATGGTTATGAGCCGCTATATGGTTGCTGGGAACTGAACTCAGGACCTTTGGAAGAGCAGCCAGTGCTCTTAACCTTTGAGCCTAAGAGTTTTAAATACTCATTGTCAGGGGCTAGACAGATAAGGGCTTCAGAGCACTTGCTGCTTTTCCAAAGGACCAGAGTTCAATTCCCTGCACAGACATCAGATGGCTCAAAAATTCCTAAAACTCCAAGGGCTCCAACACCCTCACTTAGCCTCCATAGGTACCCACACACATGTGGCACACACATACATAAACATAATAAAAATAACTGCCAGCCAAGTGGTGCGGTATATGCCTTTAATTCCAACACTCCAAAGGCAGAGGCAGACAAATTCCTTTGCGTTTCAGGCCACCTAGGACTACACAGTCAAGCTCTGTCTTAAACAAGCAGGCAAGGAAGCAAGCAACAAACAAAAACGAGAAGTCTCTAAAACTCGAACTGATACAGTGGGCTACAATGGCGTTCATCTATCACCCCAGCATGGCTACAAAAACCCCTCTCCTACACTCCTCCTAACGTTGGTAGATGTGCTTAGAGATGTAGCTCAGTGGTAGAATGCTTATCCAGGGTTCGTGTTGGGTTTTCGACACAGGGTTTCATTTCTCTGTATAGCCCTTGCTGTCCTGGACAGACCAGGCTGGCCTCAAACTTGGAGCCCTGCCTCCTGAGTGCTGGGATTAAAGGTGTTCACCATCAGTGCCAGGCACCTGTCTGGGGCTTAATCCCCGGAAACAAGAAAAAAAACAAAACAAAACAAAACAAAACACCTGTGTATCTCACTATATGAAAATATATTTGACACCTCCCCCTGGGTGGTGCAGCCTTACCAGGCAACAGAGGAAGACAATGCAGCCAGTCCTGATGAGCCCTGATAGGCTAGGATCAGAGGGAAAGGGAAGAGGACCTCCCCTATCAGTGGACTGGGGGAGAGACATGGGAGGAGATGAGGGAGGGAGGGGGCTACAGCTGGGATACAAAGTGAATAAATTATAATTAATTTAAAAAATAAAATATTTTAACAAATACAAAACTACACTTCAAAATCTTAGAAACTAGACACAGTTGTGGCTAATAAGACATAAATGTAAGTGTTGAAACCACTGTTTTAGACTTTTTATTAAAAAAAAAAAAAGGCTCTTTAAGGACACCAACCCAGTTATTTGAGTTTCATGCTCTACTCCTTTCTTCTACCGGCCTCCTTCCCTTCTTCCTGTGACCAGAAAGTACACGAGAAGAGTTGTGCTCTAGCAATCATATTGGATCATGAGGATGGAAGGCAGGCCCTAGATGGTGAAGCACAAAGATGGAAGTGTGAGTCCTTGGTAAGTGGAGCCCTGGATTACCTCCTACCAACCCATTTTAACGGAGAGAGAATGTTCTATCTCCACTCTGACCCCCAAGCTTCCCTCTGTGCGATTCTGTACACTGCTGGCGCATTCACGTCATCTCCCATGTCACTAAGGGCTCGTGCAGTTCCTCAGCCTTCATCTTCTTTCCTGAATTAGTAAACTGAAAGCCTTTTTCTTTAAGAAGTCCACCTTGGTTATGAACTTGGATACTCCTGCCTCAGCCTTTTAAGTGATGGGATAACAGCTGAGTCCCATCACTCTTGGCTCTGAGAACCTTTTTAGAGATTTGAGCTTTCTCCCATGCTTGCATCTTGTCTATTAACTGAATCCCACCTTTCTACTCCTGGACTGTGGCCTAGCTTTGAACCCTTCATGCGTTCTTGGCTCTGTGCACAGCTCGCGCTTTTCCCTCTCAGTTAGCTCCAGGTGTTTAACAGCCCTTTTCAAGGCCCAATTCTCCTAGCTAACAGGGACTTTCCCTTACTGTTTCGCTCTTCCATGCCCCTCAAAAAGCCAGCTGGCAGGGCTGGAGAGATGGCTCAGTGGTTAAGAGCTCTGTCTGCTCTTCCAGAGGTCCTGAGTTCAATTCCCAGCAACCACATGGTGGCTCACAACTATCTATACCTTCTACTGCCATCTTCTGGCATGCAGGTTTACATATAGTTAAGAGCTTTCAAAATAAATAAATAAAATCTTAAAAAAAAAAAAAAAAAGCCAGCTGGCTCACTGTGACAAGGACAAAGTATGGCATGCCTAGAGCTCTCTGGACAAGTGTTTTATTTCACTTTTTAAACAGGGTCTCTTGTAGCCTGAGCTAGCCTCAGAGCAAGCTGCCTCTTAAAACAAATGAACAAAGAAAATACTTGCTGGGCAGTGGTGGCCCATGCTTTTAATCCTAGAGGCAGGGAGACCTCTGAGTTCAAGGCCAGCCTGGTCTATGTAGTGAGTTCCATGTCAGCCAGGGTGACAGAAAAACTCCATCTTGAAAAAAAAATAAGCCTCTTTTTCTCTGTTGCGCACATGTACAGGCAGGCAGCCACCACAGTACGCCTGGAGTCATCTGACACCTTAAGAGGGCGGACCACGGGTCCCATCTAGGACTCCACTCCTATGCCTTGGTGGCAGGCGCCTTTCCTGCAGAGCGTCTCACTAGCTCAGCTTCTTCCTCCACCCTCTACTGCTCAGCATTCAAGCCACGCCAGCCTCATGTGTTCTTTTAAACAGATGCTGAACTATTACATGAGAAACCATTTAAATATCTAACTATATTGTATGAAGACCTCTAAGACAAATACATGCACTTTAATTTAAGAAATAAAATACACGTGATGTGGATGGACTGCGTTTTAACTCCTCCCCAAGGATGTGCAGGTGCATGCATTCAGAAGCTCGGGGGCAGGGTGGGGGCTGCTTACCCAGCATGCATAGACGCTGGGCTCAACCACAGCACTGCGCTCACCGTGCTTCAGTGCACACAACTTCAATGCCTGCACTTGGAAGGTGGAGGCAGGAGGATCGGAAGTCTAAGTCACGCTCAGCTACGCCATGCGTTTACAGGACAGCCTGGGATACACAAGACCCTCCCTATCTCCCTCTGCTTGCCCCATTTTGCGACAGGGAGTATGGGCCTGGTGACTGTAATTGTTCTGAGGTCTCCCCGTTTACCTGTACCCTGTCAAGATGCAGTCTCAGTTCTGATGTCTTGTTTTTTATGTAGCCCTGGCTGACTTGGAACTTAAGCTATGTAGGCCAGGCTGGTCTTAAACTTGCAGAGACCTGCCTGCCTCTGCCTCCTGAGGCTGAAGTTAAAAAGCTGTCTGACACCTGGCTGACACCCCATCTCTTAAAAAAATAAATAAAAGGAACTCAAAGGATGCGCCCCAAATGTCTGGGAAGGTTAGGTTTGGAGACAGGAAGAGTAAAGGGAATAGGTACAGCATGCTGTTCTGCATACTTACCTATTGTTTGGGTCACTGGCAACAAGGCTGCTTAGTTATAAAACCACGTGAGTGAACAAGATCTCCATCAGTGTAAGGCAGTGGTTCGCAATCTTCCTAAGGCTGTGACCCTTTGCTACAGTTCCTCCTATTGTGGTGACCCCCAACCACAAAACTATTTTGTTGCTACTTCCTAAGTGTAATTTTAATTTTGCTCCTGTTACGGACCCTAATGTAACAGGATTGTGATACGCAGCCCCAAATGGGCCTCCCCCCCCCCCCAGACCTGCTGATACGAGACCTTCAGGTGTTCCATGTGTGCTGAGCCAAAGGGCCTGGTAAGGGAAGAAGAGTAGAGAAGACCTGGTCTTCTTCTAGATACAATGTTTCTCTGTGCAGCCACGGCTGTCCTGGAACTCTGCAGACCAGGCTGGCCTCTGACTTACAGAGATCCACTTGCCTCTGCCTCCAGAACTCTGTCTGAGCTACTCTTAAATGGTATTTTTTTGTTTTTTAGATAGTCCTCATGCACCCCAGGTTAACCTCAAACTCATTATGTAGCCAAGGCTGCCTTTGCCTCCAAGTGCTGAGGTTATAGCATCTGCTCTCACGCAGTGCTGGGTAACCCAGGGCATTATTATACTAAGCAAGATACCACCAACGGGGCTACATCCCCAACCCCTTAATGTGGAGTTGTTTTTTGAGACAGGGTTTCTCTGTGTAGCCCTGGCTGTCCTGGCATTCTCTGTAGACAAGGCTGGCCTTAAACTTACAGAGATGCACCTGCCTCTGCTCCTGAGTTCTGGAATTAAAAGCTTGCACCACTACACCCAGCATTCTTTTTTTTTTTTTTTTTTTTTTAACAAGAGAGAAGAAAGTGTTAAAGGCAAGGAGCCAAATGTCTGGAAGAGATGCAGGGACCAGCATGGCTAACTGAAGGTAAAGAGAAGCCCACGGAGAGGAAGGTAAGAGCTGGCGGCAGCGAGCCTTAAACAGGAACACCCGAAGCGTCTGGGCAGCACACAGCAGTGGCTAACTGGAATGTGGCACAGATAGACGGCTGTCTAGGCTCTGGGGCTCTGTAAGGCTCACGAATGGAGGGCGGGTAGGGTAAGGGAAGGCAGTAGAAGAAAAGGGTAACTATTTCAAACAGTAGCTCCTGAGGGCTGAGCACGGTGGTTTGCCTTTAACCTCAGGAGAATGGAACAGATAAGATACACTGTGTAGCAAGTTGCAGGCCAGCAGGGCCAGAAAAGTACAAAAAACCAACCCACCCAGGGCAACTTTGTAACGCCCCAGACACGGACCAGGAGGAACCACTTCCTTTGGATTAAAAAGGAAAGTGAATTGATTCTGAAAGCTGGCCTGGCCCAGCCTAGGTGCACACGTGGAGATTCCAGCAGGACTCGATTGCCCACACAGCAGACAGGTATATACAACCACCACTGCCACGGGGGGCTGGATCCAGGCCTTACTTTCTGTTGTTTTTTTTCTGCCACTGTGAATAGAACACAGGGCTTTGAACTCCTGAAGCCCTCCTCCACCGGCTGTTAGGTATGACTTACACATTCTAGCATCCAAGAACAAAGCAGTTAGCTCCCAAATCCCTTGGGTGCTCTCACCAAGAACAGCATCCCTCCATCCATGCAAGATGTGGCAAGGACAGGGCAGATCTTCCCATCCTATCTATAGTCTGTAGTAGTATGCTTTTTGCTGTATTTTAACTGAAAACCAGAGTACGTTCCTGTGATTCATAGCCATAAGCCTTCTGTTCCTTGAGTCTCTGCACTCTATCTGTCCTAGGATGGCCCTCACCAAGATAGTTGGTTTGTGTATGCTGCACCAGGGATCAAACCCAGGGCCTTCTGCCAAGTGATCTACCAGAAAGCCACAGCCCGGCCTCTCAATGTACAGGATGGAGGAGCGGGGAAGGGGGCACAGGTGAAAGGCTTAATGCAAAACTTCTTGCCTGGTCTGGCTGGCAGCATGCTTGCAGGAAGGCGCTTATGAGGTAAGTTAGTGACAGGAGGGCTGTGTAGAGAGCTGACAGCTGTGTGCACAGCAGTTTTGCCTGCGGTGTCCTGTCTGTATTCACACCCAGCCTCAGAGCTCACTGGCTCTCACAGCCCAGAGGCTCTCCTCCAGCTGGCAGCCCAAGTGACACACACATGGGGCGGGCAGAGCCTTACCTTCCAGCTTTCACAGCCAACAGTTCTGACAACTTCCTGGCTCCCAGACCCTCCCTGCCTTCACCAACTGTGCCCCTTTGCCGTGCTCAAGGTTTCCACTGCCTTGGCCCTAACCCTTGGTACCGTTCTCAAGAACTCAGGGTCATTCCTACCCATTCCAGCCATCTTCTAATTGGGTCAGGGAACCCAATTAGAAAAACCTGCAGAGGAATGAAAGCACTTGGATTCTGTCATTCCCCAGTGACCAGCATGGCATGCCACCTCTCCAGCTACTGGTTCGAGTGAACCAAAGATGGTGCTTACTGTTGACAGCCTGCCCAGGGACCAGCAGGAAGGGAGGGGCATCCTCCTCAGCCATTCCCAAGATTCCACAATTCCAGAGCATCCTGAAATTGGCTCGACCCATCTTAAACAAATGCCCAAATACAGAGAAAGTTTCTGCTCGCATTCTGTCCTAACTGAATGTGTGTGCTTGACCTGGCGGGTTAAATGCAGGAGTCCCCAGAAGCTTCAAACTCTGCACCTCAATGATAAGAAACACGTCCTTCCGAAGGGGACAGTTTTGCCTTTCATCCACTGGGCTGATCTAAGCCCATTAATTTCCTCCAGATACATTTTGGAGTTATTCTGAATCCAGATTACACTTGGATCTGGGTCCTTTGTGAAATCATGACAAACAAGCCTTGGGAAGCAACCTAAGGATCAGGTACACAGACTCACCTTCACCTTTATCCTATATGCCCTCAAAGCTGGTAAGTTTGGTCAAGAGCCACAGCCAGGGGGCTCCCCTACCTCCCTTGAATGTGAATAACTAAGGGCCAGGAAAGAACCAGTCACCTGCTTCTCCAAGTTGTGTGAAGACTCTTCCACTAGCCTGCTATTCAGCTAAGTTGTTATTATTTACTTTTTGTGACGGTGGGAAGAGGAGGGATAAGACAGATACACACCAGACTAACCTCAAACTTTCAGAGATCTTCCTCCCTCTGCCTCCCGACTGCTGCTATTACAGGCATGTACCACCATGTCTTATGAAAAGACTAATAACAGAAGCTCATTAATACTAATACAGCTGACGATGGGCTTACAGGCACACGCCTGCAATCCAACACTGGGAGACAAAGGCAGCAAGCTAGGTCGTGGCGGTGGCGGTGGCGGTGGCAGCTGTGCTGAAGGCGCACACCTTTAGTTCCAGTGCTCAGGAGTCAGAGGCAGGTGGATCTCTCTGAGTCTGAGTTCAAGGCCATCCTGGTCTATAAGAGAGAGTTCCACGACAGCCAGGGCTATCCTGTCTCAAAAACCAACCAACCAAGCAGTCTGAGTTCAGGCTGGGCTATACTGAGACCCTATCTCAAAACAAAACAAAATGAAACAAACAAACAAAAAAAATACTACAGCTCAGGAAGTGATTTTTATGAACAAATAAATAAAGCACTTGAGACAGAAGTGCCTAACTTTTTAGCTGTAAAAGCTTGGAGGACCCCTAAAGGAAGGAAAGTGCCGTTGGATTTTCAGGGAAGAGGGCTGGCTAAGGGCTGCCTGGTTAAGTGGTTTGGAAATCAGAGAAATGGGCAAAAAGCACTGGTTCTTGAGGGGGATGACAGTAACGAGGGGTTAGGGGAGAGGGAGGAGAGGGAGAAAGAGAGGCTGAGAGGAAAACTATCAAGGAAAGAAAGGGAGAAGAATTGAGTACAGGTAAAATACTTCACACAGGACGTAGGATCCAAACTCAGTCTACAGAGAGGAGAGGCTTCCCTGTAGAGAGTAGCCATATTAGGACTACAAACCCCTAATTTCCAGGGTTGAAAAGATCCATGTCTAGAGGAAGTAGTTCAGGGCCTTCCAATTGCGTTAGTCCCTAAGGCAGTGGCTCTCAACCTTCCTAATGCTGTGACCTTTTACACAGTTCATGCTGTGGTGCCCCTTAACTAATGTAAACATCTGATATGCAGTATAACTGACATGCGACCCCCTAGGGGGTTGAAACCCAAGGCTGAGAACCCCACCCTAAGATCTACCAACAGACGTAAATTCTGGCTGAGCTCTTCACGCTCAGTCCTAGAGCCCTCACGCTCTTGATCCCTTTGGGCACCCTTCAGGGTGTGACGGGAAGAAGGAATCATAATCAGCTTGAGTTCCCCCATGACTTCCTCCCACCCCTGCAGAGCAAATGACCAGTGTGGAGAGGGACTGGCCGCACAGCTGCTGCACAAGGATGAAGGGCTGCTCCAAAGCTGCATAAAACAAGTTTAATTTCCAACCAGGGTCACAGTCGTTGCATTATCCCACATTTTTGAGCAAGGATAAAGAAGGTGAGTTATTAAACATATACAGTCTACATTCCAGAAAAAGGAAAAAGAAAAACCCACTTCAGAACTGCAGACACCACTGTAACACCACAAATCTGGGAGGCAGAGGAAAGGGGGAGTCCCTAGAAAAAAAGCTTAGAACAAGGAAGAAAAAGAAATTAAACCAACTTGAGAAAAGCAAGAGAAGGAGCTCACAAAAACAGAATGAAACACCTAACCCAAAGACCGGTTAGCTGAAAGGGAATGTAGAAACATCTCCCCTCTCCCCACAAGAGCCCGAGATGGTACCAAGATGTCACTGCCCCCTGCTGGACAAATCTGGAGCAGCACCAAGGCAACATTCAAGGCTGCTTCAGTCTGCTCAGCCTCGGGAGGTTCCAGGAGGTGGAGAAAAATAAGACGCTGGGTAAGGAACGGAGGAGTGGAACGAAGCCTGCAATGTACAAAACCTATTTGCAAGTAGCATCTAAGCGGGGAAGTTCAGAAAGTGGCAGAGAACGAGGCAGAGTCCTCACCAATCACAAAGATAGAGCAGAACACCAAATAGAAGACAACACAAGGAAGAGGACAAACAGGCAACAATGGTAAATGAACAGAGAAGGCAAAGAGCTCACAGAGCAGCAACAGAGGGGGAAATAAACAGAAGACAGCAAAGGAAGTGTGAAGGGCAGTGTCTGGAGTGAGAGGAAAGAACCCATTTTTAAAAGGAATGACCCCTGGCACCCCCACGTACAGATCACACACGCGCGCACACGCACACACACACACACACACACAACACACACGCGCACACACACACAGGTCTAGAGTACAGCCACACGGCAGCTGGGGTAACAGCACTATCTGCACTGGGGGAGAGGCCCTGGACCTCTCACACTTCAGCTGGGGCAGGATGAGGAACTGATCTGCCTGCTGTCCACAAAGGTGGCAGGAAACCTGGCTCAGAACGGCCCTCCTGGGAAGGGTCCCTTAGCCATGCTGCAGAGCCCAGGGTCCTAACCTTAGCAGAGAGGTCACGGGCAGCTGCTCTGGAGCTCAGGGCGCAGCCAGCACACACAGGAGCCCACAGAACAGCCACAGCTTCAGTGCAGTGACAAGTCAGAACCCAGGTCATAGCCTAACGGACAAGTGCCCTCAACAGTGCTGCAGCAGCAGCAGCAGAACTACAGAATGCTGGAGGGAGGGCCCTGAAGATCACTGTCCTGGCACTAGTACGTAGGGACCTGTTTCCTCCATTCCAACCCCACAGACCTACTCAGGGACAGTGTGTGAGGACTGGGGAGAGCTGCCAGGAAGGAGGCGAGGACAGCGAGGACCGCGAAAGGCCCGTGAACACAAAGTCATCTCTCAGCTGTCCTGAGCTAGACAGGGAAGTGGAAAACAGGCGTTGATACTAGGTCTGCTATTACTCCACCTGGTCAGTCCTTGTTAGGCCAACAGGGCTACTAAGGGAACAAATCTCTGACAAAAGACAGATGGAACCACCCAGCCCAAGACCAGAAGACCGAGGAAAGTACAGGAGGCAGGAACAGGACTGCTCTGTGCCTGGAGGCGTTCCCCAGACTACATTCCACCCCTCAGGTCCCAAATACACCAGGTCCCACTAACCCACCTCCCTCTGAGCTCCTGGCGAGCAGACTTAAGGAGAGTGGAGGAGAATCAATACAACATTCCGGACTGGTCAAAATGAGGGGCTCCACTCTCCTTCCTACTAATGAGGCAGAGTAGAACAGCAACTCCTTAGAACAGTCATCCAGAGATCGGTGCCATTTCATGCACTCACAGAGGAGGAGGAGTTTAAGGAAGGTGGCTGCAGAGCCCATCCTTGATCCTAACATCCAGGTACGCCCCTGCAGAGAGGAGAGCAATGCACCCGCCCACACCCTCTTATCTCCCAACATGGAAGGCGGATGACAGGCTCCAGTTCGAAGTGTCCTAGCTGGACACCACTCCCTCCCCCGACCTCCACATATATATCTCTCTATACACGTATATACAGGCGCACACATGCACGCACACACAGAGAGGCCCGTGCAGTTTCCATGTAGAAGAGGAGAGGGTGCAGAAGGAAAGGAGGACAGGGAGGAGAATGGCCGGGGAGACACAGAAGGGGCTCAGATGCCAAGAGCACAGCAACCAGTGCCACACAGCAACAGAGAGAACACCCACTCCTCCTCCTGAAACCAAGGGGGACCACCCCAGGAAACCATAACAGCCTCATTTTGTTTTAAATCCAGTAAATTGGAATGGTTCATCATCAGGACAGCAGTTGGGGGCTGATCATGTCAGTGGACCGGGAAGGAGAGAGGGAGGCACGGGAGGCAAGGTTCTTGCTGAGCATGTGGATGTGATACCCAGGACCTTGGCCACACTTTTAAGAGAAAGAAAGGGGAAGGTGGGGTAGGGAGACAAAGGTGTGTCAGGAGAGGGTGGGGTGGTCGGATAGGGCTGCCTGGCTCTCACTTCTTGTTTTTGAGCTGATTGGCCAGCCAGTCCAAGCCTTCATACAGCCCGTCCCCGCTGGTAGCACAGGTGGCCTGAATGTACCAATTGCGGTGACGCAGAGAATGCAGCCCCAGCTTGTCTGTGATTTCAGCAGCATTCATAGCATTCGGCAAATCCTGCAGTGCAAGGGAGACACACAAAGATACCTCAGGATGTTTCAAAGGCTGCTAGAGCATCCATTTACCAAAGGCATGTGTGTGGCTGCCACCTCCTTCATCTCAGGAAACCCAGCTCAGGATCTGAAGGAACTACTCCAGGCCCAGTAGTGCCAGAACACCGAAGCCAGTGAACTAGATAGAGGAGGCCGAGGGTTTCAAACATGTGTGAGTCAGATGGCCAAAGAAGCAAGTCTGACAGCAGGAGCAAGGCCAGTTCCTACAGTGCACCCCAGGGAAAATAAGAACCCTGCAGAGGCAGCTCCGCCACATTCGTCCCCAGGACTAAAATGCTGCTAAATACCCTGGGCTGGGAACAAGGGAAGGGGCACGAAGAAGCCAGATGCTCGCATTTCCCACACTGCCAACCCGACAGCAGCAGTTCACTCCTATAAAACGAGCCCACGGCTCCTGATTCTACAGCCAGGCTGCTCTCTCCCACCTGCTTGTTTGCAAACACGAGCAGCACAGCATCACGAAGCTCGTCCTCGGCCAGCATCCTCATCAGCTCTTCTCGGGCCTCGTTGACCCGCTCCCGGTCGTTGCTGTCAACCACAAATATCAAGCCTACAGAGCAGAGAGAGCGTGGGACACACAGAGGTGACAGGTGTCTCCTGTCCTATCCCTCCCCCTCCAAACGCACGTTCCCCTCCCTCCACTCCCAGGAGCTGCATCAGGGAAAGGGCTGGCTACCCAGGACAAAGAAAACAGCCATGCTCTGCAAAAGCCTAGCAAAGCAATGCCAATCCCGGGGAGTTTGTCTGCCATACCTTGGGTGTTCTGGAAGTAGTGTCTCCAGAGGGGCCGGATCTTGTCCTGGCCACCTACATCCCATACTGTGAAGCTGATATTCTTATATTCCACTGTCTCCACATTAAACCCTTTGGAGGGGGGGAAAAAAAAAGTCAATGGCCACTGGCCTCAAACACCAGACCTACAAATAATGATCCATTCAGTTTACTCCCATTTCTTCTCGGCTTTGGATGTGACACCAAAACCAAAAAGCTTAAGGGATTCTGGGACCTCATAATCCTTGACCTGCATAGACTAAAAAAAAAAAAAAAAAAAAAAAAAAAAAAAAAAAAAAAAAAAAAAAAAAAAAAAAAAAAAAAAAAAATCTAAAAGGGCTGGAGAGATGGTTCAGTGGTTAAGGGCACTTGTTTGCGAAAAGGTTGGGGTTTAGTTCCCAGAGCTCAAAGTAGCTCACAACCATCCATAACTCCAGGCTCCAAGGGATCTGATGCTCTCTACTACCTCCATGCTCACTAGTCACATACAAACATATGTTGCATGCACATATATACATGCATGCAAAACATAAACCTATACATAAAGTAAACATGTCACATACTATTATAATATATGTATTATTTTAGGAAGGAAGAGCTAAGAAGTCAAACAGTGAGGTCTGATCAGAAGGCGCATGGCTGCCTGGGCAGTTATGAGCCACCTTCTCCCCTGTTCATGCAGATTCTGGTCCTCCACTCTACAAAGAAACGACTCTGCTCTGTCCCTCCATCACTAACTGTATCGAAGCTAGGATGCGGGGCTGAGAGGCAGAGGAAAAAAGTGAGACCTGAGCTACAGTGCTGGAGCCCCAAGTGTAACGAGCTCAGGGTGATGACCCACAACCCCCATGTTTGCAGCAAATGCTCTCTCTCACATGGGCAGGGCTTAACCAAGATTTCTACTGAAGATCTAAACCAAAGCAAGTCCAGGCCTCTGGCAGGAACATCAAAGCCCTTCACCTGCTTTCCAAACAACACACAGAACAAACCAACTCTAATGCCTGAGGGTAACTGCTGAGTGCCAGGCTGCGGAAGTTCCCGCATCAGGGAGGGCCAGGGCAGGTGGGCAAACGGCAGCTCCAGTACCTGCCAAAGTTAAACAGACACTCTCTCTGAAGCCCACAAAATGTATGGGCTTGCCTAGGGAGAGCGGGCCAGGCGGGAGATCAGGAGGAGCCCTGGCCTCCCTCAGCCCACAAACAAGCTCGCCTTACCAATGGTGGGGATGGTAGTGACGATCTCCCCGAGTTTCAGCTTATACAGGATGGTGGTCTTTCCTGCAGCGTCCAGGCCCACCATCAGGATGCGCATCTCCTTCTTTCCAATTAGGCTCTTCAGAAGGTTCCCAAAGATATTGCCCATGATGACAGTGTCTGCTTTCCACAGGGCCCAGGTAGGGGCAGTAGTAGTCTAGTTTTAGCCTGGTCCCTGGTATGGAGGCTTGATCCTGAACAAAGGAAACACATATCACTTGTAAGGACTTCACAGTCACAGAATTTGCCAATGTTATAGCTGGAGTTCATTCACTACTGGTTCAACAACAGAAGGGACTATGACTCGCAAGGCCATCACACTCAGACTGAACTTTTGAGAGCAGAGGCAAAGCAGAGGTATGCCCTTCTTTGGCTATGCCACTGATCTCTTACAGTGACTCAACCGAGACTCCTTACTTCACCTTTGCAGATCCTAAAAGGGTTCTAGTTGATTTCTAAAATCAGTTCCAGTGTTCTCTGTTACAGCCCAGAGCACTGCAAACCCCTTTACCACTCCCTCCTCTAACCTTACCCTGAGACTTCTGCAAAGGGTGGAGCAGGGTGGAGTGAGGAGTGGCTCTCCTAACTCCTGACAAGACTCAGGCTTGCCAGGTTCCCAAGGTCTACGAACTGCTCTAGTCGAGAGACTGTTCCTTCCTTGCCTGTAACTCTGTTAACTCCATTTTCCTTCCATACCCATGTAAATGAGGAAGAAAAATACCACTCATGACTCCTAAAAGAAGCTGATCTTGAGCAGGGTGGTGCAGGCCTATAATCCCAGCACTCAGGGAAACAGAGGCAGGAGGATCTCTGTGAGTTCAAGGCCAGCATGGTCCACAAAGTCCAGGATAGGCAAGGCTACACAGAGACACCCCGTTTTAAACAAACAAAACAAAACAAAAAGCTATTTTATACTCTGAACTGCATACAACTATGTCCTTGGCTGGGAGAGTAGGGAAAGGCTTTGCTCTCTCTTTGGCCCACCCATAAAAAGCCAGAGTCATTTTTGTTGTATTAAACAGGGTTTCTTTGTGTAGCCCTGGCTTTCCTGGAACTCACTCACCAGACCAGGCTGGCCTCCAACTTAGAGGTCCGCCTGCCTCTGCTTCCCAAGTGCTGGGATTAAAGGTGTGCCCCACCATAGCCCAGCTCAGCCAGAGTGATTTTAAAGGGCAAACCAGGCCATTTGGTTCTTCTGTTCAAAACTTTCGGCTGCTTCAAGTTCCCTTTTAGCAAAACCAAAGCCCTTGCAGCACTGCATTCCTAAAAGCTAGAGCAATGCTTGATGCAATTCAACAGTTCATTCCAGTCGCTGCTCCCAGCAGACAAAAACCATGCACTTATGCATTCATGCACCCTCCACTCACAGGACAGTGCAGATGGACAGCGAGGCAGGTGTGCTAGCTCACACCTATTCCATCAGGAAGTGGAGCCAGAAGAACCTTAAGTTTCAAGCCAGTTCCTCAGCAAGACCAACTCTCAAACCAAGCCCACCACCCATACAAACAAAAGACACTTCGAAATGTTCTATTGCTTTTACATTTACCTATTTTACTTCAGGTATGAGTATTTTGCTTGCATATTTGTCTGTGCCAGGTGTCTCCTTGTGCCCACAGAAGGCATTAGATTCCACTGGAATTATGAATGGTTGTGATGGGGCTAAAATGAGGACTCAGTGATTAAGAGCAGGTGCTGCTCTTCCAGAGGACTTATGTTCAATTCCCAGGAACCATATGGCTGCTCATAACCATCTATAATGGAATCCAATGCCCTCTTCTGGTGTGCAGACATACAGAGTGAGCATTCATACACACAAAATACATAAATAATAAATCTCTTAAAAAAAGAGAGAGAGAGAAAAAAAAACAAACAAAAAAAAAAAGAGAGAGAGAGATCAGTTGTGAGCTGCTATGTGAGTGCCGAGAACCACCCAGGACTCCTGCAAGAGCACGTGCCCTTACCTACCGAGTACACCTTAAAATGTTTGAGCTGGGGTCTTGGTTGCCTAGGCTGGCCTCAAATTCACTATATAGCCAAGCGTTTGCTCTTACCTCCACCTCCCAAGCACTAAGATTACAGGTGGCTTAGGAGTCATCTCTGAAACAATCATAGGATGGGCGTTCAGAACCACCCATGCCAGCTAGTTCTCTGCCTCAGGAAGCACATGTCAGCGGGCAGTTTATTCGGCAATCACCATATGCTAGCTGCTGGCACTCGCTAGGGTCTGGAAACCAGTGACACACACCCCCCAAACCCAGAAGGCGAAGGAACAGGTCAAGACAGTACATCTAAACTCAGGAATGTGTAAGGTAGACGATGAAGACACTATTTACAAAGCAAAGAGTCTGCTGAGAGTTTAGTTACTTTTTGAAAACTTCTTCAGGCTTATTTTTGTTGTTTTGTTTTCCTCTCCTCGTCTGTAGCAAATTCCAGACTAGTGCACAGAAGTCAGCTCAACAGCCCCTGGAGATCGAAATACTAGGTTGTTCAAAAATAAAAAAGAAATGAATGCACTAGAGTGTTTCATCTTCAGACACCCCAGACACCCGCTAATGAGCCAGGTGTGGCTCTCTCGGGTTTTCCAGATGAGCCCTGCCTCTGTCCCACAAAGCTCATACCCCAGGGACAGGGGGTGGTTCAATTTTAGGGCTCAACCTCATCCATGGTGCCCATTAACCAGCCCTGGCCCCCGTCCTCCCTCAACTCACCCAGTCAGCTCTAAGGCTCTCTTGCACATTCCTAAGGTGAGGGCAGGGGGAAGGGATCAGGACAAGACAACCTTGGCACCTACAGCAGGTGGATTTCTGGTACCATGACCTCCACAATGAAAACCTCCAGGTTTTGGGGGATCAAGTAAAGAGATATTTGCTGAAGGTTTGTTATTAGGTTCTGGCAGCGATCTTAAACTTGGGCCATACATTTCTCATTGTCCTTCATGACCAAACTAGTACTGATCACAGTGACAATAGTTGCTGAAAGAGAAAACCAGCAGCCAAGTACCCCTTACCTGAAAACAGCCTGAACCTGGAAACAGCCCTCTGCTCCACTTCTCTGCTCAACTGTCATGCTGACATCACAGTTCAAAGACAACGGAGACTCATGCCTCTAGCCCAAGCTCTGTGAAGTGGAAGCAGGATGGCTTGGGGAAAGAGAAATGACTACACCTGCTTCTGTGCCACAGCACACCTCTGAAGGTCCCTGAACGATGTGAATTTCTCATGTAGCACACATTACCTTGTGAAGCTTGCTTTCTTATAAATTGGCACATAATCATCTTCCTAATTAAAATGTAATCTCCTTTGCAAGATCTATATCCTTTATTGACTTGGGGCCTGTTTTTATTCCCACGACTAGATCACTATGAATGTTCCATCATGCATATTGACTTGAGCCTCAATCTGAGAGATGCCTGTATCATTTCTTCTGTTCAGCAGGATTGGTATCTATCTACGTATGTACTATGTATCTATGTTAGCTGATCAAATGTGCTGTTGTGGTGATATATGCCTATGATCCCAATACTCAAAACCTGGAGGCCAGAGGATCAGAAGTTCAAGGCCACCCACAGCTATCTATTAAGTTTGATGCCAGTCTGGACTTCGGGAGTTCTAGCTATCGGGGGTGGGGGGATCATCAAGAATGAACCTCCTTCCAAAGCCACCTCCATTATCATCTCCATGTTCAGTGTCTTTGTCACCACATACCCAAAACAAAGACTGGAGGGGACATCAATGGAAATAAAGCCAATGTTATGAACAAGACACAGACAAGAGCCACAAAGCTGTCTGCTAAACCTGCTTCTCCAAAGCTAGTCCGAGCCTCTTTCAAAAGACCCCTAAAGACAAGCAGACAAGACACCCAGAGGGAAATGGAGGAAGCTGATGATGGCAAGGGCAGAAATAAACCTGGAGAAAATTCTGGTGTCAAACAGACTAGGTATAGAAATCTGGAAGTGGTAGAGATGACAATAAAAACGTGAGCATTTAAAAATATTTATTACTGTTTTTTAGATTTTGTGTAAGGGGAGCCTGTATGTATGTATTTCATGTGCATGGCTAGTGCCAGAAGAACCAGAAGAGGGCCTCGGACCTCATGGAACTGGAGTTACTGAATCAAACCCTGTTCCTCTCCAAGAGCAACCTGGGCTCTTAAGTACCAGCTTGCCAGCCCTGTCTGTACAACTCCCCCCCCCCCCTTTTTTTCAAGACAGGGTTTCTCTGTGTGGCTTTGGCTGTCCTGGACTCGCCTTGTAGACCAGGCTGGCCTCAAACTCACAGCAATCCACAGCCTCTGCCTCCCTAAGGTGTACCCTCTTAAAAACTGGATTTCTAGTGACTATACACTTGGCCTTACTTTTAAGCTTTACTGTCAGCACACAGAACAGTCCTCTGTGGACAGCAAGGCGGCTCAGCTGGGCAAGGCACTTGTTGCCAGGTGTGATCACCTGAGTTAGGTCCCCAGGACCACAGCAAAGCAAACGCAACTCGTGAGCTGTGCTCTGCACCTCACACACGGCAGCATGGGGGGACATGCACATACACACAAGTAAATGTCATTAAAAAGAGGGTGACTTTTTGTTTGGGGGGAAAAACAGATTAATAATGTCCCCCAAGCTGGACTGACATGGAGAAAACACCTTTGAGTTTGATGGGCTTTTCTTGGCCCCCAGGAGGAGATTCCCTGATGGTGAAACGTGTAGGAACCACCATAGCACAAAGGCCTTGTCCCATGGGAGCACTCAAAATCATTTTATGTTAACTTATTTGTATGTGCCAAGTGCACACGTGGCACACACATGCACAGGCCAGAAGACAACGGGAGAAGCTGGTTCTCTCCTTTCACCACATGGATTCTAGGAATCAAGCTCAGGTCTTCACACCTGGTGGCAAGTGCCTGGACCTGCAGAGCTAGCTCAGAGGCTCCTAAAAACTCATCTTTATGTCCTCTTCCCTGTCCACCGCTAACACAGACTTAATGCTTTAAAGCCAGAGACCTGGTAGAGTCTGACTGGTAAAAACAGGCTTTGTCCTTATGGGTGTCAGGGGATCTGGAGGAGAGGTGACATCACTAACATGGTGGTTTCTCCTCTTCTGAGGATGTGGCTCTTCAGACTGAGAACTGCCCTTTGCCTCTCATGTCCTGAACGCTATCACTGGTTCACCAATGTTTAACCACATACTTAACACGACACGTCAACCCTTACTGTAAACTCTCTCTATTCAGAGAAACAAAGGCTTCGCTGGATTGTTTTTAGGGGGAAGAGACGACGTCATATAACCCAAGCTCCTAAGCTGCCTCAAAGTACCAGCTGGGGATGAGCTGTGCTGAGATCGCACCAGCATCCGCACACTCAGACAAGTGCTTCCCAACCAAGACCTACACCCACCCTTGACTTTACAGTGCCCTTCCGACTCTGGTATTCCACAAGGGAATCTGAAAACTGCAATTCATGACTGTCTCTCCTGAAACACTATGACTATTTGTAAAAGTGTCTAATAAAGCTGGGTACAATTTGACTTGTGCAGGAGGGACGGGTAGTATTGGCCATTTCACATACAGAGTTGACCCCAGAACTGTTAGAGGAACATCCATAAAAGACTAGAGCAAAACTGGTGACATTTCCCCTTTCTGTTAACATGCAAATGAAGCCAATGAAGACCTAATTAAATACAAGATAACAATTAAGCACACCCCCTGGAGCAGCCAGGGTTTGACTCCCTTTTAGCATAATTAGGAGTGTGGCTTAGCATTCCAAAGGAGAGGCTAGCTTTTGGCTTTCTCTAGCCCTTTCTGCCAACTAAAACACAGTATACTGTCCCCATCACTAGGAGAGTGGCAGCTTTTAGCAATGAGCTGACAACACAAGTCCCCACATAACAGACAATTTTATCTCCCCTGGTTATAAACCTTAGCCGTTTTAGGGCTGAGCTCTTTCTCTAACCCTGGGTGATTCCTTGCACCAGAATACATTCCTAGAAAAAAAAAAAAAACAAGAACAAAAAACACAGGTAAAAGCTGGCCATGTACCCAAGTTACTTCCCTTCACCACACAAAGATGGCACCCTGTGCTGATGGGGCAAAGGGCCAGGGTTCCAGGGACGGTTAAAACAGAAAATACTGACTCAAAACGAAAATAGACTATAGTAATATCTCTTAACAGAGCATCTCAACATTCTATTTTACATTCAGAAATGTCTGTTGATCAGAGGCAAAAATAACAGGAACTCCAAAATTGTGCTCTAATACAGGGTAACTGACTACAACAGTTCACTCAAGGACACTGACTGGTTTAAAGCTCATCTGAAGGTGTCCTCATCCGAGGAGCACATCCACTTCCACCCCTCCACTCCCAGGAAAGGCAGCTTTTGCTACAGCTGGCTGCTCAGCCATCTTGGCTTATGTGTTTTGCAGAAAACATGGCGGCTTCAACCTTCAGGACTTCATGATGGTAAACAGCCCAGTCAGCCACACACTCCCCCCCATCTGATTACAATGATGGACCAGGAATGTATCCTAAAATGCTTCAAATGCAGCAGACTTCAGATCTGCCACCACAGTCTTCTTCGGGGTCCAAAGGAAAGCAAAAGACCTTTCAAACTCTCTGCTGCCAGGCAATGTAAAATATGAGCAACTGTGTTCCCAGGTAATTTTCAAATTGAGGAGTCTATCACAAATGGAAACGCTATTTGAAACACAAGACCAATAGTTCAGGTACAGTAAGTCTGTATCACTCTCCTGGACTGTTGGCTATAATATAGCTGTAATATATTTTTAGCTTTTTTTGTTTTGTTTTGTTTGTGAGACAGGGTCTCCCTAGGTAGCCCTGGTTGTCCTGCAGCTTACTATGTAGGCCACGCGATCCTTGAACTCACAGACATCCACCTGCCTCTGCCCGCCTAAGTACTAGGAACAAAGAAATATGCCACAACACCCAGCTGTTGTTGCTATTTCCTCCTCCTTCATTCTTTTTTAAAAATAATTTATTTAATTTTATTCTCTGTGCATTGGTCTGAAGGTGTCAGAATCCATGGATCTGGAGTTACAGACAGCTGTGAGCTGCCATGTGGTTGCTGGGAATTGAACTCAGGTCCTCCGGAGGAGCAGCCAGTGCTCTTAACCACAGAGGCATCTCTCCAGCCCTTCTTTTCTCTTTTCAAGTCAGGATTTATATAACCCTGGCTGGCCTGACAAGAGATCTGTCTGCCTCTGCCTCCCAAGTGCTGAGGTTAAAATTACGTACCACCATGCCTGAAGACATCTGTAAATTTTAAGTGTTGTCTCAAGAACACTTAAGTCAGAACACAAAAACGCATTGGTATCTCAGTAAATTCTAAGCCAGCAAATCCCTTCTTTTGTCTGCTACCGCTGACTCATCAAAGGATGAGGACTGAGCAAGGCTGATGGACTGAGCAGGAACTCTGCTGTAGGTCTGCCTTGCATGCAGAAAATGCTGGTTCAATTCTAGAACTGTACACACAGGCACACAAGTATAGTTCCAGCACTAGAAAGATGTAGGCAAAGAAATACTACAACTTTAAGGTCATCCTTGGCTACATAACAACTTCCATGCCAGCCTGGAAAAAAGACAAAGTAAAGGGTAATTCCCAGACATGACTCTCAGATCATACCTGCACTAAAGGAAGAAAAAAAAAAAAAAAAAAAGCAAACAATAAAGTGGGAATGAATATAAGAAAACAGTCTGTGCAAGGACATAAAGATTAGAGTTACAGATCACGTATTTTATTGGTCAAGGCCATGTGCAATTGGGAAGTAATTTATTTGGCTGTAGCTAAATGGAAGTGATAAGGGATGATACTGGAGAAGACAGGGAGGGGACAAAACAGGAAGGACCTGAAAAACTACAGGCAGAGTAACAAGCAGACAAGCGCTGCAGAAAGATACTCCAGCAGCCTCACAGCTGAATTCAAAGAGGGCAAGGCTGAAAGCAAAGACTACTTGACACATACAATAACACAAACGAGAAATCGAGTTCCTAACCAGGGGCTGGAAGCAGCTGAGAGCACTGGCTGCTCCTACACAAGACCTGGGCTGGGTTCCCAGCACCACAGAATGTGGCTCAGTTCAAGGGGGCTCAATGCCCTGTTCTGTTTCCCACAAGCACTGCACACATACAGTATATTTACAAAGATGCAGGCAAATGCACATACATGAGAAGTTAGTTAAATCATTTTTTAGAAGTTCTTGGTAACAAGAGGTAGCAACAGAAGACAAGATAGATTTGAAACATCAATATGGTAGAATTCACTTGGCACTAGCACTTGGGAGGAAGAGGCAGGAGGATCTCTCCAAGTTCAAAGCCAGACTGATCTACATAGCAAGACGGCCAGGGCCACATAGAGAGACACTATCTCAAAAAAAAAGGTAGAAGTCACAGGTCTAATGACTGATTAAATGTAAGAAGGAAGAGTAGAAAGTCAAAGATGACCTAGGAACTTAGTGGCAATTCTTCAGGCAGAAAAGTCAGAGGAGTAGATCTGGTCAGGATGAAGATGTCTGATTTAAGATTCAGCACAATTTACGCACACACAGAAATACATACACACCTCTGTAGGCGTAGGCATACACACCTGAGTGAACGTGTGCTGGTCAGGACACCCAGAGTTGGAGTTAGAAACTGTTTCAAGTCGTCTGACTTGAGTGCTAGGAACCTAAGCTGGGTTCTCTGAAAAAGCAGTTTGTGCTCCTACCCACTGAGCAACCTCACCAGCCCCTTAAACATTGATTTTTGATGTGCAAAAATATGAAATCTAATAGACAGGAGTGAGCTGGGAACTTGGAAATCACCCATGCAAACAGTGACTGAAGCTTAAAAAGAACCAAGATAGCCTCAGATGACAGAAATTCCTGGCTGCCTCTACCACAGCCATTCTGCCCTTCTAATCAAACCCTCATTTTGTTTAAAACTGGGGAGACACAGACTATGAAATGTATTTCAGCAAAGATGGCTCTTCCTCATTTTCATAGGGAATGAAAAATGACCTGGCTAAGATGTATGGGGGCATTAATTTCTCTTGCTAGTGACTGGCTCATTAATGGTCATGCAGAAACGGTCATCAATAAGACGTGCGCAAAGTTCCCTGGGAGCATCTAAGAATGTTTTCTTTAATGTTTAAGTAAGAACATGAATGTTCTCTTGCCCAGCCTTCAGTCGACAATACAAAGATGAAATGCTAAACCTGAGGAGGTGGCTCACGCCTGTAATTTCAACACTCTAGAGGCCATAGCAGGAGGACTGTCAAGCGTGTAAGATTAGCCTACAGAGACCTTGTCTCAAAGAAAAAAAAAAAAAATCAACAAAACCTGTGTAGGGGATGGCTCAGTCACTGCAACGCTTGCCTTGAAAGCACAGGACCCGAGTTAGAGCCCCAGAACCCACCTAAAAATAACCAGCTATGGTGGCACACACCTGTAACCCCACGATAAGAAAGGAGACAAGGAAGATCCCTCGAGGCTCACTGTCCAGCCAGTCTAGACAGTCTAACCAAGAAAGTCTGTCTCAAAGGGTACAGGTATTAGGCTGGAGATGGCTCAGTGGTTACGAGCACTGGCTGCTCTTCCAGAGGACCTGGGTTCAATTCCCAGCACCCACATGGCAGTTCACAGCAGTCCCAGGGGACCCGATATCCTCACACAGACATGCAGGTCAATAAATGCACATAAAATTAAAAAATAAAGAAAAATATTTAAAAAAAGATATAGATATCATTCTCCATGATCCCCAAAAGTTGTCCTTCAGCCTACACACACACACCTCAGCACACTCCTGTGTGCACACATGCACACACACTCCTGTGTGCACGCATGCACACACACCACGGCACACTCCCATGCGCATGCCAACATGCTCAGAGGAAGAAGGGCTGGGCTGGTTGAGCAGGTCAGCACTTGTCCAATGTGACAAACTAGGTT
Organism: Rhombomys opimus; assembly: GCA_010120015.1. Lineage (NCBI taxonomy): Eukaryota > Metazoa > Chordata > Mammalia > Rodentia > Muridae > Rhombomys > Rhombomys opimus. Next base: position 1,286,533 of record REGO01000172.1, read on the forward strand.
TGATCCCCGCAATCCCCATATGTTTATCCACTGGCCCTGACGTGTGTGCTATGACAGTTGTCTTCCCTCCCACACACAAAATTAATGTAATTTAAAAATATATATATCATTTATTATTTACAAAGCATTCTACCAGAAGAGGGCACCAGATTTCACTATACATGGTTGTGAACCACCATGTGGTTGCTGGGAATTGAACTCAGGGCTTTTGGAAGAACAGTGAGTGTTCTTAACCTCTGAGCCATCTCTCCAGCCCAAATGTAATTTTTAAAACTATTAAAAAAAAAAAAGAAAGTTAGCTGGGACACTAGAACAGTTCAGAGGCTGAGCCGGCTACACACTGAAGCCCTATCTCAAATCAAAACAAAGCCCCAAACTCCCAGGGGTCACAGAGAGGACTCAGCTGTTAAGAGGGCTGAGTTCAGCTCCCAACACACTCCTTTCTGACGTCCACGGGCACCAGCACACATGCTGACATACACGCACACACATAAAATAAAAATCTTAAAAGCAAGTTAGGAGGAAGAGCACTCTTCCCCCTACTCAAAGAAAGTAAAAGGACACACAGAAGAGCTCTACTGTTGTGAGGCTGAGACAGGGGATCACAAAAAAGGTCAGCCTAGGCTACACAGTGAGACTCACAGCTGCCTCCCTCCCAAAAATAATAAAAACAAACTAGACAGAGCGGAAAGATGGGAGAAAATAGGCCCCGTAAGGACAAGCCAGGGGACTGAAACAAGTGCTCCTACCGCACACTCCTCAAGTACACAGAACACCTGCCATTTCAACTGTCCTCAAGCTTACAGCTCAAAGGCATAAGCACATTTACACTGCTGTGCAACTGCCATCCTCCTCCAGACTTGTCAACTTTCCAAACAAACTGTACATGTTCACACGCCAGGTGGTAGCACTTGCGTCCAGTATGCACAGGTCCTGGCTTTCACCAACAGTGCTGTGGACAGACGCCCCCTCCCTCCATGCAGCCATGGCAACTGCCGTTCCTTTGGGGGGGGGGGGTGTCCGAGTGTGCCTGTGGAGGTCACAGTCGGTTCTCTTCTTCCACCACCAGGACTGGTTGTCAAGCCTGGCTGCCGGCAACTTTGCCTCACCATTCCCCTTCTGCACTGGGTTAGCTGGTCACCTTGACACAAGCTGGCATCAACTTTGAAGAGGGGAAACTCAACTGAGACAATGCCACCATCAGACTGGCCTGTAGGCAACCCTGAGAGGTCCCACCCCACCACAGACAGCGCCACCTCTGGGCAGATAAATGGTCCTGGAGAGCAGACTGGGCAAGCCATGGGAGCAAGCCAGTAACCAGCACTCCTCCATGATCTCTGTGTCAGCTCCTGCCTCCAGGTTGCCGCCTTCAGTTCTCTTCACGATGAACTACAAGCTGTAAGATGAAATAAACCCTTCTCTCTCCAGGTTGCTTTTTTTTTCTTTAATAAAGATTTATATATTTCTTTATAGTCATTCATTCATTCGTTCATATTTTTTGAGACAGGGTTTCTCTGTGTAGCCCTGGCTGTCCTGGACTCACTTTGCAGACCAGGCTGGCCTCCACCTCACTGAGATCCACCTGCCTCCACCTCTCAGCAAGTGTGCACCACCACTGCTTGGCCTGTATCTGCCTTTTCATACCTGGCTCATTTCAGTCATATTTCTTTAATAAAGTCAAAAACACCCTTAGCTATACACCAAGTTCAAAGCTCTCTGGGCTAACCTCTGTTTGGGGAAAAAGTCTAGCTGGGTGTCATGTGGTGAGACACACCTTTAATCTCAGCATTCAGGAAGCAAAGGCAGATGGATCTTTGAGAATCTGAGGTCAACCCAGTCCACACAGCAGGTTCCAAGCCAGCCAGAGCTACACAGTGTGACCCCATCTCAAAGAATAAAATAAAATCTTTGGAGCCAGAGAGACAGCTCAGTGGGTAAAGTCACTGTTCTGTTCTCAGCTGGTTATGGTGCTTGCCTTGTTTTACGTATCTTTTTTTTTTTTTTATGTGCAGCTGGGCACCATGAAGGTGCCCGGTACCTGAAGAGAGTTGGATCCCTGGAACTGGAGGTATAGACAGTTGAGGGTTGTCACGTGGGTGCTGGGAACTGAACCTGGGTCCTCTGACAGAGCAGTCAGTGTCCTTACCTTAACACTAAGCCATTTCGCCAGCCCCCTGCTCTATGTCCTAAGATCTGAACAGCTACAGCTGCTCCAACTCCAGGTATGCTGTGACTGTCCTTATCTGTGGAGAGCCCAAACACTATGCTTTCCTCACTACAAAAATCTCATAGACCCCTCAGCTGTCCAATGACTGGTCCAACTTGAGGCCCACATCACAAGAGGGAGACCACGCCTGACACTGCCTGGCTGGCCAGAAACCAGGAAACCAGAAACTGGATATCCCAGAGACCTAGGATAGAACCAAACACTACTGGCAAAAAAAAAAAAAAAAAAAAAGTCAATGAGATGATTGTTAATGATGTTCTGCTACACTCACAGATTGGTGCCTACCCAATTGTCTTCAGGGAGGCCTCCTCCAGCAACTGATAGAGGGGACATGGAGACCCATACCCAAACATTAGGCAGAGCTCCAGGAACTCTGAAGAAGAGGGAAGCAAGGATTGCAGGAGCCGGGGGTGGGGAGGGGCACGGGTTCAAGGACCCCGGCAGAACGTGGGCTAAGCAGGGCTCAGAGGCTGAAGTGACAATATTCTGCACGGATCTGAGCTAGGCTTCTGCATACATGGTGTGGCTGTTAGCTTGCTGTCTTTGTGGGACTGATAGTGTGCATGGGGGGGGGCTCTGACTCTTTCCCCTGCTCTTGGGACTCCTTTTCTCTTACTGGGTTGCCTTGTCCGGCCTTGAAATGAAGGTCTGTGCCTAGCCTTACTGTAACTTGTCATGCCGTGTTCAATGGATATCCCTGAAGGACAACTCTTTCTGAAGGGAAAAAGAGGAGTGGATCTGTGGGAGAGGAGATGGGAGGGGACCGGAAGGAGTGGAGGGAGGGGAAACTGTGGTCAGTTGAGATGTAATGTATGAAAAAGGAAATAAGAAAAAGAAAAGAAAAAAGAAATCACTGAAAATCTATCAGTAACCCTGGCAGATAACAGAAAGCCTTAAAACCAACCTGAACCCCAGGCTGCAGACAAGATGCTGTTCTCAGTGACCAAGTCAAACAGAAAACCCGACTACTCTAGCAGCACCTAGGTGGAGTAGAGAGATGGCTCAGTGGTTGAGGGCACTGGCTGCTCTTGGAGGACCCAACAATCATGTTAATTCCAGTTGCAGGAGATGGAACAACTTCTGGCCTGCACATTCCCTACGGGCAGGTAGTCCACACACGTGCACACAGGCAAAATGCCTGTATACTAGAATATTTCTTTTTCTTTTAAAGAGCCTAAACAGACAAATGTAGTCTACCCACACTTGTCTGTTTCACTTCCTGAGGTAAAGCTTCCCAAAGCGCCTCTGATGCCCCCAGGTCAACTGAAGGCACCGCCCACAAAGCCAATGGGTGCCGAGGTAGGACTGGAGCCTGCAGGCCCATCAGCTCAGGTCTCTAGCTGCTGCCCGGTGTCACTTCCTGTGTGTGCCGTAACAGGGAAAACGCTGAGAGCCCCACATGACGAGCCCTGCATCTGCAAGGGTCTGCCCAACGCTTAAGCGCAAGCACTAGGCTGACACTTTCTGAACAGGGTTCCACTGAGAGTGACAACACATTCAGTGTCAAGGCACTGGGGGCCCCAGTACTCTTCCTGAATTTGACAGACTGGAGAAGCGGTTTCCATGTTCTTGCAGCCCTAATGTTCCTGAGGACTGAGAGGGTGCAAGACGCTGGGATGGTGCGGCACATGGAGGAAGTGAGGCCACTCTAGCCTACACAACGAATTTAGGACAGTCTGGAATGCACACAACCCTCCCTCAAAATCAGTAGAGATGGCTCATCAGGCACAAGCACTTCCTGGCAGGACAGTAATTAAACGTTTTAAGGGCACTTGTTGCTCCTGCGGAACTCAGGTTTGGTTCCCAGCATCCATAAGGTGGCTCACAGCATCTTAATTCCAGTTCCTGGGGATGTGACACTTTTGTCTAACCTCCACAGATGTACACTTGGTGGACATCCAGACATGTAAGAAAAACATACACATAAACACAAAACATTTTTGTTTTTCAAGACAGGGTTTCCCTGTGTAGACCACTCAGAGATGTGCCTGCTTCTACCTCCTGGGTGCTGGGATTAAAGATGTACACCACCACTGCATGGCAAATAAAATTTTTTTTAAAAAACCCAAGGGAAAAAAAAGAAAAGGTCCAATTAAACTTTAATAGACAGACAGACAGAAGGAAGGAAGCTGGCTGGGAAGAAGAGACTGCGCATACAAAGGTTTTAATTATGTTCCTCTCACTTTCCCCATCACCATAGCAGGCCTGCTTTTCTCAATTAAACATTTTATGTTTAGACTTTAAGGTTTATTTCAGGTGAAATCTGAATGCTTTAAGAAAAAATACAGGAACAGGAACACAGCTCAGCATGTACAGTGCGCGCCTGGCACGCACAAGGTCATCCAGAGCCTAGCACCAATAAACTACCGTGGTTACACAACCTACACGCCCAACACGGTGGCAGAAGAATCATGAGTTCAAAGACATCTTACACAGCTCATTGGAAGCCAGCCTAGGCTATGTGACCTCATCACATGTTCAACAGAAAGCAAATGCTCGTGCATCCTAAATCCATTTTTAAATTTAAACATTCATAATTGATACTCACACATAAAGTAATAAAAGGGTATGTATGCCAGGCTCTTAACAGCAATGGGAGTGCTAAAGGCGGCAAGAGACATGTCACACTCAGTTATGTGACCCTTATGAGGAATACGGCAACAGAGAACCCTCAGGTCTTAAGCCACTCCTTTCTAACAGAGCCTCTTTAGAAATCCAGAAGAAAACATTCACAGAAGACCACACCTTAGATAATTCTTTCCCAAACTAGAATATTAAGCCTTCACTTAAAAAAAAAAATGTTTGCAGCCAGGTGATGGCACATGCCTTTAATCCCAGCACTCAGGAGGCAGAGGCAGGCTGAGGTGGAGGCCAGCCTGGTCTACAGAGCAAGTCCAGGATAGCCAGGGCCACACAGAGAAACCTGTCTTATGGAAAATAAAGTAGGTTGGGAGAAGATGGCTCAGTGCCGAGTACAGGCTGCTCTTCCAGAGGAACCAGGACCAATTCCCAGCACCCCCATGGCAGCTTTCAATCACTGTAACTTGTTCCAAGTGACGTGACAGCTCCTCTAACCTCCTCAGCCCTGCACGCATGCTACAGGCACACTCACAGTCAAAACACAGAAAACTGTCACAAATACTAAAAGATTATTATTTTTTTTATTTATTTGAGATGGGGGTCTCATTATGTAGCCTTGGATGGCCTGGACAAACTGTAGATCCCCACCTGCTTCTGCCTCCCTAGTGCTTGGATTAAAGGTGTGCCAACAATCCTAGGGAATGTAAATGTGAGTGCAGGTGAAACCCCAGAAGACACTGAGCTAGAGCTCCAGTTGAGACAGTCAGAAATGCCCAACAAGGGCACTAGATAGGAGCAACTCCTGAACCACCTCTGTAGCAGTAAAAAAGGTTTAATTACACTTTTATTTCATGTGCATGGGTATATGTGGGCAGGGGTACACCATGTCCCACGTGCAGGTAAAAGAACCGACATTGGGGAAGGAAACTGGGACCTTCTGCAAGCGCAAGTGCTCTTAACTGATGACTACCTCTTCAGCCCCGTCCTGGCATATATTATTATCGAATTATGTGTGTGAGCATGCACACATACAGTGCCCCAGGAGGCTGGAAGAGGTGGCTGGATCTCCTGCAGCTGAAGCTACAGGTGTCATGAGCTCCTGAGGTGGGAGTGGGAACAGGACACCAACCAAGCTCTAACCAGTGAGCACCTCGGGATAGGGACTGCTTGTTATTTAAACGAGGTCTCATGTAGCATCCACTGGCCTCTACCTCCCAAGAGCCAGGATTACATCCAGGCCATACTCATCACACCCAGCTTTAGACTGGCTTTTCTATTCTGTTACATCATTTCGCCTGGAGGCAAGAAAGTATCTTTACAAGAATCAGTTGTCTCCTTCTACCAAGTGCGGGAGGGCAGGAGTGGGGACTCTTCAAACTTGGCGGCAAGAGCTTTTATCCACTGAACCATCTCAGTAGCCCTATAGTGACCTTTCTAACAAACACCACTCCGGAACTGGAACAGATGCACACTCCTGGAATCCCAGCACTGGGGAGGCAGAGGCAGGTGGATTTGAGGCCAGCCTGGTCTATAGCATGAGTCTAGGACAGCCAAGGCTACACAGAGAACCCCTGTCTGGAAAAACTGAAAAACAAACCACCCCCACCTGACACTACTCCGGATCAGCCCTGGCCTTACATCCAAGAGGCTGGCTATCGGCCTGTCCCTGGCTCCAGCTTCACCTCCTGCTTAAGGGAGAGCCACCTCTAAAAGCTGAGGCTGAAAAAAGGCCACCACTTAAAAGGGTCTATGCAAAGTCACTGTCACAACTGTCCCTTCACATGGGCACCAAGTTGCTCTTCTGTGAACTTCCTCTCTTTTAGGCGGCCCTGAGCGCTCATGCCATCCTTATCATGGTGGGCTGTTAAGCACAGCTCCCACTCTGGTTGGTGTGTCTTACAATACTCAGTATTTGACATTTATTACCTCATTTAATTCTCACGGCAGCCCTGCTGGGTAGCTGCCGCCGTTGTGCCGTTTATGCACACGGAAAATGAGGCTAAGCGAGAACAAGTAATTTTAGCAAATACATACAATAAAACAGCACGGACAGGAGATGAATCCACTGCCTTTTTGTCTGTTCCTACAGCCCACCTTCAATTACTATAGTTTTCTGCCTCCAAAAGCACCTTTAGCCAAAATGGTGAAAGAAGCCAAACCCACAGGTATCTTTTGACTCACAGGCCTTTTGTTTCGTTTTGAGACAGGGTTTCTCTGTGTAGCCATGGCTGTCCAGGACTCCCTTTGTAGACCAGGCCAACCTCAAACTCACAGAGATCCACCTGCCTTTGCCTCCCCGAGTGCTGGATCACAGTGTGCACCACTGTGCCCAGCCAACTCTCAGGCATCTTGGTATCTGTTTCTAAAGTTATGTGAGGAAGCAGATGCCACAATTTCTCTCAGTTACAATCTCAGCCTTAACAAACATGGTTTTAAAGAAGTTTCTCCTTCTAATCACTGGAGACTGCCTCTGTCCTTAAGGACTGAAAAGGGGTTTAGATGAGCACACACTACAGTGTCGATTTTAAGACCTGGCAAGACGTCTCAACTGCTCAACTAACTCCAAATACATCAGGTTTTTGTTTTTACTTATTTTGTTTGACACAGTCTTGCTATGTAACCCAGACGGGCCTAAAACACTATCCTCCTGCTTCGTCTTCCTAGTGCTGAGATTACAGGCCTGTGTCACCACACTGGCCCTCCTTCCCTTCTCCTGATGCTGTAACTAGAAACTTCGCAGAGTTCTATACATTCCTATCCCGTGTCCGCCCTATAAACCAAGATTAAGTTCAAACTCAGCTTGTCTCAAAAAAAGGAAGTAGGGGTCTGTTGAGATGGCTCACACTTTGACCTCGGAACTCAAGAAACAGGGGCTGGCAGCTGCGAGTTTGAGGCCAACAAGGGGACTATACAGAGAGACCCTGTCTCAAACAAAGTGAGGTGGGGGGAGGGAAAGGAAGAAGAGCCGATAAGCCAGCAGGAGACGGATATGTGACACATGGGAGCCTTTTCCAGCTGCCTCCAAGGTCAACAATTCGTTCTGTGAAAAGCTGAACTTAAGCAAATCGAGCCTTTCTAAAAATGAGCTTTAACAATTCACTCACACTCAGGTCCAATACGCAAAAGTCCAGTCCTCTGGCCACAGCCACACACAAGTGACACACTACCCCAAACAGGTCTAAGACAAAATGGCAGCAGAGACAGTCTCCATCTACCTGACTGGGGACAGAGACGGAGGTATGCGGAGACTAGATTCTATCCTGTTGCAATGACTCAAGCAATCAGACTCCTGCGGCAGATCTCTTCCCAATAAAACTTTCATGCCACAGACCCAAGGGTGACCCAATCCAACAGCAGCAGAGACAGGTTTTACGTTACCTTCTCCCTCGCCCTAATGACCTCACTATTTTCTTCTCGCTACGATCACACACTCCTCCACCACATTCTTCCTGGCCCAGAGACCAGCAGTAATATAACCCCCCAAAAGAACAAGTCTCTCCAAAAATAAAAAATAAAAAAAAGAGTCACCACTTAACTAATCAGCCCTGAGTTTTAACAGGGAACTTTACCTCCCCACCACCCCCTCCTTCCTTCAAAGGATTGGCGTAAGCAATGGCTTCATTTTCTGTTCCGGGAATCCTGGTACTTCCTAGAGAAAGAAAGCGGATTGGAAGACACAAACTCAGGGCCAGTGACAAGATGCTCCCTCCTCTTTACAAGAGACCGCCCCCGCTACGCCTGGGGGAGGAAGGCCCCACCTCTCTCCTCCAAGCAAGCTAGCTCAGGTCCCCCTCCCCCTTCTCCAGCCTCCTCCCCACCCTCTCCCCACCTGCTGCCCTCTTCCCAACCTGCCCTTCCCAACACCCCAAAGCAGAGCGCAACCTCCGTGAGAACACTGCGCAGCGGTGCCCCACCAGTAGGCCCCGATGCTAAGGCCCAGAGCCCGTGCCTCACGATGGGTGAGGGAGAATAACCACAGCCAGGCTTTTCTTTGGTTTCCCCCCACAGCTCAGGCGGGGGAGGGAGAGAGAAAAGGCAGCATTCCTCGGAGCCCTTAAACAGAAGGGAAAGATCCAAACAGCCACACCGCCCCCGCATCACCTCCCACTGGTCAGCCCGCCTCCCCCTCAAACCCCAACCCTCGAAAGCTCACCTCCGCAGCCCAGGTCGCCCTCTCGGGCGAGGCGGAGGACAAATCCGTGCGCGGCCCCCGCCCCCACCCCAGCTCAGCGTCCTTCAGCTGCGGCGGCAGGAGTGGGGCTGGGGTCCCCCGCCCCCAGCTCTGCGAGGATTGCCCCCCGCGCCTCGCCGGGCAGTGCGGACCGGACCTCGGCGGGCGACTTCGGGCTCCCGGGCTCCCACCCTCTTCCCTGCCCGGATCCGCCTTCCCTCTCCGGCTCCGAACCTGTTCCTGCTCCTGGCGCCGCGGCTGCCACCGCCGCCTCCGCAGGTTCCGCCTGGCTCTCGGGCCGCTGCCTCCTCCCGCTCCCCAAGCCCGACCGCGGCGAAGCTGGTCCGCTGGCCCGCTCCCCGGCTCCCTCCTTCCTTCCCTCCACCTAGCACCGGAAGCCGCGACGGCGACAGGAGCTGTGCTGCGAACCCCCACCCCCAGGCCGGGATACTTCCCACCTCCACGATCGCGCGAGAAGTGCGCGGTAGCGAGCGGCAGCTCTCGCGAGACCCATCACCATGGCAGCGGCTGCAGCAGAAGTAGCCCGGTGCTGAAGCTGAGTCTAGGCGGGGGCCTGTGTGGGGGCTGCAAGATCCGAAGGCTGAGTGTGGAGATGTGTGCGAAGTGAGGCTCCCAGCTTAATTCCGTGGCCTTGCCTGCAACTAAGGACCGAGGCCACAGTCTGGCTGCGCTGGAGTCAGGGCTCGGGCAAGGGCGTCTCTGGGACTTGTTAGGCAGAGCCTAAGGGGAGCATGGATAGAGATGCCCTCACCTACCCTACTCCAGCAGCCTTATTTCTAGTAAAGAACGCTTCATCTGCTTCGCCGCTCAACTCATTAATTCCTAAGGGTGGTTTCTTTGAGGGCTGCCTCGAGAGATTGCCTCTCACGAAGGAAGAGGCAAGAGAATGATGCAGTCAAGATATTAAAGAAACATCTGGTGGGCTGGAGAGATGGCTCAGTGGTTAAGAGCACTGTCTAAACTTCCAAAGGACCCCGGTTCTCAATTCCCAGCAACCACATGGCAGCTCACAACTGTCTGTGAGTCCAATTCCAAGGGATCTGATGCCTTCATACTAATGCACATAAAACTGAATAAATTATTTTAAAAAACAGTAGGGGTGGCTTTTATGTACACAACGCCCTTTCATGTGGAATGACCCCATGGTTGTTTAACAGCTCATGGTTAAATAGCATATGGCATGTCCCAGAGCACTGTTTAAAAAAAAAAAAAAAATCTGGATCTGGGTCGTCTAGGAAGTTAAACTTGAAATACGAAGGACAGAAACACAAATTATTTGGACGAGGCTCTGATGAATGTCTGATGAAGGCTCCCTACATGCCGATGAACATTAGTATCCCACGGAAAGAGCACCCACGTCCCCTCCTAGCGCCCCTTACAGCCTTTTAGTGTGATGAGACACTGCCTGAGACTACTCACAAACTGCTAGAAGCTGCCACGTGCTCTAAGTGCGTGATGTGTGAGAGATCACATAGAACTTGACGCAGAATCAGCACTCTCCTCTCCTTCCAAGAAATAGGCTGGAAAGTGACCCATCAGTGTCTGTCCCTCGTCACATTCATCTGGTTTATGCACTCACCAGATCCTCTTATACCAGTTTGTCTGCTCTCATATGTTTACCTCAAGAATAACATGGCTGGTCGAGCGATGTTGGTGCCTGCCTTTAATCCCAGACCTGGGAAGGCAGAGGCTGGCAGATCTCTGTGAGTTTGAGGCCAGCTGGGTCTGCAGAGTGAGTTCCAGACAGTCAGGGCTACACAGAGAAACCCTGTCTAGAAAAATGAGAAATTTTGTTGGTTTTTATTTTGGTTTTGTTAGAGACGGAGCTCACTGTGTAGCCTGGCCTACAACTCACTTTATAGACCAAGCTGCCATTGAACTCATAGAAAATCTGCCAGCCTCTGCCTCCTGGGTGCTGAGATTAAAGATGTATGCCATACACCCAGACAAACGGGTTATTTTTAATTATGTGTATTCACATGTCCGCGTGTGTAAGTGTGTGCCTGTGAGTGTGGGAGGAAACTGTAAGATTCCCTGGAGGCAGAGTTGTAAGCAATTGTGAGCTGCTCCACACGAGTGCTGGGAACCAGGTCCTCTAGAGGCTTTTACTGATAGTAAAAGCCTGATCTCTCTCCAGCTTTTTACATAGGTTCCAGGGATCAATCTCATCAGGCTTGTCTTGCTAGCACTTTTAATAGTCTGGACTATCTCCCTAGCCCACCCTCTGGGTTTCTTTTAAGGCAAAAGGCTCCCCAAAATATAGTTTCTGTGCTGGCTAGTTTTATGTCAACTCGACTCAGGCTAGAGCCATGTGGAAAGAGAGAACAACTGAGAAAATGGTTTCATCAGCTTGGCCTGTGGGCAAGCCAGTAGGATATTTTCTTTGTCTGATAATCAAGGAGGCCAAGCTCACTGTAGGAGGTATCACCCCTGAGCAGATGGTTCTGACTTATATAAGAAATCAGGCTGAAGCTGGGGCATGGTGGCATACACGTGTAATCCCAGCACTCAGGGAGGCAGAGACAAACATATCTCTGTGAGTTCAAAGCCAGCCTGGTCTACAAAGAGAGTCCAGGACAGCCAGGGCTACACAGAGAAACCCTCTTGGAAAAAAAATAAATAAATAAAAATCAGGCTGAGCGAGCCTATTTATAAGCAGCACTCCTTCATGGTCCCTGCTTCAGTTACTGCCTTCAGGTTTCTACCCTGAGTTCCTGTCCTGACTTCCAACTCAATGATGAACTGTGATCTGTAAAATGGGATAAACCCTATCCTCCTCAAGTTGTATTTTGTTATCATGTTTTATAACAACAGAAGAAACCCTAACTGGGACAGAAATTGATAGTAGGAGTAAGATATTGCTGTGACAGACCAGACCATGTGTTTTGGGAAGGATTGTGGTTACATTTGAACTCTGGACTGGAAAAGCCATTGTGTGCTCAGAGCTCAGTAGGCTATTGTGGGAACCTAGCAGATAATGCTGAAAGCAGGACAGATGAAGGAGGCCTGGCTTATGAAGTTACAGAGAGAAATCTGAGAGCCCCTTAAAGATTCTACATCTGACCTTTTGAATCAAGAACCAGGTGTGGTGGCTCATGCTCTGGAGGTAGAGGCAGATGGATCTCTGTGAGTTCAGAGCCAGCCCGATCAACATAGTGAGCTCCACGCCAGCCAGAGCTTATGTGGGGAGACCCCATCTCAAAACAATGAACAACTAAAGAGAAACTTTTACTTTGCTAAGACAATTGATACTGGTCAGGTGGGGCCGAAGAATCAGCTGGGATGAGAAGAGCAGCAGCTCAGTGTGGTAGCACAGGCCTTTAATCCAGCACATGGGAGGCAGAGGCAAGTGGATCTCTGAGTCTGAGGCCAGCTTGGTCTACTGACACCACGTGGCAGGGTTAGAGTCCCTTACAAAGGAGAGAGAGAGAGACCAGGCACAGTGGCACATGGCATGTAAACCCAGCAGAGGAGAGGCAGGCAGATCTCTGTGAGTTAGAGGCAACCTAGTCTACAAAGCGAGTCCGGCTCAGCCAGGGCTACACAGAGAAACCTTGTCTCAAAAACAAAAATAAAATAAAATAAAAGAAGGAAGAGAGGGAGGGAGAAGCTATGGGTGAAGGTGCAGCCAGGTTGTAGCAGAGACCTCAGCATCGTGGAGATGCCAGGACCATGGGACAACTGCCAAGGACAGAGCCACTGTGGAACAGAGCTGGCCTGAGCCTAGGAGACAAGCTGGCAGAGTTGGCAAAACAGAGCAAATCACCCATGGGTCCCAGCACTGAACTTTTTGCAGTGTTAGACTTTAGTTTTGATTTGTTTATAGTTGCCCTGGTTTTTTCCTTTTTGAAGTAATAAAGTATGTAACTTTTTTATTTTACAGGGCTCCACTAGACTTTGGAAGTTTACAGAGATTTTGAATATTTTAGAAAAACTTTGAACTTTAAAAGAGACTTTGGATGTTTTAAGAGAAACTGAATTTTTTAAATGTTTGAATTTTTAACAACTGGGAAATTTAAACATTGGAATGTTCTGTATCATTATACTGATATTAACATGCCATATTGGGGGCAACTAAGAAAGGAAAGGTTCTAGTTGAATAGTGATGTATGTGAAATTCACAAGGGGTCAGTTGTTGGGACCAATTTGAGCTGCAGTTATTTGGGAAAAGGGAAGCCCAGTTGAGAAAATGCTCCACCAGATTGGCCTGTGGGAATTTCTGTTTCTTGATTGATGATTGATATGGGAGGGCCCAGGGGTGGCAGTGCCACCTCTGAGTTTTATAGGGTGGCAGATGAGGGCTGGTTAGATAGCTCAGAGGTTAAGGGCACAGTCTGCTCTCTCCGTGAACCTGGTTCGATTCCCAGCACCCACATGGTGGCTAGCAACCATCAGTAACTCCAGTCCCAGAGAATTTTCTTCTGGCCTCTATGGTTGCTATGGAACATAGACACACGTGTAGTGTAGGCAAAATACTCATGCACATAAAAATAAGTTCCAATATTAGGAAAAAACTAAGAAAACAAGCTGAGCCAGCTATGTAGGTACACACCTTTTAATCCTGGCATTCAGGAGGCAGAAGCAGGTAGATCATTTTGAGTTTGAGGCCAGCCTAGTCTGCGGAGCAAGTTCTAGGACGGCCAGGACTCCACAGAAGAGATTCTGCCAAAAAAGGGGAGGAGGAGGAAAAGAAAGGAAAGGAAGGGAACGGATGTTTTGGTTCCTGCCTCCCTGAATTTCTGCCTGACTTCCCTCAGTGATGAACCCTCTAATCTGTGAGGGGAAAGAAATAGATTCCTCCTCAGGTTGTTGGTCACAGTGATCCTCACAGCAATGGAAACCTTAAGACACTTTCACATTCACACAGCGGGTCCTGTGACAAGCTTTTTACGCGATCGTTACCATTTCTTTCCTAAAGCTTTCTAACAACATCCCACTAGATTATAACCTATGCACGCTTGCCACCACACACTTTACAGCCACTCACCCCTCTCCCTAGTGCCCCAACCACACCAGCATGCTTTGTGGAACCCCAACAAGGAGGTGTAAGCTATTGATGAATGAAGACCTTGAATCCTCTCACGGCTGCATGCCAGAGTGAAGGAAAGATGGACACGGCCAGCAGCTTCCTATGGCTAGGAGGAATTGCTGTTTGACTTTGGATGTGACTGGTGAATCACTCGGATCTTCTGTCCTTTACCCTTCTGGTGCATGGAAAGGAAAGGGCCAGCTGTAGCATCAGAAGGGGTTGGCCTTGACGCAAACAGGAGCAGAGCTAGAAGGCCCACCTTGCTGGCAACTAGCTGCTCGCCACCACTCTCAACTTCTAGCCATTTTGTAAAGAGCGAAGGACCAAGAATGTATTTAGAGTTCCAGGAGGCCCAGCAGCCTGACTTAGAGTTCCTCCGTCTTCCCCCCTTCATCTAGCTGGCACTGAAGCCCAGTAAAAGCTGAAACTGTAGCCACCAGCTCTGTGGTTGCATACTCCCACCCCATCACAGACCCCAGACCTGGACCTGAGCCCAGTGCGTGTGCCTGCCGGGAGGGGGCGTTGCCTTGCTGACAAAATCCAATTGGAATTCGTCAAGGTTGTGGTTTGGGGCTTAAGTTTGCCACAGAGAGTGTGATGAAAGAAGACGGAAAGTTAGAAAGGAAAGGGAGCCAGAGGACTACAGAGGAAGGAGACAGGAAAATGGTAAAATGTTCTTGCCGCAACGCTATTGGAGCAGGCTCCTTCCTGAACGAAAGACGTCTCCACACTGGATATTCTGTTATTCTTGGTCATATCCAGGCCCATTCTCATTTCGGATTCCTGTCTTCCTCTGCTCATTCACACTTTAGGGCAGCACGTGTCTGACATCTCCTGACAAGCTGTTGCCATGGAGCTAAGAAAATGGCTTAGCGGAAGACCTGGATTCCCTCCCAGCACCCAGGCCAGGCAGCTCACAACACCCTAAAACTTCAGACCCAAGGGATTCAAGCCTCTCTTCGGGATATTTATACATGCACATATATATTAAAACTTAGATTTACTTGTGTATATGAGTGTTTTGCCTACATGTGTGTCTGCATACCACGTGCGTGCCTAGTGCCTGTGGAAGTCGGAATAGGGTGTTGGATCCCTTGGAGCTGAAGTTACAGACAGTTGTGAGCTGCCATGTGGGAGCTGGGAATCAAACCCAGGTCCCCTGCAAGAGCAGCAGGTACTCTTTTTTTGGTTTTGGTTTTGGTTTTTTTGAGGCAGGGTTTCTCTGTGTAGCCCTGGCTATCCTGGACCTGCTTTATAGACCAGGCTGGCCTCAAACTCAGAGATCTATCTGCCTCTGCCTCCTGAGTGCTGGAATTAAAGGTGTGCACCACCACACCCGGCCTCCCAAAATAAACAAATTGAATGTCATCGAGGAGTACTGGCCTGATGTAACACTCCCCATGCTCTCCTGTGACCCTGGTGCTGTCTCAGCAGACTTCAGGGAAACTGGGCAGCAGATATATTTATTTATTGCCTGGAGAAGTACAGGGAGTTATTTCTGTACTCTCTGGCAAAATATTTTGGTTTTTTTTTTTTTAAAGAAATATCTGTTTTTATTTTCTGTATGTTTTGCCCACGAGTCTGTCTCTGTGCCATGGGTGTGTGGGAGCCTGCAGAAGCCAGACAAGGGCACTGAATCCCCTGGACTGGTGCTTATGAGCCACCATGTGGTGCTGGGAACTGAGTCCGTGTCCTCTGCAACCTCCCTGGGAGCACCCCCTCTCCCCTGAGCACTCAGGGGTTCCAAGCGAGGGCCTGCCGCAGGGCCTTTGTCCACACCGGAGCTTTTAGCTATTTATTTAATCTCTCTCTCTCTTTCTTTTTGTTTTTGTTTTTTGTTTTGTTTTGTTTTTTTAGAGACAGGGCTTCTCTGTGTAACAGCCCTGGCTGTCCTAGAATTCACTTTGTAGACCAGGCTGGCATCGAACTCACAGGGATCCACCTACTTCTGCCTCTGAGCCAGACAATTTATTATTCTTATTTTATGTGCATTGGTGTTTTGCCTGCCTTTATATCTGTGTGAGAGTGTCAGATCCCCTGGGACTGGAGCTATAGACATTTGCAAACTGCCATTTGGGTGCTGGGAATTGAACCTGGATCCTCTGGAAGAACAGCCAGTGCTCTTAACCATCTCTCCAGCTCCCACCACACTGCATCTTAAAAATGTTTCCTTGAAAAATATATTGGCCTAGGAATTGGAGATGTTGTAGAAGAAAGTCTATTCTTTCTAGTCATATCTGAAAAGATAAGGGAGTGAGCAGCAGGATGGCCCGGCAGGGAAGGGTGCTTGCCACCAAACCTGAAGGCCTAAATTCAGTCACTGGAACCATGTGGTAAAAGGAGAAAGCTGGCTTCTGCAAGGTGTCCTGCCATGACAGGCCTGCCTCCCCTCAAACGCGCACTCACATGCATGAGCGTGCACACACACACAAATAAATGTAGAAAAAAATTAAAAGCTAAAGGAATTATTTTACTCAGATTAAATACAAAACAACAGTGGAATAAAGAAGGAAAAATATATATGCAAATAATTCAGTGGCAGACAATGCTAGTTTTGCTTGAAGTATCTAATTTTAGCTGAGCCTGATAAGGCCTGTCTGTAATCCCATGGCCCAGGAGAATAAGAGCAGAATGGAGTCTGAGGCCAGCCTAGGATACAGATTTCCCAGCTAGCCTGGCATACACAGTGACACCCTTCCTCAGCAGCAACGAAAAATTTGCGTTTTGAACACAGGAATCCCTTTCATAGTTCCCATCAGCCTTGCATGTACTCTGGTTTGGACTTAGAGACAACACCTGCTCTTTTTAAGTCCGCTTAATTGTTAAGACACATTTAAGACATGAAACTCCCAGAGCAGTTGACCTTGCAGTATAGCAGAGGGGTCAACAAACAACAGCCAGAGGACCGGGTCTGGATCTGCACACAGTTTTTATAAACTGTATTGAACACAACTTTACCCATCCATTTATGTGTGGCCGTGTCTGCGTTTGTCCATCCCCTGCCCATAAGTAGTTTGGGTCTAAAACAGCAGAAGTGAGTAATTACGGGAGAGGTGAATCGTTGACATAAAGACCACAATATAAATAACCTGGTATATCTACCATCCAGCCCTTCGCAGGAAAGAACAAACAAACAAACAAACAAACAGGCCACAACCTGTTCTAAGTTCCCATGAAGATCCCTGGAGCAGGCCTCAGGGTGAACAGGGTCTAAGGATATTTGGATCTAGCAGTCCTTCCGCCCAGCAGTCCACCTTAGTTTTACAGACTAAAAGTCTGAACTCAGTAACTGAGCATCATTTCAAATCCTTTGCGGCAGCCAGCGGTATATACATCCAACACAGGAGTGCAGGCTTCACCCAGGAAAAAAGCCACAGGCTGCGACCCCGTGCCGACCTCTGCGTCCACCAGTCCACTAGGGCAGCAACTTAACTTATTTTCGTTTCAAACAGGAACCAAGAACATGTCTCAGTACAATAAATTATCCACCCCCCTCAATAAGGAAAAAGAGCCTCCAAGAGTTACAGCAAAAAAAAAAAAAAAAAATTTCCTTTGGAGGGACCCTTTCAACAACTGAATGGAAGGAGAAAAACTCCCCCAGAGCCTGACAAGACAGCTGTCTGAGGGCTTAGAGGAGACGTCCCGCACTCCGTCCTTTTCCAACCGAAAACCTCTCATTACTGTCACCCAGGGCTCCCTAAGAGGAGGTTCCGGACTGCGCGGAGGAGTCTGAGAACCGCAGGCGGGAAGAGGTGTTCTCTTGCTATGTACAGGTCTTAAGGACTCCACACAGCGCCTGCTGGTACCCTTCAAGGGAGAGGCGTGGCCAAGCGGTGGACTCCCCACAGGAGCAAGAGGGGGCAGCCACGCAGCGCCCTTCATCTTGGTCTGCTTGGGTGTTTCAGAACAGAGTAGGGTGGCGGCGTCACACACACACACACACGCACACACACGCACACGCACGTACACGCACACGCACACACACACACA
>REGO01000172.1:1304685-1358295 GCA_010120015.1 Rhombomys opimus
CACACACACACACACACACACACACACACACACACACTCACATCACAGGTTTCCCCTGACCCTACTCCCCCAAAGCTGTTTCCAGGTAGACTCTGAGCTTCCCAGGGGCGACGGCTAACCCTGGACAGAAAGCAGAGCGGAGGGCTGAAGGCGAGCGCCCCTGCCAGGTTGCCCCTCGGCCCCAGGGCGGCGAGGCCCGGTCACTTGCACACGCTGACCCACTCCGTGACCTTGCACTCCTCACACAGCACGAAGCAGCACCAGTGGAAGCGGCAGTGGCAGCGCTCCACGCGCGTCTGCCGGAGCACGTTGTGCCCACGGCCGCAGCACAGGCTGCCGCAGCCGTCCAGCAGGCTGCTGGTCTTGTTGCACGCCCGGCCCCTCGTGCCCGGGGAGCCCACGCTGGGGTCCCGCTCGCAGAAGTCGGGGGACTTCTCGAAGTAGACCAGCTCCCCCGAGAGGCGGCGGGGCCGGAGGCGGGGCTGGAAGGCTCCGGAATTGCGGTTGTGGGCGTCGATGAAGATGGCCCTGCCCAGCCGCTCCCTCAGGGCCGCCCCGATGGCCCTGAACTCTGGGGCTGCCCTCCAGCACGTCTTGAACTGGCAGCTGCCTGAGGTGCCGTGGCATTTGCACTTCCGCTTTAGGTTTTCTGTGACCACCTGGAACATGGGAGCGGCGAGAAGGGAGGGGAGGGGTGGGGTTACAAAGGACCAGCGCAGGGGGACGAGGGAGAGGGAAGGGAGAGGGAGCCACTAGCCCGGCTTCCTCAGCAGAGGAGGGCAGATCCACGTGATTTAGCCACGTTTGATCACTAGCTCACAAGGACAGAATTCCCACTTGTCTAACTCCCAGTCCAGCGCTCTTTCCAGAAACAAATGGGGGAAGGGGGAAGGAGGAAGGGGAAAGGCTGGCCAGAATGCCCCTAAAGTCTGTGGGGAAGCCAGCTGCTGCAACAGTTTCTGTGCAATGAGCCAAGCACTAGGCACATATAAAAATATAGTATATTCAGGGCTGGAGAGGGCTCAGTAGTTAGGAGCACTGGCTGCTCTTCCAGAGGACCTGGGTTCAATTCCCAGTACCCACATGGTGGCTCACAACCATCTGTAACTCCAGTTCCAGGGACTCCATACCATCTCCTTTGAGGGTACCAGGCACACAAGTGGTACACATGCAGACACATTAACTTAAGCTTCCTATAGCTTCTAAACGAGTCTTGGGTGACTTGTCAGTGACAAGCTGGCTAGTAAAAAGATCACTCATCACACCCCATCCCATTACTCTTTAGGGGGCCTCTCGGGAGGAAGGGAGGGAGAGAAGGGCTGAGACACGCTGGCCTTAGCGACAGGCTCAGCGAGTTTACATACCTGACGCCCCACCCTGTTGTTGTGGATTCGCATCCGAGCCTGGATGTCCCGGGGAGCTTCCCTGGAATCCAAGAAGTCCCGAGAGAACTTCTCTCCGAAGTCCATGTCATGGTTACAGCCACCCCACTCCCACGTGTCCTGGGGGCCAGGGCCGGAGCCTGAGCTGGGGCCAGGGCTGGGCTGCGAGTGAGGAAAACTCTTGCCCCGAGACAGTGCCTGAAGCTGCAGGAGCTTGGCCCGGAGCCTGTCCTGCTCACCACCCTTCCAGCCACAGCCACAGCTCACCAGCTTGCCCAGGCTGCAGGCTGTGGCAACAGCGTGCATGACCCCAGCAGCCAGCATGGAGAAGGAGAAGGCGCTCTCACGGAAACCTGGGGAGGAAACAGGCGTGAGGGTCAAGGGGAAGTTGGCAGGCAGCTGAGGTGGAAGGGAGGTCTGGGAGGGACGACCTGCCACCCTCAACCTCAACGGTTTGTTTCTTCGTTTTTTCCAGATAGGGTCTTGCTACTTAGACCCTGGCACTGAACTCTCCTTTTTAAAGGATTTATTTACGTATTATATGAATGCTCTCTCTTCCTGTACATGTCAGCAGAGGGCATCAGATCCCATCATAAATGGTTCTGAGCCACCATGTAGTTGCTGGGAATTGAACTCAGAACTTCCAGAAAAGCAGCCAGTGCTCTTAGCCACTGAATCCTCTCCAGCCCTGAACTCTTGAAACTCTTCCTGCCTCAGCTACCACCACAACCAGCAATGTTGTCAGAATTTTATTTATTTATTTATTTACTTACTTACTTACTTACTTACTTGGGCACAGAGTTTCTCTGTGTAGCCTTGGCTATCCTAGACTCACTTTGTAGACCAGGCTGGCCTCCGAACTCACTGAGACCCGCCTTCCCCTGCCTCTAGAGTGTTGGAATTACAGGTATGCCTCATTGCCTCTGGCCAGAAATTTCTAACTGAATCCTGACTCACTCATTTACCAGCTGAGTGATTTGGGACAATGTCCCAAGACAGGATATCACACCGGCCTCAGTTCCCTCAGCTCTAAAAAGAGACCCATGGGGTCAAGACCTTACTAAGCCAAACGTCTGTAAATCTGTCATTTTGGAGTGTGAATGTAAGAGATAGCCTAGGACCCTGGTTCTCAACCTTGCTAATGCCGTGACCCTTAAAACAGCCCTCCATGCGGTGGAGGCCCCCAACCATAAGATGATTTCTTTGCCACTTCATATCTGTAATTTTGCCATGTATTACTTGTTACGTAATATCTGGTACGCAGGTTGGCTGATATTTGAGGTGGAAACCCCGCAGGTTGAGAACCACTGGCCCAGAGAGCCCTCTGGGTTTGAGAGAGTTCCAGAAGAGTCCTGAGGACTTTGAAGCTGTGTTCCAGGACTTCTGAGTCTAAACGCCTTAGAAATTCCCCAACACTGGAGGGACCTCGGTGGGGAGTGAGGAAGGGGAGGGAACCTCTGGCTATGGGGTTCTTCTCCCCCCCCCCCGCCTTATTAAATGAGTCTCTTAACCAGGCTGTCATGCAGCAACCCTAACCGGCTGGAACTGCCCGCCCCCTTTCCCAGGTTTTAGTTTTATACTTCCCTTTATGTTTATTCTAACCTGCTATTACCTTATAAAATCCTGGGAGAAGGAGAAAGGCAGGAGTAATTTCCCCCCAGGCCCTTTTAAAAGGTTGGCCTCTTTGTTATGTTTTGAGGGTCACCAAGGCGGAGGAGGAGGCTTGGGATGACAAATATCTTTCCCAGGCAGGCCTAGAGAGACATCCTCACCAGATATCTGGGTGTCAAAACCTCGCACTGTCCTGGGCCCTGCGGAGAAGGAGGGGGTCCCTCACCTCGTTTTAAGCAAGGCCACTGTGGAGTGCTGAGAAGATGAAAGACAGTTGGAGGCCAGGCCCCTCTTACCAGGGAATCTAGGGCTCCAGGGCCAGCCTCAAGATCCCCCAACCATCCAACGGTGAAGCTGTTTGCACACGTTTTGGGAATTCCCCTGCAGATGGCAGCTGCCTGTTAACTCCATAGTCCCCAAAGCATTACCCTAGCCCTGGACTTGAGCTCCCTCGGGTCTTCGCTCCTCAGGGAGTAAACTCCAGCTGAGCATAGGGGGAGGCGATGGAGCCTCCCAGACCGTTCCTCCTAGAGCAGGCCAGCAGTGACCTGTTCTGTGGCCCTCCAGCCATCCCTCACCTGTTCAGGTGAGGGACACCTGGGGCCCCCACAGCACAGAGGAGGGGGCTGCTCCCCAGCTTCAAAGCCATCGGGGTCTTTGTTCCCAGCTTTGGCTCCTGGGAACTCCAGCAATTAGGGGAGCAGGTTTAACCCTTAAACGGTTGGGGGCGTCACCCCACCCCCGCTGAGACTCAGGGGACACCAGCCTGGGCTTGTCTGGGCGGAGAGGGAGGGGAGAGGAAAATAGGGGGTAGAGGGGGTGTTTGAAGCTTCTGGGGTTTGGGGTATCTCTTGCTCACAGGTGCATCCCAGCTCGAGCTGGGTGGAGGCAGAAGAGGGAGGCCCTAGGGTAGGGGGAGCAGGGACCCAGCTGCCTCGCCAGCAACGCAGGTGGAAGGCGGGCGGGCAGAGGCCCAGACGGGTGACCAGACCCAGCTGAGCGCAGCTCCTGGGGAAATTCCCGGCGAGGCCCCTCCCCAAGCCGTGAGCCGGTCCCTTCCCGCCTCCGCGCGCCCCGGCCTGCCCCCCACCCCTGGGCGGCCGCGCAGACAGCCGCCGGGTCCTGCTCACCGCGCTTGAGGATGGCGCTGTGGTGCGGCAGCCGGCCGCCGCCCTCCAGCGCCGAGCAGTTCCAGCGCTGGTGGCGCAGCTGGTGCTGACACTCGTGCACGGCGACGTGCAGGCCCTGGAGCGCGGACGCCGTCACGTCGGGGCTGCGCAGGCACAAGCCCAGCTGCCGCTTGCTCAGGCCGGACAGGGTCAGGCACACGGTGTTGGCCGTCAGCGGCGGCTCCCCGGGAAGCTTTAGGCCCAGGATCTCATTGCTCAGAGCCCTGGGAACGAGGGGCGACGGGCTGCGGTCCAGCTGCGCGCCCCCCGACTCAGCTCCCCGCCCCCGCCCAGCCCAGGCCGGCGCTCCCCCCTCCCCCCCATAGCTTGAAAGATGCTCACCGACTGAACAAAGCCAGGAGCAGGAGACCCGCGAGGCCCAGGGGCGGAGGCCGAGACCCGGGCTCCTCCAGCATGTCGAAGCCCGGAGGCTCCGGTGGGCGAAGCAGTCAGCGCCTGCGGGACGGGGGCTCTGATGAGGAGTGGAATAGTGGCTCCCTGGGACCGGAGGATGCTCGCCTCGGACCCTTAGGCCGCCGCTGTGGACCCGCTGGCTTTTCTCAGCCCTCCACGAACCGAACAGTGATAGTCATCCCTTGACCTCCAGTGTCTGGGTTCTGGGACCCATCAGGGAGGAAGGGTCCAAGCAGCTCAGGGCCCTCGGGAGCTCCCCGAGTCCGACCCAGCCACCCCGGGCTTGCGGGGTCCGGGACACTCACATGCCTGCCGGGGACACTTGCTCTCAGCCCCTCGGTTCCCTGCTCACCGCCCGCTCCCTGTCGGAGGCCCCACGTCTGATGAACCCGCCCTGGCAGGGTTAGAGGGAGGGCTCTGGAGGGGGTTCCCCGCCACCTGGAGGGGCGTCGCCTCCTGGCGCTGGCGACGGCGCGCGGGCGAGCCAGCCGGGACGGGCCAGGCTCTCAGACCCCCTCCGACCCCGCGCCCCGAGGGGGAGAGTCCAGGTGCCGCAGAGGCAGCCGGGGAGGCCACCGTCCAGCCTGTTTCCTGGCTCCACGCTCCCTCCGCGGCGCGCCACCGGCCGGTCCCACGGTCTCGATCCTGTAGGTACCTCTAGCTGTGTCTCTGGCTCTCTGAGCTGTCTGAGCTCCCCAGGGTGGCCGCTCGTCTGTCAGTCTGTCTGTCCCCCCCCCGTTCTCTCCCTCCCCATTACCTCCAGCGGTTCAGGTGCAAGGTCACCGCACTGGGTCCCTTGGACTCGACGCGTGGGACTTAAACCGTGGGGAGGCTGTGCCGGGTCCGGCCCCCTCGGCGGAGCAGCATTCTTCCAGGGCCGGGCCACTCCCCTCTGCCGCTTCCCCGGCTCGTCGGCTCGTCGCCGCGGCCGCCGGGAGGAAGGGAGGGCAGGAGGGAGGGAGCGAACGGAGCCGCGACGGAGCACCGGGGGCCCTGGCTCGGCTCGACCTAACGCACGGGTGGTTCTGCTGCAGCTGACGGAGCCGCGGCCCCTCCCAGAGCCCGGGGCATCCCCACCCCACCCGCACCCCACCCCCCGCCCTGACCAGGGGAACACAGCCCCCCCCACCCAAAGCGTACGCACACACCCTCTCCCCCGACGCCCGGGCTCGGGACCAGCCCCGCTCCGGGAGCAAGGGGTCGGCGCTCCTCTCACCTGCCCTGGGGTCCTCGAGGCTGCGGGGAGAGTGCGGCGACCCCGGCTCAGGCCCCGGGGGCTGGTCCCAACCGCGGGGCCGTTCGCCGTGTCTCTTTGCCTCATTCTGTCCGCCGGGAGTGGCTGGCTGCAGAGCTCCTCTGACGACGGAACCGGGCGACCTCCGGGCTCTGAGCCTCTTCTGGAGCCCACGAGCCTGCGCGCAGCAGGGCGCTCAGCCTGCGAGTGAGAAGCCACCCTGTGGCCGGGCTCCCGCCCACCTCGGAGCCAGGCGCCTGCCCCCTGGGAGGGGTCAGCTTTGGCCTCGGCCAGAAGCTCGGGTAGCCCCGGAGAGCTCCCGTCAGCCCCCACGCTTCCCTTCCCCGGGAGACAGCCTCCCCGGGGGTCGCCTCTCCGGAATTCCGGGATGACCGCTCGGGAGGACCCAGATTCGTGCTCCGTGCTCGCACCTTGGCTTCGCGAGAGCCGAGGAAGGCCTCGGGGTCCCGGATTGAGCTGAGCTCCAGGACGGCTGGAGAGGGACCTGGCCTGCGCGCAGGCGGAGGCACAGGCGCCCTCCGAGCCCTGGCGGCAGCGAAGGGGTTAGGCGCCGCCGCTCTCCCGCCTGACTCACCCTCCGAGCTCTAACCACTGCGGACTATTTTTGCCAGAGAGGGGCCTCAAGGCTTCCCAACCAGCCCCAGCCCCTGCCAGACCGCAGCCCCAAGCACAGCACGGCTGGCCCTGAGCACCCAAAGCACGCTGGCTCGACGACCCCCCAGGAAACAGACGCACGGGGCTGGTCCCCACAGCCACAGCGCCTCTTCACCGGTGGCGGCAGGCAGTGCATGGTGGGCAGCCAGCCCCTCGGCTGCATTCTCAAGTCTGGCCTTGCGCGAAAGGGGCATCCCCAGCGAGGTGTCTAAACCGGCCAGAGGAAGTTAGGTGTCTGGGACTACCCGCTGCGGGCTGGGTGAGGGGGTGGTCCTCTGCCAGACAGCCTGGACCACACTGTGGCCCTCTTTCTGATTTCCCTTCCGGAGGAGGCAGCCCAAGAGCTCCTCAGTCTTCTTCCCGCTTAAGGGAAGAAGACCAGACCATGGATGACTTCCGAGGCGCGCAGGCACTATCTGAGCGGCTTTCACCCTTACTCCGGAATCCGGCATCCTCATCAGGGCCCCATCCTTTTTCCTGCGCGTCAGCCCGGGACTCGCCCCCGGAAGGGTATTTCACAGACCCCATTTCTCCACCATCTTCTCACGGACATTTGTGTTTCCTCACGTGGCCGTGGTCCCACTTACACGTTGGATTTTATTTTGTCTTGTTCCTATTTATTCCCTCTCTGATGCTGTCTTTGTCTGGCTCTAGCATTCAGCCCGATGTCAAGAAGGTGGCGCGGCACAGACATTTACTCCCAGCACTAGGGAGGCAGAGGCAGGTGGATGTCTGTGAGTTCAAGGCCAGCCTGGGATGCATAGTGAGTTCCAGGGCAGCCAGGCTATGTAGAGAGAGCCCATGTGGTGATGATGATGATGATAACAATAGAAGGGGCTAAGGAATACTAGCAGCCAGAGGTTCAACTTCTCAGGGGCCTGGGGCTCCCCAAGTTGGACTGTCCCAAACCTAAGAACTGCTGCTCTCTCTCCTCTCTGAAGACTGGCTCTTCGCTCTTGCTCTTCACTCTTTGATAAGAGGCCACAGGCAGGCAGCGGTGGCCTGAGCTGGCCGAGGGTGCCCTCCTGCCGACTGTCTGGCCTGAGCGATGACCCACAGGCAGCTAAGGGCGGTGGGACAGGCGGGGCCTGGAGAGGCCTGTGGGTGCACACCCATTGCCTAATACCCCAAGCACGCAGCCAGCTCCAAGAAAGGGGAGGGGCAGGAACCGGAGAGACCTTGACAAGGGTTGGGACCAAGACAAGAGGGGGAAGAGAAGGGGGCTGCCACCACTGGAGAGAGGAAATGGGAGCAACCTGGCCCACGTTCCTTTTGATGAGAATGGTAGAAGGCTACTCTGCCCTCATGAGGACGGAGGGCACAGCAAAACCCTGTGGGAAAAACGCGGAGCCCCCGCACGGCAGGGGAGTGTCAAATAAAGAGTGGGCCTCTGGAGAGGGGGAATCAGGCAACTGAGGCGGCTCCGCTCGGGAATCTCCTCCTTCCCCCCTCCCCTGATGTTTGCCTTGGCTGGGGTCTTGGGTGACTCATCTGTTGCTAAGCCGCTGATAGGGGCGGCCAGCCCAGGGAACCCAAATTATAGGCCCGGGAGGGATGGATGGGTCCGCAGCGGTGAGCTCAGCCGCGGCTGCCTCCCTCCACCTCACCGGTCTTCCACTGCAGCACCGAGGGCCGCCACCCAGGGGCGCCAGAGATGCCGCAGATAAACTGCCGGGCTCCAGGGAAGCCCCCCCCCCAAGTTCAGCAACTCTCTAGATCACCCTAGACAGAATTCTACCCCTTGTCTCCTAGAGGATGATGGATGGCCTACACCTTCCCAGCCTGAGGCTTAGGTCTGCTTCAAAGGCATGCCCCAAAACTCGGGTCCCTGGTCCCTTGCTCTCTTTCTAGATCCCAGAGTCTAAGACCGCGCCCATCATCTCATTCCTGTATCTACTCCAAGGGCCTTGTTTTGCTACAGTGTTTCTACTTTAATCCTCTGAAGGTAGCTGCAGCCAAAGGTGATATTGAGCTCAGGTCACATACACATAAGGAAGCTGAGGCAGGAAGAGCAGTAACGGCAGGTTAAGGGGCTGGAGAGATCCGCAGCGAAGAGCCCTTGTTGCTCTTGCAGAAGACTCAGGTTCAATTCCCCAGCCCCCCTCCCACGTGGTGGCTCACAACCATTCATAATGCTAGTTCCGTAGGGTCCAACAGGCATGAGTGTGGTGTGCAAACACGCACGCAGGAAAAACATTCATACTGTAAAGAAAAATCCAACAACAACAGGGCCATGCCTTTAGTCTGAATACGGGACAGGCAGCGGCAAGTGGATCTCTGTGATTGGAGGCTACTAGGCTAGCCTGGTCTACTGGTGAATTCCAGGCCAACCCGTGCTACACAGTGAGACTGCCTCCAAACGGAACAACACCAGCAAAACCCGGAGATGTCTAAGGAGGAACACCCCAGGAGACAGAAGGGCACACAGACCTTGAGAAAGGAGCATGCTTGGTATGCTCAAAGGATCAAAGACCAACGTGGCTCCTGAGGAGTGGTTCGCAAGGAGAAAGCTGGCGAGCTGCGAAGCTGAAGCAGCGGGAAGGAACAGGCTCAGACCTTGTAGGTCCCTGCAGAGATTTTGGCTTTTGAGTGAGGTGAGGAATCACTGGAAAGAGTTGACTGGGGAGATGGATATTTATTTGTTTTCTATTTTTAATTGGGTGTATTCGTATGTGTGTCCTTGGAGGCCAGAGGTGCTGGAGTTACAAGAAAGTTGTAAGCTGCCTGAAGCGGTGAGGGGAATTGAACTCAGGTCTTCTGCAAGAATGACATATGCCAGCCCCAACTCCATTTTCTGAAAGGACGGTCTTGACTGCAGTTGGAGAGCAGTTGGGTGGAAGGGAAAACCATGGAGACAGTTAGGAAGTGAGAGGTGACGCTGGCTCCTACCGCTGAGCAGCAGAGGGTTGAAAAGGGGTCACACTCCATGCGTAGTTTACAGACTGAGGGTCAGGGTTCGCTGATAGTCTAGCATGACGCGTAAAACTGATAAGCCAGGGCTGATCCAATATTTAAAATTAAAAGATATGTATACCCAAATGCTGCTGGCTACGCCTTTAATCCCAGCATTTGGAGGCAGGGGCAGGCAGATCTCTGAATTCGAGGCCATCCTGGTCTACAGATGAGTTCCAGGACAATCAGGGCTACACAGAGAAACCCTGTCTCATATATAACACACACACACACACACACACACATATATATATTATGTGTATTTATGTGTATGGGTGCTTTCTTTGTCTATATGTCTGTGTGCCTGCAGAGGCCAGGCCTGATTTGAAGATTTTTTTGCCCTGAAGATGAAGGCCAGAGCTGTCATTTACTGAGATGAAAATGACTGAAGAAAGAGTAAATTGAGCAATGGGGGGTGGGAGGATTAAGAATTTAGTGGCAGACATGAGAATTTCGAGGTTCTTAAGTGTTAGGTACACAGCTAGAATTTGTAGCCAAAGTTATAGTTAGGAAGCATGAGGGCTGGAGAGATGGCTCAGCGGTTAAGAGCACTGGCTGCTCTTCCAGAGGACCCAGGTTCAATTCTTTCCCAGCACCCGCATGGTGCTTCCAACCATCTGTAACTTCAGCCCTGGGGGATCTAAGGACCTCTTCTGGACTCCACGGGCAGCAGGCACACACGTGATGCACAAACACGCGTGCATATACATTAAATAAATAAAAGAGGAAGCATGAAGCCATGTAGTTTGGCAGGTGAGTTTGAATAAACCAAGAAGGCTAGCTTAAACTAAGTGTGCTTTAGCGTCCTTGTTGGCTTGCTTGGTTCCTGCTCCTCCTCTTCCTCCTCCTCTTGCTTCTTCTTTTTACGCTGAGTCACACGTAGCTCAGGCTTAAATTCAATATGTAGTTAAGCGTGACATTGAGCTCCTCCCAGCTCTTCTCAAACGGCAGGATTACAGGGGTGGCAGTACACCTGGCTTTATCTTTTCCTTGTTTTCACCATACCCATGGTCAAGCTTAGGACCTCATTCACACATGCTTGGTAAATCTTCTGTGTGTGTGTGTGTGTTTGCATATACACAAACACATGTGTGCACATGCAAAAGCCAAAGGTCAAGGGGGGATGTCTTCCTCTGTTTCTCTCTGCCTTGCATACTTTTTAACTTTTCCTCTTACTTCTAATTTTTATTTCATTTATTATTAGCATGAGGGGTGTTTAGGGGTGAGCACATGGAGGTCGAGAACAGGTTTGTGATGTCGGTTCTCTCTTCCATCTTCCCCCTTGAGCACTGAAGGTCAGAGGTGATATGGTTCCCAGCCAGCATTCCACTCCCACAGAATTACACCAGTAGGCCAGCTCAGGAAAGGTGCATGTGACCCAGGCCTCGGTGCTGAGGACTTTCTCAGGGACAAAGTCAGGTTACCTATGGCTATTGTTCATTCCCTTGAGCCATCGATGCAGACTCTGTTTGCAGAAACCTGGCATGTGGACCAGTGTAGGATGCTGGACGGTCCACTTTATACCTCGGGAATGATCCTTGGAGGAAGCAGGTATTCTAGGCTTAGAAAGGGCCTGGGAAGGACATTTCAAAAAAAAAAAATCTCTATCAAGCTTCATTTGGGTTAATGTACATCTTATTTTAAACTCATTCACATCTAGTGAGATGACTCAGTCAGTAAAGGAACTTGCCACCTAGTTTAATGACCCAGGTTCCATCCCTGGGACATATATAACGGAAGAAGAGAATCAATTCTTGCAAGTTGTCCTCTGATTGTGCTCTCTCTCTCTCTCTCATGCACACACAATATATGTGATTAAATTTTTAAATTAAACACAAGTGCCTCAGGAGCAGTAACGGAATGTATCAGTCATTTCTTTCTTAGAGTGATTGACACCTTAGTGGGAAAGCCTGATCTATCCTAGGAGTCAAGCTCTTTAAGGTCAGACCTGGGTAATTTAGTCAGGAATTGTACTTATGACAAGTGGAAGAGATGGAAACCAGAGGTTCCCCTCCCCTCCCCCCAAAAAGGCAAAACCCCCAAATCATTTTCTTTATATGTTAATTCTGAAAAGGAACTCCATTTGGCTCTGCTGCATACTGGCAAGCCAGTGAGGCTCTGGTCATGTGAAAAGAACATGCATAGGCTTTGAGGTGTCAGGTCTGGGTTCATGCCTCTAATCTCCACTGGAGCGGTGGAAGCAGGGAGACCAGAAGTTAAAAGCCAGCTAAGACTCTATCTTGAATTTGAGTCCAGTCTAGGATACAAAAGACCTTATTTCCACAAACAAGCAAACAACAAAACCAAACAGAGGCTAGAAAGACCTCTCAGCATTTAAGAGTACTTGCAAAGGAGAGGGGTTTGATTCCCAGCACACACACAGTGGCTCACAACCACCTGTAACTCCAGTACCAGGGAATCCGAAGCCCTCTTCTGACCACTGCAGGTACTGCATGCACACGGTACATAACGCATACACGCAGACAAAATACCCACACACATAACAAAAATTAAGCCTGGTGGTAGCGGTGCACACCTTTAATCCCAGCACTCAGGAGGCAGAGGCAGGTGGACCTCTGAGTCAGGCCAACCTGCTCTACAGAGCAAGTTCCAGGATAGCCAGGGCTACACAGAGAAACCCTGTCTCAGAAAACCAACCAACAAACCAACCAAACAAACAAACAAACAAAAGACTCCCCTACTACCTCCCCCTCAAAATCGAAAGAGTTTGGGTTTTGAGATAGGATTTTACTATGTACCCCATGCTGGTGTGCTAGAACTCACTATGTAGACAGGGCTAGCCTCAGATTCACAGAGATGACCAACCTGCCTTCAACTCCCAAGTGCTGGATAGAAGGCAGGCCAGGCAGGCCTGGCCTCCCCAAGGGTGTTTAATCCTCCTGCCTCAGCCTTCCAAGTTCTGAGACTGGCAGGCATGTGCCACCATGCAGAATTGGTCTTGGATTTATTGTGGTTTTGTTGATTATTAATTTGTTGTTTCAGATGGGATCTTGCTACATATCTCAGAGTTGTCTCACATGTGTAGCAATGAGCAGTCTCTCTCTCTTTGATTTTTCCAGAGGGGGTTTCTCTGTGTAGCCTTGGCTGTCTTAGACTCACTTTGTAGACCAGGCTGGCCTTGAACTCACAGAGATCTACCTGCCTCTGCACACTGAGTGCTGGGATCACAGGCGTGAACCACCAAACTCAGCTGACATCTCTTGGGTTTTTTTTTTTTTTTTTTTTTTTTTTTGAGGCAGGGTCTCTCTCTACGTAGCCCTGACTGTCCTGGAACTCACTATGTAGATCAGGCTGGCCTCGAACTTACAAAGATTCACCTGCCTCTGCCACCCAAGGGCTGGGATTAAAGATGTGCACCAACACATGTCCTGCCTTTGTTTGTTGAGACTGTCTCCAGAATGCCGGGAGGTGGACGGTCACCTCGAACTTCTGATCTTCCTGGCTCCTGAGTCACAGCCATGTGCCACCATTCCTGGTTTTTGCAGTACTGGGAACCCCAAACCAGGGCTTTGTGCGTGCTAGGCAAACACTCCACACCATTCCCTGGGGATATAGCTTCAGCATCAGTTTATTAGCTGGGGCCTGGAACCTGGAATTACAGCAGGTCACCAATCGTTTCCTCTGTAAAATGGAAGAGAGGAGAGATACTAGGAAGGGGGCTCTCAGGGTGGTCCCGGTGCGCGGTGCGTGATAGCCAAGACGCCAGTGCCCCCTGTGCTCCACACAGGGAACGGCAGTGCGGCAGTCCAAGGCTGCCATGGTCCTGAAGATAACTGGAGTCTCGGGAGAAGAGGACCGCACAGAGGAAGAGTTGCAGGCGCTGGGGTAAGAGGAGGGGGCAGAAGGGCTGGCGGGGTACCGCCGAAACTCAGAGAAAACTCCAAAGAAAAGCAGGAAACAATGGAGGCACAAATTTGTTTGTTTGTCTGTATTGTATGTTTGGTTTTTGTTTTTTGAGTCAGGGTGTCTCTGCGTAGCCCTGGTTGTCTTGGACTTGCTTTGTAGACCAGGCTGGCCTCAAACTCACAGAGATCCACCTGTCTCTGCCTCCCTGAGTGCTGGGATCACAGGCATGCGCCATTGCACCTGGCTTGTTATTTTTTTTTAATCTTTTAAAAAGGAGTTCTTTTATGCATGTGTGAGAGTTTTGCCTGCATGTAGGTATGTGCAGATCTGCATGCTTGGTGCCAGTGAGGTTCAGACAGCACCCGATTCCCTGGAACTGGAGTTACAGGTGGCGGTGAGCTACCATGTGGGTGCTGAGAACAGAGCCGGAGCCTCTGGAAGAGCAGCCAGTGCTCTTAACCACTGACCCATCTCTGTAGATGCCCAGACTTGTTCATCCTGAGCTGGGCAGCATGGTGGCACAGGCCTGTAATGCCAGCAGTCAGGTGACCGCCGTGAGTTCTACATACTAAAATTCTATGTTAGGTAGAAGCAGCAGCAACAACCCAAACAGAACAAGCCTGCCGAAGGGAGGTCCCTTCTTCCCAGCAAACACCCTTTGTTCCTAGTCCTCGGAGCTACCCACTACTCAGTCCCATCCTTTCTGAGCTCGTTGCCAGAGAAACAGGCCTGGCTCAGCTTCAAGACCCGCCCCCACTAATGACATGCACAGGTTGACACATACCATAGGCTAACACAAGGTACCCAGAGCGACAGAATGACACACGCCTGCACATGGCTAATCCCCCTCCACACACACACACTCATCCACCCACCTGCAGATACACTCCCAGACCCTCTCCATTCTGCAGTCGGCCTTCATAGCTTCCACCTCCTTCTTGATACACTGCTTTAAGCGGTGACTGTAGCAAAAATGACTTCATGAGCTCCCCGTCCTGAGCCAAATGACACAATTGTTTGGAAAAGGCTCAGAACGTCCTGCTTTAGAAGTTTCTGGATCCACCAGTACACAGGAGCGTGCATCCGCAGAACACAATGCACAGTTTCACCGACCTCATCTTGACACACCGTCGCTGGCGCTCTCCGAGCCCACATTCACAAACTGCTGCGCGCTCTGAGGTCCTCTCCGCCACCAGCCCACCCCTGCACCCCACGCCCGGGAATCCCTAACCACAGCTCCACCCAGGCTCTTGTCTCCTTCTTTTCCTTCTCTGTCCAGCCGTCGGGGTTCCTGGGTAAGGAAGCGTCTCCACGGAGTTGCTGGCCAGAACCACAGCTTTCATCCGGCCATTCAGGACAGGGAAGAGAAGGGACCACAGCTTGTGTGTGTGTGTGTGTGTGTGTGTGTGTGTGTGTGTGTGTGTGTGTGTGTGTGTGGCGGGGGGAGGGTTGACATTTACAGGACAGCCCCACCGCGCGTGGGGTGGCAATCCAGGCTGCAAACAGGTTGTCCCTAGCACATCGTCTCCGCGCCCCCTGGCGGATGCTGGTCCCCGACGGGCTCCTGACGCGCAGAAGAGTGAGGCCGGCGCGCGCGTGGGAGGCCACCCCAAGGGGAGGGGTCGGCGGCCAGTGCAGACCTGGAGGCGGGGGCCACCGGGCAGGGGGCGGGGGTGAGCCCCGACGGCTAGCCCGGTCAGCTCAGAGCGGCCAGAGTCCCAGCTCCGCTGGCTGCTCATTGTCTGTGGCGCTGACCAGTGCGCCCGCCCGGTGCCCCAGTGCGGGCCGGAGGGGCAGCCTCTTGTCACTGCAGTCAGCAGCCGCAGCTATAAGAGGCGGTGCCTCCCGCAGCGGCCGCCTCAGCCGCCAGCCAGGACGGCAGGACCATGCTGCCTGCGGCCCGCCTCCAGAGTGCCTAGAGCCAGCCTGAGCCTGAGAGCCCTCGGCACGGCCCTCGCCGCCGCTCTCACCCCTGCCCTCTCCGCCGCCGCCGGCCCCGCCGTCGCGCGCAGCACCCGGAGCCGCCAGATCTGCAGCAGCGAAGCGGCGAGGCCGGGCGGGCCATGGGGCTCTGCGCGCTGCTGCCCGGCTGCGTTTCTGCTACGTTCCTGCTGGCACTGAGCGCTCTGCCCGCAGCCCTGGCTGCCAACAGCAGCGGCCGATGGTGGTAAGTGAGCCAGTCCAGGGTCACCACTTGCCCCGGGGCGCAGAGCCAGGGGCCCGGCCCTACCCAGCTCCCACGCCGTGGGGGTCACCGACCCACAGCCTCCCTCCCGCACTGTGACTTCGGCACACTCAGGGCGCGTTCTAGTTCTCACCTAGAACCAAGCCATCTGCTCGAGCCGAGCGAAGCACCCGCAGGCGTACAGTGCAGCCCTTTGCCACTGGGCACCAGGTCTAGCATCTCAGTAGCGGGTACTCAGGTACCCTCAGGCCTTGAACCAAAGAAGCAGCTCTGAGCGGTGAGAAAGGGTGGGGCGCCCGAGTCTTTCAAGGTGGGCAAGGCTGCAGGCTGAGCTTTCCTCCCGGGCCCACCTGACGGAGGATGGGGGAGTCCAGACAGTCTCGCGTGGACTCGGGCGCCCTTTCTGTCCGCTCACCAGAGCTCACTTCCACCCGACTTAAGGGCCGGGGAGCTGTTACCGATGCTCTGCTGTTCCCTCTAGGCGCACGGGCAGGCCCAGGCGAGGCCAGGGAGGGGGCGGTGAAGGTGCGGCAGGCCCGTCTCAGAGCGAGCCCGCCCGCCTTCCCACCAGGGGCATCGTGAACATAGCCTCCTCCACGAACCTGCTGACGGACTCCAAGAGCCTGCAGCTGGTGCTGGAGCCCAGCCTGCAGCTGCTGAGCCGGAAGCAGCGGCGGCTGATCCGCCAGAACCCGGGCATCCTGCACAGCGTGAGCGGGGGCCTGCAGAGCGCCGTGCGAGAGTGCAAGTGGCAGTTCCGCAACCGCCGCTGGAACTGCCCCACCGCGCCGGGGCCCCACCTCTTCGGCAAGATCGTCAACCGAGGTGGGTGCCCGGGGAAGCGCCGCTTCCGGGACGAGGGGCGGCGCAGGGTCAGCGCCGGGGCAGGGGCGGGCGAGGGCAGGGGCGGCGGCCCAGACGGCGCGGGTTCGGCCCCGCGCTCCTCCCAGCCCCGCACCCTGAGCGCGAGCCTCCTCCCCGGAGCCCCCGACCCGCGGAGGGGGACCCCGGGCGGTGGGCGCGGGCCACGGCTCCCCCCCCCCCGCCTGCCTCGAGGGAGGCGGGAAGCCGCTCCCGGGAGGGCGCGCCCCGCGCGGCCGGGTCGGCGCCGCCCCCACCGGCGCGGCCCAGGTGCCCTCCCGGGGCCGCCCCGCGCGCTCTCGGGCTCAGCAGGGCCCGGCGAGGGTCACGGACCCCGCCCCCGCGCCCCCGCGCGCCCGCTTTGCCCCGGGGCTGGGGACGGCTGTGCGGAGCCTCGGCCGTCGGGTCCCGGGGGCGCCGGGCGGTGGGCACCGAGCCTTCCGGAGAGGCGCTGACCCGGCCCCACGCCTTCCCCCCACGGCGCGGGCCGCGTCCCGCACAGGCTGCCGGGAAACTGCCTTCATCTTCGCCATCACCTCGGCCGGCGTCACGCACTCGGTGGCGCGCTCCTGCTCCGAGGGCTCCATCGAGTCCTGCACCTGCGACTACCGGAGGCGCGGCCCCGGGGGCCCCGACTGGCACTGGGGGGGCTGCAGCGACAACATCGACTTCGGCCGCCTCTTCGGCCGCGAGTTCGTGGACTCCGGGGAGAAGGGGCGGGACCTGCGCTTCCTCATGAACCTGCACAACAACGAGGCCGGGCGCACGGTAGGCGGCGGCGGGGCGGGGGTGGACGGCCCGGGGGGACGGGGGCGCGGGGCAGGGGCCACCTGAGGGATGGGGGTCCGCGGGGGGCACAGAGAGAGGTGCTGGCTGAGGGCGAAGTCCCCCCCCCCAGCCGGTGACGGGACGGAAGGGGTTAACGGCCGAGGCTGCAGCGCCCCCCCCCCCCGTGCACCCACCCCGGACCCGCGGCGCGCGGAGCCTGGCCCTCCGGGGTGCACCTCGGCACCCACCCCGGCCGCCCCCTCCGAGCTCCGCCGCACCTGACGCCCCCGCCCCGCCCCCCGCAGACGGTGTTCTCCGAGATGCGCCAGGAGTGCAAGTGCCACGGCATGTCCGGCTCGTGCACGGTGCGCACGTGCTGGATGCGGCTGCCCACGCTGCGCGCCGTGGGCGACGTGCTGCGCGACCGCTTCGACGGCGCCTCCCGCGTCCTCTACGGCAACCGGGGCAGCAACCGCGCGTCGCGGGCCGAGCTGCTGCGCCTGGAGCCCGAGGACCCCGCGCACAAGCCGCCGTCGCCGCACGACCTGGTGTACTTCGAGAAGTCGCCCAACTTCTGCACGTCGAGCGGGCGCCTGGGCACCGCGGGCACGGCCGGGCGCGCCTGCAACAGCTCGTCGCCCGCGCTGGACGGCTGCGAGCTGCTGTGCTGCGGCCGGGGCCACCGCACGCGCACGCAGCGCGTCACCGAGCGCTGCAACTGCACCTTCCACTGGTGCTGCCACGTCAGCTGCCGCAACTGCACGCACACGCGCGTGCTGCACGAGTGTCTGTGAGGCGCCGCGCCCCCATCGCCCGCGCCCGTCCCCCCATCCCCCCCAGGCTTCGCTGGCCCCCGAGACCCCGGCCCTCGCCCGCCCCGGCGTGTCCGGCCGCAATCCCGACGTCCCCAGGGGCCCGGCTCTCCCACCGTCCCAGCTGGGGACCCCCCAAGCCCCGGGCCTGAGGCGCCACTGAACCCCCTCTTTTGCCATCCTTAGGGCCCTGCCCCAACCTACCTCCCTCCCCGTCTGTGGGAGACCCCCCTGCTGCACCGCCCCCTGTTGGGCCACGGGGTGAGAGGGGGCTCTCTCTAGGGGGCCTGCAGGGGGCGGGGTGCCAGCTCTGAAGGTGCCGCAGTCCCCTCCCCATCGCGCCCGCCCGGGGACCTCTCTGCCCATCACCTGCCCCTGACGTTCTCGGCGCCCCCACCGGCCCTTCCATCCTCCGGCCGGCACGCTGGACGCCAGGGCCTTGCCTTCCCTTCCCACCTGTAGCTGAAGTGTGAGTCTCCGAGGCGGGAGAGCAAGGGCGGCTGTGATGCTGTGGGAAATGAGGTTGGGGAAGCCAGCGGAAAACCCTCCATTCTCCTAGCCCCTGTCGCGGAGCCACGGAGCAGCTGTGAACCACGCCTCCTGCCTCAGCCACCGCCCACCCCTTCCTGTCCTGCCTCCTCATCAGTGTGTAAATAATTTGCACTGAAACGTGGATACAAAGCCACGCGTTTTGGTTCTGTAAATAAACTATTTATTGTGCTGGGCTCCAGCCCGGGTCGCAGAGGCCTTGCTCCAGCCCTGCTCCTCCTCTGTCCTGCTCTCCAGGCCTTTCGGTTATCTGACCTTTCTCTTCACCCAGTCTCTCAAGGACGCCCTTGCCCAGCAGATCAGCGTTTCCTTCCACTGCGGCTATTAGGGGCTCTTCGCCCCCACCGATGTATCTTCCTCCGAGGAATAAAATCTCTATTTTTATCAATGGCTCTGGCCCTGGAACCCAGAACACAGCGTGGTTTGCACGGCCCCCTTCCCCTCCAGCCTGCTTACTCTCTTCATCAAACCGAAGAGACAGAATTGTCGAAGAACCCTTTTCCTGGCCCAGAAAGAGGACCCTCAACTCATGACCCTTAGATGACCCTGAAGGAGGCCACTAGGAATCCGGGACTTCCTGCAGGGTTCTCCCTCCTAGTCTAGCAGCCGCTGGCTGTGTCGTAAGGATAAACATGTCTGTTGGCCCGAGGAGGGTTAACCGTATCTCCTGCTGAAAGAGTTGGGAAAATAGCTACAATGAGATGCTGGCTCTGACCATGTCTGAAAAGCCCAAGCAGAGAGGGTGCCATTGGCCCTGAGGTAGCTGTCCTCCTTTGCTGGTGTCTGGGCTTTGGGCAGTGGGAAGGCCCATCTTCCATGCTCTTCTACAAGGCTTGGAAAGGCTGCAGTAGGCCACCACTCCAGCCTTGGCGTAAGGAAGATCCAGCAAACCCTGGGCCCTAGACCTGGACCAGAAAGCTTAGAGATCCTAGCAGAAAAGAAGAAAGGGGCAGACCAACTAGCATCCAAACAGGGGTGAGGTTTAGAGTGGCACACCCCAAAAGAAACCCAAGAGTGATGGCTCCACAACCATCACCAAGCTAGCCACTCCCACAAACAACCAGAGTGAGGACTCCTTATTAACAGGCCTGCAGGCTGCCTCCGGACAGTCACCGCTCAGTAGGATAAGAGCCCTGCTCAAGGCACTAAATCTGTCTCCAGTGCTTCCTCCCTTCCTTGTCCAACCATAGCTTTAGCCCCAACTCAGGGAACACTAACCCTCCCCAAATTCTAAGGCCTGTCCATCACAGCCCCTTCACTCAAAGCAACAATGGGAGCTGCAGAGCACCCCACCTTTGCAAGAGCCATAACTGCGTGTGTGCTTGGTTAACTTGAGTTTCCTCCTCTTCCCGGAGTCCTCTGCTGTCTTTGCAGGCCATCACCTCTCTCTGGAGGCTGTGAACTCTGACCCCTGTGGTCCTCGGGCTCTGTGAGTGGGTAGGGAAGTAGATTTAAGGCTTGCTCAACCTTGCAGTGACATTCCTTTCCCTTTCTCTCCACTGGCAAAGCCAGCAGCTTCTCAGTTCTGATGAGGGGATCCAACTTTGGATAGTGGGCATCTAAAAGGCCCTGGGTTTGCAGATCATTCGGCTGAGAACAGCCAGTCCCGACTCAAGGAGAACGTTTAGCTCTCCAGCTTTCCTAAAGTTAGAAGTTACTGGGCTGTCCCAGGGCAAGTGTGTGCACGTGTGCATGCATGTGTGTGTGAGAGAGAGAGAGACAGAGAGAGAGACTGTGTGTGTGTATGCTTGGGCCACTGCTGCTCAATGCCCAGTGTTAGGGAGAAGTAACACGATGGGGGACCCAGGCCGCCTTCAACCACTCTCACCTAGATCCTCCCTCCAGGAACTGAAGCCAATGGACCTGGAGACTAGGTGCTGAGATGACCTGCAGGGGTGCCCCTTTTGTCCCTCACTAGGTATTCAACACATCTCTTGCTTTCTCAATCTTCTTTGCCTTGACCTTTGAGAATAGTCATCACTGTCCTTTAAGGAGGCGATGGGGTTCAAATGAGATAGCGTTTGTGGTGGCTCGGGTCACCTGGATGCTTACTGATACCTTTACCATAGGTCAAGTGCTGGCAGTGCAGTGAGATGCAAGCCAGAGGTCCAGCCATGGCGTCAGCCGTGCCAACAAACACCGTCAGCCTAACAGGTGCACACCGGGAAAGGCCCTGTCTGTGCACGGGAAAGCCATCAGCATGGCAAATGCCCTTCTCTCCCAGGGGCCGAAACACGGAAGAATATGGGAAAATATAGACTAAGGCTGGGCCCTAACAGAGCATGCACAAATAAAATAAAAAAAAAAAAAAAAAAAAAAAACCTTCAAGAAAAGGGCTGGAAGTGTGACTTGATGGTAGAGCGTGTGGAAGGACCTGTATTTGATCCCCAGCGCTTGGTGGCGGTTGGGGCAAAGGCGCTGTGGGATCTGCAGCCACCACCTGGGAGCTGAGTTCTTTCTTTGCATGGTTCCTGGGTGTTATCTGCGATGCTCTCACTCTGAACTGGAGTCAGGAGGTCAGTAGATGGGGGGGGGGTACCTAGAAAGAGTCTCCGGGCCCAAAACACGGACAAGATGACGTAAGCTAACGTCATGGGAAATGTACCTGAGGCATGCTCCTGCAGCTTCCACTCACGTCTGATCTTCAGGAGCCACACAAATACTCACCGGGGGACCTGGGGCTGGCAGGGACCCTGGACACAGAGCTGACCTCAGTAAATGCCACAGGGACTAGTCCTGAAATATCCCGGGGGTGATGGAAAAGATGAGAGGACTGAAAGGGCAGGCTGCACCGTCCCCGGGGGGCCAGCTCGCCAGCTCCTCGGACACCCTGCCACTCGCCCCTTGGAAAAACCCTGTCAGTGGGTCTGCGAATACCTTAGGGTCCAGCCCCCTTCCCCACGGCCTCAGGCCGGCTCAGCCCTCCGCTCCAGGCCGGAGGGAGAAAAATAACAAAACGAGGAGAAAATAAGCTGTTTGGCTGTGGTGTGAGCAGGAATACCCACGCAGAGCTGCCCACCGCTCAACCTTACTCACTCTTTCCACACCCAGCCAGGGCCCAGCATGAGACAGACCACCCCCTTGCCCCCTCCCCCGTCTGGGCTAAAAGCAGACACACTGGGTTGGTGAGAGAGCAGCAGGTTATAAATACGCCCAGGGAACTGCCGCCAACTCGCTCCCCTGTCATCCCCTGGGAGGGGGTGGGGTAGGATGGCACCTAGGGGGAGCCAGGGCTGCCCTAGTCCCTGAGGCCCGGAGGAAGCGGGCTTCCAACCGGCTGCTGCGACAGTTATTCATTTCTCCCTTTGCCTGGTGGCTGGACCACTGGCACTCACAGGCCCCGGACATTTGTTTATCTCACACGTGGGATTCCCCTGCCTCTCTGGTGTACTACGCCACAAGCCCTAAGGCCAGCATGAAAGGGGCCCCAAAGCCAGGCTCTCCGCGTGAGTGTGCAGCCTCGGGCCTTGTCTCTCCTGCCTCGTGCCCTCAAGAAAGAAGTTGGTTCATTGGCTGGCTCCCCGAGCAGGCCTACTGAGGTGTGCGGCAGCATCCGCCTTCACTGCCTACGCGCGCCCATTCCTGTGCGCGCCCATCAGCGCCAGCCTGGGCTGCGCCCGGGCGCTGTGCCTTCAGCCTGGCACCCTCCCAGCGGAAGGGAAGGCTGCTATCCAGCACCAGCACGGGCCCAAGTGAGGGGCTGAGAGTAAGACCCCTAAATACGCTGCCCCGTTACTTTGCCCGGTAGAGGAGATCTTGCTCCCCCTCTTTCCCGTCATCCTCTGCCTGGAAGGGAGAGCCATTCCGCGGGATGCTGAGGCATGCTCAGCCAGCTGCTAAGTAGCTGCCCATCTAGGCAAGAGGGGCAGCCCTCCCCTCTCCCTCTTCCCTATTAATCCTCGGAAGTGAAGGGGCCGTCCCTGGCGGCCCCTCAGCCCCGCTGTGGCCCCTCGCCCTCCTCGGCTGGCGTCTAATTAACTCCTCCTGCCCCGGTTTTGTGCGCCCCCCTTACTGCACCTTGTCGGCCCCGCCCCTCCGCTCGGTCTGCTCCCCCCCCACCCCCGACGGACATTCCAGTCAGGCCGGGCCAGTGTGCCAGGGCAACCAGGGCCAGACCGAGGCCTAATCCCCCCTCCGCCTGGCCGGGCTCAGCGAGCCCCACTCACCTCCCGGCTCTCCGGGGGCTGCTCGGCTCTGCCATGGCGGAGACTCACAATCAGGACAAAGGCGCGGCCCCGGGGGGCTAACTCAGCCTTCACGCCCAGGTTGTGCGGCATTTGAGGAGTTTAATGAATTGTCCATCACGCCTTTCAGGGCCCGCCCGTCAGCCTGGATTAATCTTCGGAGCCCTGGTGCGGCAGGAGACACTAAGCCTGTATTTATTACTCTCCCATTGTCACTAATTGAGGTAATTATCTGTGACTCTGGCCCGGCCAACAATGCGGCATTCACTCCCGGGACCTCGATGGGCCTGGCTCCCACTCTGGCACCGACCCTCCCTCCCTTCCTCCCCAAAACGCGCCAAGGGCTGAGATGGGCCCTGGAGCATGTTGGGAAAGTGGACCACGTTCCCCAATGCTCCACCTTCCACAGCGGCTCCCAAAGGCCTCACCACGTGGAGCTGTGTTGAGGAGAAACCTGGTTCTCCTAGAGTAGGGAGGAAAGATGGCAGGCAGGCGCCCGGCAGAACCCTCAAGCCACAGCCAGGCCCCCTCACTTCTGGGTAGATGGCACCAAGGTCTCAGGGGCCTTCCGCGCGCTCTGCAGTGTTAGGGAGCGAGCATTCCCCACCTAAAAGAGGAAGCGGCCAGAGCGGCCAGGGTGGCTGCGCTGTGCTGGAGAAGGTCAGGAAGCGCAGGAAAGGGCGCAGAAGGGCAGGGGAAAGAGCCAACCCGAGAAGAAGCCATCCAGAGTCAGGCATTTCCCCGGGCCCCGCCATGCACCGACTGTGAGAAAAACCTCCTTTAGGTCTGTGAGTAGTCCCAAAGAGTGTGGCTTTCTGGGTCAAGGGGATTGTTCCGGGGAGCAGGGGTGCGTGTGTGTGTGTGTGTGTGTGTGTTCTCATGTGTGTGTGCTTAAGAGATGATGAAGGATAGTTTTAAATGAGACTAGATTGTGAAATCCTTGAGGGCAGAAACTATGTCCTGCTCGCTGTTATTTTCGCAAGATCCTGCTGTTGTATCCAGCGTGACAGGATGCATAGGCTTGTACTGGAATAGAAGTTGGGGTCCGTCGGATCTTCTCTTGCACACCTGTCCTCAGGCTCTTCATAGAAAGAGTTGTCTAGACCATTCCTGGACAGTCCTGCATGAGCCGCTCTCGGCGCTGAAGTTCGAACAGCGCCCCCTCGTGGTCGGTGTCGGGATTGCTCCGGGAGACACTTGCTAGGAAAGTGAAGCCAGCGGCTGCAGGCGGGCCTGGCTGGGCAGCAGCCACGCTCTCTCTGCTACATTAGCCCGGCAGGGTTGCTCTTTACCGCTTTTTAACTTTAAACCACCCTTCCAGCTTTTGAAGTAACGTCTTATGCGTCCCAGGCTGGCCTCAAGTTCTCCATGGGCCGAGGATAACGGTGAAAACCTGATCCCTTTGCCTCCCGAGTGCTAGGATTTGTGGGGCTGCCGCATCCAGTGAGTGCAGTTCCGGGGACCGAAGGCAAGGCTTTGGAAATGCTGGCCGAGTACTCTACCAACCGAAGCACATCCTCAGGCCCCAGGCCCCATTCTCCTCTTTCCTACACTAGCCTTCTTGGAGGAAAATGTTTGACACTGAAATATAGTAAGAGATTCCCAACTCAAAACTATCTGTCATCTCTCAGTTCCTCTCACAAAAGCTCCTGCGTTTCTTTAGTCAGAGGCAGAGCCTCACCGATTTTCCCATGTTGGCCTTGAATTCCTGGCCTCAAGGGATCCCCACCCTCAGCCTCCCAAGTAACTGGCCCACGGGCACACGTCACTGCCTAATGGAGGTCAAGTGCCTTATTCTTGCCTTCAATACCCTCTTCACCATCTACTCCTCTTTCTTCCCCAGGGCCTTGTTCCCTTGGAAACCACGTGTCTCCCCACATTGTTGGCACAACTCTCCCCTCATCTTCTTGGTAAGAACTGCCTCAAATACCCCTGTGAAGCCCCCCCCCCAGAGGCTCTTCAGCTTTCCCTTGGCAGACTGACCTTGCCTGTTTGAGCTCTTGAAATGCTTTGCTGGCCTGGCAGGGCTCTCCTTCACGACACCCAGTGGCCCTCTGTGTACTCGCTAGGCTAGGCGTCCACCGGCCTGAGGACACGTGCTAAGCATTCCCTCCATCTTGCCACCCTTCCCAACACGGAGATGGGGACATCACATACCCTTGTTAAATGATGAACAGGTGCGTTCACGGATGATGACATAGATGCAGGGGTAGATACAGAGGGCACTCAGATTCATGGACAGGTGGGCAAGTGGATAGACGGAATACACGGATAAATGGATGGACAGAGCATCCGTCCATGAAATGACTCACACGCCCTAGCGTGTGAGATCCAAAGAAGGGAGCCTGTCCCATGCTCCAGGCCGTGCCGTGGAGAGGCAGGGACAGCGCCTGTCTTAAAATCCCCTTACTAATGTGTGTGCCCTTGGAAAGTTGCCTCCCAGAGGCATCCACAGATATATTTTCATTTCCTCTAAGTCCAAGTCAAGAAGTCGATCCTCTGTGGTGCTGTTCTGTCCTCCTCATTCTCTCTCTCTCTCTACTATGGGTCCCAAGTACCTGTGTTCAGCAGTTTCCTCTGCCCTCCTCTCTTGCAAACACCACACCACTGGTCTCTGTGACGTTGCACTTACGGCCTGTACCTCGGTTTCCTCACCCATTAGTAGCTGGCCTCAGGACAAGTCAGAGCTCTCCCAAGTCTGAGCAGGACAGGGTTCCTGGCTCCCCTAATGCCTCATCGACAGAACTGCGGGGCAGAAAATGCTTCCAGGAAGAACTTGGAAGAACTGTAGGGAGAGTCATGGGCTCCAGCTGAGCAGTCCTACCTGCTGCTTTCCTCCTGGTCAAGGGGGTGGTTCCAGGGGGAGGGTAGTTGAGGCCTCCTTCGGGAGGGTGGGTGGCTGGCAGACACAGCTAGAATTAGAAGTCATTTTCACAGCGGGGGGTCTCCGACACGCCCACAGGGCCCCACGGGGCCTAAGATACTACTCACCAGGGCCTGGCTCTGAGGCCTGCAGCCACCCCTTCTCTCTCTCTCTCTCTCTCTCTCTGTTTCTCTCTTCTGTCTCTGTGTCTCTGTGTGTGTCTCCCTCTCTTTCTCTCTCAGAACTTTGGCAGCAGCTTCTGACTTTATTCTTGGCAAGCTCTGGAAGAAGGCATGTGTGGCCCTGACACCCTAAATATCCAAGTGTTCCTTACACAAAATGGGTGGTTGTTATCTAACCTAGGATTTGTCTTTTTCAATGCTGGGAGCGTTCTGGTTCTAGTCGAGCATAGTACCACGGGCCATCCTCCAGCTCCAGTCCCCAAGAGAGTGTGCTGGCACCCCTTCTCTTTTGGGGACAGAATCTTGCTGGGCTGGACTGGGCTGGGCTGGAATTTGCTATGTAAACCAGGCTGGGCTCAAACTTGTAACCATCCTCCTGCCTCTGCCTCCAGTTTATAGGAAAGAGCCACCATGCCTGGCTTCTTTCTTTCTCTATTTAAAATCTGTTCACTTTTGCCTGGATGGCCCGAAACTCACTGTCTGCCCCAGGCTGGCCTTGAACATCCAGCGAGCCACACGCCTCTGCTGGGATGGAAGGCGAGTCGACCGGCCCAGCGCCTTTCACTAATTCTTATCTATATGTCACCTCCTCCATGGACTCTCCCTGGGTCTCCTAAAATTAGGATCTCCCTTAACTGGTTCTTTCCAGAACTTAGGGCCAGCGCCCAGTGCTTTGCGTTTTCCTCTTCATCGCACTGTCTGACAGGCCTTGCATTTCTCCCCGGAGCCCAGCCTAGAGTCTCGTTCCTAGGAAGCGCTCGGTAAATGCTAGGTTGAACTTGGCAGCAGAGCTGTGGACGGTGGTAAGACCTTTGGTACCTTTGATCTCTGCCCAGGATGACCTGACTTCCTTGGCCTC
Source organism: Rhombomys opimus (assembly GCA_010120015.1). Taxonomy (NCBI): domain Eukaryota; kingdom Metazoa; phylum Chordata; class Mammalia; order Rodentia; family Muridae; genus Rhombomys; species Rhombomys opimus. The sequence goes on from REGO01000172.1 coordinate 1,331,253, forward strand.
CTCCACCAAGAGCAACAGGAAATGTGTAGGTTACAGACAAGATCGCAGGTGAATATTCCTGGGGAGCCCCGACCAGTGAACGCCCCTAGAGCTGGGAAACCCTAGGAGCCCCTCCCCCACTGAACCCAGGACGCGGCTGTGCCCTGGGAGCCCTGCCCCCTCTGCCTCCTGCCTTTTCTGTTGACTAAAAGCCCAAGTGCTTGGAGAAACGGTCTGCAGAGTTGCGGGAGGCAGTTACTGTTGGGGGGTCGGTCGGTGGGAGTAGGGACAGAGGGGCCCGGGAGACTGGTTCGACCTGGCGACTGAGTCTGGGCGAAGCCCCCGCTCCTGCCCAGCCGGTGGCTAAATTTACCTAGGCTGACTCAGCCTTTGCCCGGAATAGGGGGCGGGGGCAGTGCACTAGGGCAGAGGGAAGAGCCGGCAGGGGTGGGGCGGGGGGCAAGGAAGGGAGAGTCCCGGCCAGGGAGACGGGAGGGGCCAGAAGTTTCCACCAGAGAGGATCCTCCTCCCCCTCAAACCAGGAGCGGGAAGAAGTCAAGTCCCGAGGGAGGGGCACGGTGGGTCTGGGTCATAAAAAGAGAGACTCCAGAACTGCATAAAGGGAGGGAGATTTATTGGGCGCCTACTATGTGCCAGGCACTGTGCAAGGCGCCTTATATACATTATCTCATTAAATCCTCACAACAACCCTGCGAGGTAGGTGTTTATAAACCCCCATTTGACAGATGAGGAAACTGAGGCTCAGGGAGGTGAAGTGATTCGGCCAAGGTCACATGGCTAGTGAATGGCAGACACAGAGGAAGCGCCCAGGGTTGGAAAGAGAGGAAGAAAAAGACTTAAATGTCAGTCTCAAGCCGGTTGGCGTGGGTCAATACAAAGAAGGGCTCGGCGCGCCCCAGAGGTCTGGGAGACCGGAGGCCTGCTCCCGGCCCCGCGCGCGCGCGGTTTGGAGGCGTCAAGGCAGGGAACGGGCGCCCGGTAACTAGGGATCCAGATAACGGGCAGTGCTGGTGTAGGGGCACTCGAGCACCAGCAACCGGGGAATCCGCGGCCTGCGCGCGCCCCGTAGTGGCCACAGCGAGTATCACACCCCACACGGTCTGCTGAAGCTCAGCCTTGCTGCTCGCCCTGCTGTTTCCTAGGAGAGATGCAGGTTGTCGGGGGTCCTATCCGGTGGGCGATACCGTCTGCGTGGGAAATCCTGGCAACACTTCAGAGCATCACCAAGGGCACGGAGATGGAGGAAGAGGGGAAGGCTTAAAAACGTCCCAAGCGGATTCAATGGCTGTCTTCCCCCTCCAGCTTGGACGGTGAGGGGCTCTGCCTTGGGGAGCACCCTCCTACACTTGGGAGGTTGGAATAGAAGCCCTTTGCCCGTTTAAATCGGAACACTTTGACGGCCGTCTGAACTGAGGAAGAGTGAAGTTGATAAGAACCCTCAAGTTCTATCCACTGATTCACAAAATCTTAGGGGCGGAAGAATGGGCGGCAGGAACCGCTGGTTTTACATTTACAGGAGTCCGGGATGCCCGGACGTAAAAACAGTTACTCTTCAGGTCCGCCAGCAAGTCGGTGGCAGCGCTGGAATGGAAGCTTGAGTTGTAACCTCAAGGAGAGGCCTCCTCCCAGTCTGCTGGTGGTGTGTGTGTGTGTGTGTGTGTGTGTGTGTGTGTGTGTGTACACGTTGTCTCTCCTGTCAAGGGACCCTGCCCTGACGGTCGCTTTCTGCCACCATCCTTGACCTTCGGCCTGTCTCTCTGCTCAGCTCTGCGAGGAATGCAGCAGGAGTTGAATCCCGCCCCTCTCCCTGACACTAACCCTTGGAGTGGCGAGTGCTGCCTTCCCTCTCCTCCCTTTCTTTCCTTTCCTCTGTTTCAAGCGTGGGAGCAGGTGTAGGTGGGGAGAGAAGAAAGGGGAAGCAAGCGAGGCCTGCGGAGAGTGAAGGCGAGCGGCGGGCGCGAGGCTGGCTGAGCCACCCGAGAAAAGGGTGGGCACCGCTCACTGTCCCTCTATTTCCCCGGGGAGTTCTCCTGGCGAGCCCTCTCCTAAGAGGCCTTCCTCGGTTTGGCTGACACATCTAGGATCTCCCGATGCTGCTGCTCGGCTCAGCCGTCTTCCCGCCTTCCCCGGGCCGGGTGTTCCCCTCCGCAGGCAGGGTCCTCTCGCTCCGCCAGGAGGCGCCTGGGCCGTCTGTGTCGCTTCCATCGGAGGAACCGCTGTGGGCGCTCAGCTCCTCAGCCTCGTCTGAGTCCGAATCCGGGGCGGTGTGGCGGCGGATGCGGGACACGGCCTCCCGCAGCGCCCCGGCGTAGGGCCCCGGAGTCCGCGCCCAGCCCCCGGCCGCGCGCCGCGGGACCCCGGCCGCGTCTGAGCCCTTGGCGCCGCCCGCGCAGCCCGGAGCCGCCGGGCCTAAGGTCGGGCGCTCGGGGCTGCCTGGCTGCGTGGGGGCGTCCGGCGGCTTCTCCTCGGCCGCAGGGAGCCCCGGAAGGCGCGGGGCGCGGTCCTCCGGCGAAGAAGGCCCCCGCTCCCCGCCCCCAGCCTCGCCCTCGGCACCCCCGCCTGGCTGGTTTGAGACGCGGCTGCTCAACGGGCGCTTCGGGCAAGCGGAAGGGCCGGCAGCGGCCCCCTCCTCCCCGCGGCTGGGCTTGGGTAGCCTGGGGCTGTCGCTCGCCGCGCACGGCTCCCCGGAGGCCAACGCATGCACCTGCTGGGGCCGAGGGGTCGGGACGTACTGGGACTTTATCACCACGCACGTGGCGTCAATGACGAAGATGCCTTCCCTGCGAGCGAGGCCCCGGGAGCTGCGGGGCAGGGTGTGGGCACGGCGGGTGGCCTTCCAGGCTTCCAGGCTCTCGTGTTCTGCCCCCTCTCTTGGACCCAGGGCCTCTCTCCACCCAGTGCCCCCAGGAGCCCACGGCCTGGGGAGAGTCTGGCTATGCCTAACTGGAGGCTTTTTAGGAGAGGAAAGCCAAGACTTGGGGAGCCAGATCGGTTCACCTCCTTCTTTCCCTGGCCTTGAGCCCCTGCGCTGCTGCCTGGACCTGGGAGCCGGACGTGGGGGGCTGCTGGCCGGGGACCCAGAGGGAGCGGCCTCCACGCCTGGACTGCCCGTAGCTTCGGGTTGGGGCTGGCCGTGGCCACCACCGATCAGGCCAGCAACAGCTAGGCCCGAGCCTCTCTCCGCGGCCCCTCTGCAAGCCTCTGGCCTGGCTCTGGCCGCAGCGCAGCCGGGAGCTCCTCCCAAGAGTCCCCGGCCCTGCCTGAGACCCCAGGCCCCCAGAACGTCCCGGTAGATTCGAGGGTCCAGCCTCTTCTTGGCGCGCCCTCCCTCTGTCCTGGCCGCGACCGGAGCCGGGGCTGCCGAGGCGGGCGCCCGGGAGAGCTCGGGGCCTCGCTTCGCCCCCAGGGTCCTGTGGGGGCCTTCGTACGAGGGCGGAGCCACGTAGGGCGGAGGCCGGTCCCAGCGGCGCCTCGGGGCCGAGCCCGCGGCGCCTCTCAGCAGCAGGTGAGCCTCGTAGCTGGGGGGCCCCGGCCTCCGGCCTCCCCACGGCCCCGCCCACGCCACCCCCGGCTCACCCTGCGGGAAGGCGGACGGGCGTGGCGCTCGCCCCACCGGCCCGAAGCGCTCGGGTCTGGAGGGAGGCGGGAGCCCCGGGGGCTGGGCCGCCCGAAGGGCGTGCCGGGGCTCCGGGCGGGGCTGCCCTAGGGGACTCCGTCGGGCCCCGCCAGCCTTGCGCCTCTTTCTCTCGGTCTCCTTGGCCTCCCGCTCCTGCGACGCCGCCTTCCTTTTCTCCTGTTCCCGGGTTCGGACCTCGGCGAGGGGCCCCGCCCGCCAGTTGGTCGCCTCCTGCAGCACCCTGGAGGCCCAGGGGCGGCGGGGCGGCGGCTCAGGGGATCCCGGGCGCAGCCTGCACCTGGGACAATGAGCAGGAACCCAGGTGAGCAGTTTGTGGGGAAGGAGAGCCGAGGTCCGGGCCTCTGGGTGCCCCGGAGGCCACTTGGGGCAGCCGTGTGGGAGGGTACGCGTGAGCGTGTGTGCCAGCGCACGTGCGTACACGCTGGGGCTGAAGTCGAACCGAGACTCCTCGCCCTCTCTCCACGCACACTTCAACAGCGACTGCCCCATCTCACCTCCTGCCCTCGCTCGCTCCGGCTCTTGTCCCCCCTGAAGAGCGCCGAAGGAGTCAGGCCCCAGTCCTCACGAGTGGGGGAGGGAGGGAGGGAGGCGCGGGAAAGACAAGGGGTCGGCAGCGGACCCCGCTCCCCTCCCCACCGCTCGCTGCCCCTCACCCCGCCTTCACTCACGTGCGGCTCTGGGGGTCCATGGACTGTCGAGAAGGGGCGCGAGCACTGTAATGACAGGAAATAGTCTTCACTTCAATCACCAGCAGCTTGGACTTCTGCACCCAGAGGCAGCTGCGCGACTCCTCATCCTGGAGCTCCCGGGGGCTGTCGGGCCCCTCGGAGAATAACGGGCCATCCAGCATCCTGCCCCACCCCACCCCGGCCCCCCACCCTCCCACCCGCCCCGTGAGCCCCCTCCCAACCCAGGGAGCCGGCGCCCACTGCAGAGCGGCAGGCCCAGGGACTGGCAACTATATATACCCGGGCACACGTGTGTGCCTGCCTGTCTGTGTGTGTGTGTGTGTGTGTGTGTGTGTGTGTGTGTGTGTGTGTGTGTGTGCTCGCGATCGAGCGAGCGAGCGCGCGCGCATGTGACACGCCGCCGTGGACGGCTCCGCGTTGCTACCTCCCCCGTGTGCACAGCCGCCCCCTGGGGCCTGGGATTGGACGCCCCTTCCCACTGCTCAGGTCCCCCATGCCTAACGGGACCCGCGAGTGGGTGGGAGAGACTTGTGGTTCTTGCCAGGCTTACGGTGCCCTCTTCTCCAGCCCCCATCTTCTCGCCCCTCCCGAAGTGTTAACCCTTTGCTTTCCTGCTTGTCAGGTCGCCTGACCACAGTGGTCTGTCCCCGCCTGCCTGCCTGCCTGGACTCCTCTCTGACAGCGAGTGGTGAGAATAGAACTCAAGGTCTCTGCCTGCCACTCTCTGCTTGTTTCCATGGGGTTGGGGTGCAAGAGAGGCTGGCCCGCAGCTGGGGGGGAGGGCTATTTTTAGCGTCAGTGGCATTCGGGTGCAGATGAGTAACCAGTTCCTAAGCAGTGGGGAGAAGAGGCGGCAGCTTTCAGGAAGCTTTTGTGCGACTCGGGGGACAGCTGCTCCCCTAGCCCCCGCCCAAAAGAAGTGGCCCTAGCACCCTCACCTTTTCTGCTGGTGTGTAAGGCAGAACTCAGTCCGTCCTGGCCACCTAGGCAGCAGGACGACTCCTGCTCTAGATTTGGGTGTCCTTGGGCACCAAATGAGCCTTCCAGCAGCAGCAGGCTGGCTCCCGGAACCCAGAACCCAGGATTCTAGGGTTACACAGTTCTGGGCCCACACTGCTCCACAGGCCTTATGTGGGGAGCAGCTAGGGGGCCTCTAGACACTTGTACCCCAGTAGAGGGGGATGGAGGAGAAATAGCCTGTTCGTGTGACACAGGCAAATCCCCTAGCAACAGAGCGAATAACAGTGGCCTTCCTTTCCTAGCAAGGGGGTCCACTCACTCCTGCCCGGATGCCAGGTTCACCAGGCCACCCTGAAGGGCGGCTCACCTTCTGGACTCACTGTTGGGGGTGGGGGGCTGCTGCTTGCAGCCTCAGGATCCCTCCCCCAAGCCTGTACCAGGTGTCCCCTGATTCACCATGGTAATGTTAGTGGCAGCACAGCCCACGCCAACCCTTCCATGCAGAGACTTAGCAACCATGCCTGGCAACCATGGTAGCAGCTCAGTGGAGGGGAGGGGTGCGGGGAGCAGAAGAGAGGAGGAGAGGAGGTGGCAATGGCTCCTGAGGAAGAAGGGACCAATGCTTCTGACTTTAAGAGCAGAAGCCAGTGAGCTCCCCGACATGCATCCCTTGTCTTCAGCTCCACCCTCAGACTAAGACTGGGAGGGGAGTCTGAGGGGGAAATGGGAGAAACACCCCGAGATCCCAGTTGGTTCTTCATAAAAGTATAGGGAACGTTTGGGTACAGAGCCTTCTCTTTAAGGGGACAGGGATCAAAAGGGTTGTTATAGGGCGGAGACAGGTCTCACTGGGCAATGGCAAAGTAAAACCTGGCCTGTTCTGCTGTCCCATGCTCCCTGCCCCCCTGCAATCCCACGCACCTACCAGCCACACTGAAGAGGGTTCCAAGGCTCTGCTTTCCACCAGGGCCCACCAGAGTTCCACAGCTTTTAAAGCTTTGCCTCCTCCCTAGACAAATCCTCCTTGAAGGAATGTGACACAAGGAGACATTTGTCCTTTCCACCACGCACCCCCCTCCACACACATAAACACACGCTCTAATGCTGCTAATTTGGAAGCCGCCCTCCCCCAAGCTTGGGAATGTGCTGAGAGCTTGGAAGATGTGAACGCAGAGGCCTCAACCAGCACTGAAAGCTGACCTCTAACAAGTGTCTTGATGTTTCTCGTGTTCCGTCAGGAAGCCTGCGTTGGAAGAACAGGAATAGTATGGCACAGGCTCCTCTGAGGGCCCAGAGGAGGGAGAGCCAGGGAGTTACTCAGAGCCTGGCTTGGATGCAAACTGTCCTCTCAGCAAGGCTGCGGGAGAAGGGAGCCCAGCCTGGTCCTCCTGGTGTTCTGGGCTACTCCCAGTTTGTGTGGTTTCAGCACAGATAATGGGTCTCTTGGGTTGACCACAGCTCTGCTTTTCCTCCAGGATCCACTGTCTTAGAGAAAAGTGAAGGGATTTGAGGGTTCAAACAGTACCAGTCCAGCAAAACCCAGAGTTCAACTCAGAAACATTGATGGCCTTGGCAGAGTTCTGCCCAAAGACCCTAATCCGTTTTCTACTGTCCAGACTTGTTGGGAACTTTTTGCCTGGGCCCTAACTATGGTCCAGACAGAGGAGAAAGAGTAATTACAGGAAATAAGGAGAATTAGAGAGGAAGTAAGATTATTGTAAAGATAGGAAAGTATAAAACCTGGAATCAGATAGTTGAGGTTTAAATACTAGCTTCTTAAATTTGTATTTTGGTTTTTCAAGACAGGGTTTCTCTATGTAGCCCCAGCTGTCCTGGAACTTGCATTGCAGACCAGGCTGTCCTTGAACTCAGAGATCCACCTGCCAGGGTTAAAGGTGTATGCAGCCAACACTGACTGGCTTTTTAAATTATTTATTTATTAGACATGATCTCACTATGTAGCTCCTGGGATTTGTTATGTATGTAGACCAGGTTAGCCCCAAACTCAAGCGGTCTGTCTTCCTCCACCTCCGAAGTGCTGGAACGAAAGGCATACGTCTCCATGCCTACCAGCTTTGTTTTTAAACAGTATGCGTGCGTACCAGATGATTTGCGTGTGTTAAGTGCAGTCATGCTGAGCACGTGAGGGCAGCTCTGTGTTGTCTGTTCTCTTCCACCTTTACATGGCCTCTGGGAACTCAACCCAGGAGCTAAGCTTGCAGCGCCTTTACCACTCAGCGTTGCTTCTCACCAGCAGTGTGGCTCCGGGCCAGCTTTTGAGTCTCTGTGCTTCCGTTTTTAAAATTCTCTTAAAACTGGAAAAGGTGCTGGGGAGACGGTTCAGTTGGTAAGACACATCTTGAAAGCTGGAGGAGCTGAGTTCCGATCCTAAGAACCCACGTAAGAGCCACATATGAGGGCATGTGCTTGGAATCCCGGGACCCTCGAGCCGGCTGGCCAGTGAACCTCATCAGGTGGCGAAATCCTAAGCCACTGAGAGACAGGGTTTCAAAAAAAAAATAATAATAATAATAAAAAGCAAGAAGGGGAGCCTCCTGAGGACCGCTGCCTGAGTTGTCCTCTGCCTGCACACCTGTGCACAACCCCCTCACAAGTTGGACTGGCATGTAACATTTTTTAAATGGGGCAGGGGTGACTTAGCAGTGAAGATCACTGGTTGCTTCTCCAAAGGATCTGGGTTCAGTTCTCTCCCTCACAAGGCAGTTCACGACAGTCTGTAACCATGGACACCAGGCACACAATCAGTACACAGACACACGTGCAGGCACATAATTTAAGACAAATTTAATTTAGGCTCTGGAAAAACTGGTACAAAGGTTAAAAGCACGTAATATTCTCAGAGGATCCTAGTTTAACCCCAGCAGCTGGGTGCTCACACCTGCCTAGACCTGCGTTAGATCTGACGCCGCTGGCCTCCTTGGGTGTCTACACTCATGCACACGCATACATACTTAAAAAATAAAAGAATTCATAGGCTCAGTGTGGTGGCACCTGTCATTAACACCAACACTGAGAAACAGACACGCTGATCTCCGTGAGCTTGAGGCCAGCCTGGTCTACACAGGGAACTTCAGCCAGCCGAGGACACATACACTTGAGTGTCCCCCCAAAAAATGTTGTACAGCTGGACAGCAGTGGTGCACACCATTAATCCCAGCACAGGCAGGGGCAGGCGAGTCTGTGGGTTCGAGGCCAGCCTGGTCTACAAAGCGAGTTCCAGGAGAGCCAGGCCTACACAGAGAAACCCTGTCTTGAAAACCCAAAATTAGAGGGATGGAAAGGAAGAGAGAGAGAGAGCTTGTCTCAGATAAGCTGGAAGCTGAGCATTGTCACCCAAGGTTGTCCTCTGGCCTACACACATACATACACATTTTTTTTTCCAAGTCTGACCCTGGGCTAATAGCACATGCCTATAATTCCAGTATTTAGGAAGCTGAGGCAGGAGGATTGTTGCAAATGTTAAGGCCAGACTGATGTACATATGGTACAAAATCCTGTCTCAAAAAAAAAAAAAAAAATCACCTCTCCCCAAACGCAAACGCTTAGAGCCCTACACACTGTGGACAAAGGATGCACAGCCTGTGTTAAGGCACAGAGATCTCTGCTATTAGTGAGCTGAAGCAGCTTTATGAGGTAAGAAAGTTGGTGAAATAGCATCTATCAAATCAAACACTGCAATACCATGATGAAAACCTTGTCATTTAATTAGATTTGCCACAAAAAGCATTAATCTTGGCTACCTACCCACTGCCCTCCTCCACACAACCATCTGCCTTCATGTGCACACAGCGCAGGGACTCAGACATGCACCTCCCCACAAGACTCATGGGAAGGAATGACATTAAATGGACTCAGCCTCCTCCACACAGAATGAAGAGGATGAATAAAAACATTTTATGAAGACTTTTGGAGCCCTTATCTTGGGTGGAAAAAGGGCAGAGATGGGCGGGGCTTGGTGAGGTCTCCAGATCTCTTAGAGATCAGAATCCGCCTGAGGAGCACAAAGCCCATGGATCACCCAGGAGGGAGCTATGCCTAAGGGACTGGGATTGGCTGATGGTTTTCTCAAGTGTACTCATGATGGTAAGGGAAACTAAAAGTCCTTTCTCCTCCTTCCCCCTCTCTAGTTCCAGATAGTGGGCGTGGAGCTCCTGAGGGAACAGACTCAGTTCTCCCAGGATTCCATCGACTCCCTGAGCTTCCGGCAGGGAGTTCTGAGGGGGCCGTGTTCCCAGGCGCCGCCTGTCTGTCCCCATGCTCAGAGCTGCTTGTCTCCACCTGTGAGCACCAGGGCCTGCAGGATGTCAGACAGCGACACGATGCCCTTCACCACGTCGTTCTCGTCCACCACGACCAGCCGGTGAACCTGGCAGGGAGCATCGAGGAGTGTTCGTGCCCTCCCCACTGGGGGCATCAGGCTGGGGGGGGGGCGGCAGCGGGGCGGCGGCCTTCCTACCTCCGCTTCCACCAGCCTGTTGATGATGGCTTCCAGAGTCTCGTGCAGGTAGCACTTGAGGACACCCTCGAAGTAGTGCGAGCGATGCTGCAGAGCTTTCGTCACAGACACGTCTAGGTTGTTGTAGGTCTTTTCCGCTGCCAGATTCTGGAGGTGGGGGGCGGGCTTGAAAGGGAGCCGGTTCCCAGGCCCTGGACCAACCCGAGCTCAGGAGAGGGGTGGGGGGCTCCTCAGCCCTGCTCAGGAGAGGGATGGGGGGCTCCTCAGCCCTACTGCAAGCCTCAGCCAGCTCAGCCAGCTGTGAGGCGGTGTCCAGCACCCCTCCCCCTCCCCCAGCCCCTCCACTGTCACTCACGATCACATCAAACTTGGAGTAGATGTCCACCACGCGCCCTGGGGAGACACAGGCAGCTCAGAAGAGGTCGGTAGCCAGAGCTCTCAGTACCCACAGGACTACCTTCCAGGTCGAGCTGAGGGGGCAGCAGCTTTTCCCGAGACACCTGACCCTGGAACCCTCCCTCTTTTTTCCCCAGTCTCTCACCTTTCTCGTCCACCACAGGCAAGGCCGAGACTCGGTGCTGCACGAAGATGCCTAGAGCCACATAGACAGGCGTGGTAGTGCGGACCATCGCTATATTGGCATAGGTGCCGATCTGTAGCTCTTCCAGAGACTTAGACATGAATTCTGGCTTGGGGAACTCGGTGATCTGAGGAAAGAATCGTCAGCTTTCGGGGCTTCAGGGCACAGCGTGAAGCGCTAGGTTCAATCCCCAAGAACACTGCTTGACTTTTAAGGCCCTCAAACCTCAGGGAAATGCCTCCAACCCAACATGGGAGTGGAAGAACTGGGTTCACGTGGACTTACAAACAGCTTGAGGAACTTGAGGATGCGCTTGTGAGTGAGAATGTACAAGGTGTTGCCTGACTCGGGGTCAATAACTGGAAGTCTGTGGATCTTGTTTCGAATCAATGAAGAGACAGCATCAAACAAGCTGTGAAAAGGTAGAAGGTCACAGTTAGGTTCCACAGGGCTAAAGTCAAGTTGCTCAGCTTCTCCGGGTGTGCTTATAGACAGGAAAACTCATGGCCGGGGCCGGGCAGTGCTCGGACAGCTGTGCATGTGTGTGGCTGGTGTGGTGATGTACTTGTGATGCCAGCGTAGGAAGAAGAGTCATAAGCTCAGGCCAGCCTGAGCTCTGTAGCAAGATCAAGGCCAGGCTTGGCCATGTGTACAGCAGGAGGAGACTTCCCTCTTTCCCGACCCTGCCTCTGAGTCTCCAGGTGTTTACACAGACACAGCCCTCACCTGGCATTTGGGGAAATGCACACAAGCGGCTTAAAGGAGTCCTGCAGGTACACCTCTGAAGAGAAAAGGGGTAGTCACAAAACGCTGCCAAACAAACGTGTTTCCCAGGAGACTCTCCCTGCCTTGTCTCCCGCAACCTCCAATTCTTTATGTACCTCTCCAAGTCTCTATCTTGTGCTCCTCTAGTTCGTAGATCTGTACCTAGAAGCAGAAGCACACATCTGACCCTGCTCTCGCTTCTCCAGGGGAAAAACAGGCACGGTGGCCCCAGAGGCAGGGCGTGGGTGTGGTTCTGTTTGGAGGCGAGGTTTCTTACCAGGGCTGACTTGTAGTATCGGTGGAGGATATTGATGAAGTCGGTGATGGTCAGCATGCCTAGAATACAAGAGCCCTTAGCATCACCCAAAGCTTCTCTCCCTGGTCGGCAAAAAGATGCCAAGAAGCGTGTTCCAGAAACTTCTGCTTACCCACAAAGCTCTGCTTCTTACTGTCCCACAAGGGGGCAGCTCGAACACCATTAGTCACCAGGGCAAAGAAGGCTTTCTTTACCTGCGGCCAAAAGAGTGTTATCCTAAGGAATTCACAGAAGGCACCGCTGTGGGAAAAAGCGGGGTTGGCGTGTGGGGACGTGGAAAGCGTGGTGACAGGCACTGACAGGAATGGAGAAAGGGGAAGGGGCTCTGCCCACCTGCAGGGACGTATCAAACACGACCAGCTTGGAACTTGTGGGAATCAGGTCATAGCAGCGATGAGACTTCATGAAGGAGGTGTACACACCATTATTCGATTCCGGGGTCTCTGCACGGGGTGGAAAAGTTGGTGCATTTCTCTTATGTAAGAACTCACAATCAGAAGGGTTCTAGTTTCTCACCCCACCCCTCCCGAAACAGGGTTTCTGTGTAGCCCTGGCTGTCCTGGAGCTCACTCTGGAGGCCAGGCTGGCCTCCACCTCGCAGATACCCACCTGCTTCTGCCTCCCGAGCGCTGGGATCAAAGGCGTGCGTCATTACCACCCACCAGTTTCTCAACTCTTAAAGAGATTTTTGTCTTTATTGTTTCCTGTCTTTTCATAACAGTTTTTCCTTCTATTTAGCCAGATTTTCATTTTTTTCTCAATGAAGGTGAAATTAAATTTGTTGAAGACCTGCAGGTGCAAAACTCGTGGCTCAGGCCATTTCTAACAATGCTACATGCTCAGTCGACATGGCCAGACACTCAGGTCACCTGTGAGTCAGAAGGCCGATGGGAGGGCCCAGCGAGGTTTCCCTCCTCTCTTCTGACTTTATGCATCTTATTTTTTGTTTTTTTAAGTAATTATATGTTTTTTTTTAAAATTTAAATAACTTCCTTCTTTTTGTGTGTGTGCGAGCGTTTTACTTATAGGTCTGTGCATGTGTGTGCCTGGTGCCTGCTCAGGCCAGAAGAGGATGTGGGAGCCCCGGGAGTTACTGACAGTTGTGAGCCAGTGGTCTTATGGGGAGCCCCTTCATTTGCTTGAGATAGAATCTTGCCACATAGCCCAGGCAGGCCTCAGGTTGGTGGTAATCTTACTGCCTTCATGTCCCAAGTGTTGGGATTGTGGGTGCGTGGCACAGCCTGGCAGTCTTTCACTGCTTGCTCAGGGTTGCTGGGAAGGCGACCCTCCATAGTAAGACTCTACATGGTATATGTACTGTAGTATATGCCTAAAAATACTGCGTAGTTCCATCCCACCCCAACCCCATTTTTTCCCAATTCTTCAAGACAGGGCCTCTCTACGTAACCAGGGCTGTCCTGGAACTCTCTATGGAAAGCAGGCTGGCCTCGAATTCAGAGACGCACCTGCCCCTGCCTCCCAAGCACACCGGTGCTGCATCTCTGACTTCTTCCTGGACTGTTAAGCAAGCACCATCATAGTGTTTTAGGTGAGAAGCCACGCAGGGCAGTTCAAAGGAACGGCTCAGGGTCATGGCCCTGGTCCTAACTAATTCTGTACCACACTCCCAGCATCCCAGCTGACTTTTAAAATCCAATTTCTAGCTGGGCACTGGTGGCCTTCAGTCCCAGCACTCAGGAGGGAGAGGCAAGCAAATCTCTGAGTTTGAGGCCAGCTTACTCTATAAAGCCTGGTCTAGGACAGCCAGGGCTACACAGAGAAACCCTGTCTCTAAAACACTTTGTTTTCTAATATATATATATATATTTTTCTCTCTCAGTGCTAGAGACCAAACCTAGGGCCTTGTTATGCTAGTTAGACACTGCATCACTACCTGTCTTCCCAGCCCTTGATGTCAGGAATGGACAGGTTCTCGGTTGGGTAGTCCTGAACTGTGTGGAGCTGGGACCCGCTCTCAGCCTCTCTAGTGATGGATGACAGGCAACCATCACTGCACACGGCTCCATCAAACTCTTTTGTAGCCAAGAACCATCTTGACCTGGTCTTCCTGCCTCTCCCACAGGCATGTAAAAACACACCTACCCATCAGAGAGAGTCTTTCTTGAAAGGCTTTAACAGTGCTTTTTTTTTTTTTTTTTTTTTTTTTTTTTTTTTTTTTTTTAAACATTTTTACATTTTTATTTATGTGTACAGGTGTTTTGCTCGGAGGATATATGTCTCAATACCACAAGCCTACCTGGTGTTCTCAGAGGCCAAAAGAGAGTATCTGACCCCCTAGGACTGGAGCTACAGATGGTTGTGAGCCAACACACGGGGGCTGGGAATTGAACCTGGGCCCTCTAAGAGCAGCCTGTGCTCTTACCACTGAACAGTCACTCTAGCTAGTGCGGGCTTTTCTTTCTTTTAAGTCAGGGCCTCACCGTGCGGACCATGCTAGTCTCGCCTCTGAGAGCTGGGATCATTGGTGGTGCCCTCACACCACACTGCTCTTCCTGTGTCGTCGGATGACACGCTTGCATTGCAGCTTTCTGACTTAATTTCACTTACAATTTTTTTAAACATTTATTTATTTATCACATATACGGTGTTATGCCTGCATGTGTGCCTGTACACCAGAAGCAGGCACCAGATCTCACTATAGATGGTTGTGAGCCACCATGTGGTTGCTGGGAATTGAACCCAGGACCTCTGGAAGAGCAAGCGGTGCTCTTAACCTCTGAGCCTTCTCTCCATCTTTTCACTTTCAATTATTACCATTCCTGACGAAGACAAGAATGTTTCAGTTCTCTTCCCAAACTAACACCAACAAGTACCTCCCATTTTGCAGGCCCCACCTTCTAGGAGTTAAACCCTGATGCTGGTTACCATTTTAACCACGTTGACTAAATGTATCAGAGCTAAGTCAAAGAAGAACCCTTTTCTTCAGCTGGAGAGATGGTTAGTGGTTAAGGCCACATATTGCTCTACCAGAGATCCCAGTAATGACATCAGATGGCTCAGAAGCACCTGTAACTCCAGCTCCAAGGGCATCAAGGCACCTCTGGCCTCAGTTGCCACCTGCACTCCAATGCATACAAATACACGCGCACGCGCACACACACATAACTAAAAACATTAAAGACAAATTTTAAAAAAAGAAACATTTTCTTCCTTTGGCACTTTCTATCATCTCTGGAGTTAACCATGGTCTTATTCTTGATTTAAATTTTCTATATATATAGTACTCACAACTAATTCAATCCCCAGAGTCTACCAATTATGTGAATCCCAGGAAATTCTGAATTTAGAGTACCAAAAGATGTCTCTCTTTGACCTCTCTTGAGATCTTCTGACCTGCCACCTTGGGCTTTCCTTCACACCTCCCTCTGTGGACTCTTGTTTTTGTCCCGTGTTTTGATGAGGCGGATCTAGTAACTTCCTGAGGAAGGCCCATGTATGAAGTAAAGCTTTTTACGATCTCTCAGCCTGTAGGTATGTTCTTCCCTCACCCTTCTCTGATGAAGGATTTGGCTGGGCTTCTCCTTCCTGCAGCTGAAGGCACTGCTCCATCGCCTGTGAGCTGCCACACCGCCGCTGTTTCTGATTCTCGCGTGAGCTGTTTTCCTCTTTGCAAACTCACAGGCTCTTCTCTTTGAAATCTGCTTATCTCTGGGTGGATCAGGTTTGTCTCTGTGCTGAAAAGCCAGTGCGTTTTCTTTTAATAAGTAAAGGAATGTTTTCAGTTCTGGGAATGCTGTCAAGTGCATATCCTGACTACCTCCTTCCCTCTGTCGTGCCATTTTTCTCTTTCTGTGACTCTATGGTTGAGACAGACAATTTTTACACTGATCCTTTCAGGTCTGTTGGGACTCCTTTCTTCTTTTCAAGGCAGGGTCTCTCTGTGTAACCTTTACTGTCCTGGAACTTGCTATGAAGACCAGACTGACCTCAAACTCAGCGATCCTCCTGCCTCTGCCTCCCAAGTGCTGGAATTAAAGATGTGCACTACCACATGGAACGAAATTTGTTCTTTTACCTGAACATATTACATTATTATCAGAAGCTTTTGTTCCCTGTATGTAACTTTCCCTCCAGTTGCCCTTTTCTGCTTATTTCAGTATGGGCCAGGGGACAGTTTGGATCACCTTTTTAAGGCTTTCTTTAGATGTCTGTTAGTCCTTGGTTCAAAACAGGATTCAGGGACCAGGGCAGTGGTTCAGCGATGAAGGCCTTACCCCAAGTGTTGGAACCCTGTGAAAGCCAGCTAAGTCTTAGCAGAGACAGAGGGCCCCAGGCAAGCTAGCCACAACTCTAGAGCCCTAGGTCTAGGGGGACCCTGCCTCAATAAAGTGAGGGGAGCATCTGACTGGAGACACCTGACATCAAGTGAAGGCCCACCGGCATACTCAGTATAGGCCCCTCCCACCCCGGCACACACACAGAGAAACAGGATTCAAATTCTAGTTTTGCTTGTTTTGTCTAAACCGTATCCTAAGTGGAAACACTTGCACGCTGACTAGAGCTCTAAAGGCATAACTGAGGCTTGCTGACAGTGAGCCATTCTGAGAACATCCGGTGTTTGCAATCGAAGGTCTTGCCTTCGAGGGCAGCCTAATGACCCTTTAGTTCTGAACCTTGAAGTCTTTTCTACTAATATTCTGGAAGTGGAATCGGGGAGGCTCAGCGCTCAGCACAGCTTACTTCAGGCTCTGTCTTTCACACCCACCGCCTTGGCCTGGTGGAGGGGACAGTAGCTGCAGTGTGCAACGAGACAGCCCGTCCTGGGATGCTTGCTTTGTATGCTTTCAAGCTTTCTTAACTGTTGACCACACTGCACCATGCACACAACAGCTAAGTCACTTGACTATCTCCCACGTGTTTCCCAGCTTCCAAACTCCAGTCTCCTCTCCTGTTCTTATTTTTGTGATTCGTTCTCTAGGGTGGGCGAGTGTACATGCAAGTGTGCACGTATATACACGTGCCACAGCATGTGAGAACAACCAGGGGGTTGGTTCCACCTCCCCTGAGCTTTGGATGACAAACTCAGGGATCCAGGCCTCGGAGGCAAGCAACTTTATCGGCTGAGACATCTTACCCAGCTCAGGATTTTTATTTTTATTTTATGTTCATGGGTGTTTTGCTTGAGTCTATTCTGTGCATGCAGTGCCTGTGGAGGCCAGAAGAGGGCACCTGATCCCCTGAAACTGGAGTTACACGCAGGACAGTTGTGAGCGGCCTTAAGGCTACTAGGAATGGAAGCCTCCAGAAGAGCAACCAGTGCTCTCAATGGCTGAGCCATCTCTGAGCCCTTCTTCTGTTCGTCACAGAAAGGCTGAAGGTGGATGGAGGCACTCAGCCTACCACGTTAACTGCAAGACTGCTGTCATTTTCAAACAGGAAACCCCAACTTGCTTTAGAGACCACACGAAGACACACTGCACCGAGTTGGATGCTATCATTTTAAGCCAGAAGCTCACACATGTAATGAATTTGGATTTCCCAGTTTTAAAAATAATTTAAATCAGTCTCCTAATTTAAAACTCTACAGATTTACATAAAAATCCAGATTCTCGGTTTCTTTACAAAATGAGATCTGGCAAAAACAGGTCTTAATTGAGCACATATAGTTGTTGTATCCTCTTAAGTGGGACACAAGATTTTAAGTTGTTAACTTCTCATACTTGGTCTACCTCACCTACTGGATCCAACAACTGCCTCAGAGCTACCACAGATACCCCAGGAAACATACAATGGGCACGGACATCATGCCGTATTCAGTTATGTATTCAATTATGAAAAGTCATAGTTGGGTATCTCAATAGTGTAACATGTAACATTAATTGTTGGCTTGTTTTTCAAGACGGGGTGTGGCGGTTTGACTGAGAATGGCCCCCATACATCCATACACTCATGTCTGAAGCTTAGGGAGTGGCATTAGGAGTGATGGTGATGTATTACTGCTGAGGAGGCGTGGCCTCGCTGGAGGAAGTGTGTCGCTGGGAGCGGGCCTCAGGTTTCAAATGCCCAAGCCCAGCGTCTCTCTTCCTGCTGCCTGGCCATCAGGGTATAGAACTCTCGGCTCCTTCTCCAGCACCATGTCCACCCATGTACAGCTATGATCCCCACCAGGACAATAATGGACTAAATGTCTGAACTGTGAGCCAGCCCCAATTAAATGTTTTCCTTTATAGAAGCTGCCGTGGCCATGGTGTCTCTTCACAGCAAAAAAACCCTATCTAAGACACAGGGTTTCTCTGTATAGCCCTGGCTGTCCTGGAACTCCCTCTGTGACCAGGCTGGCCTTGAACTCACAGATACCTACCTGCCTCTGCCTCCTGAGTGCTAGATCACTTTTTTTTATACTTAAAACAATTTTTTTTTACACGTATGTTTTGCCTGCATGTATGTCTGTGTACCATGTATGTGCTGGGGCCTGTGGAGGCCAAAAGAGAGTACTGAATCCTTGGGAACTGGAATTATAGATGGTTGTGAGCCACCACTTGGGTGCTGGGAACTGAACTCAGGTCTTCTGTAAGAACAAGAAGTTTTCTTAACCCCTAAGTCATCTCTCATCCTTGGTTTAAAACAAGAATCAAAAGTGCGAGGACTGGAGTGGGAGTTCTAGAACCCACATAAAAGCTGAGCCTGTAATCTCAACACTCAGGAGGCAAAGATGGATCTCAGACAGGTCAGAACTAGTGAGAGGTCCAGCTCAATAAACTAAGAGGAAGGAAGAGGCAGGAGAGATGGCTCAGAGGTTAAGAACACTTGCTGTTCTTCCAAAGGTCCTGAGTTCAATTCCCAGCAACCACATGGTGGCTCATAACCATCTATAGTAAGATCTGGTGTGCAGGCAGAATGTTGTATAAGTAATAAATAAACCTTAAAAAAAAAAAAACTAAGAGGAAGGAGAGTGATGGATCAAGGAAGACTCTCAACATCAAGTTTGACTTTCCACATGCACACACATGTACATTCACACACATACACGGGAAAAACAGGGTTCAAATACTACACTCAGAGTCACAGAAACACAAAAACTTAAAAAAGAGGTAGTGCAGTATCAAAAAAAAAAAAAAAATCCGGGAATGTATTATGAAGACTTTTAACTGGATGTGGTGGCACACACCTTTAATCACTTGGGAGGCAGAGGAAGGGGGATCTCTGTGAGTTCAAAGCCAGCCAGATCTATAGAACAATACAGGACAGCCACGGCTCCACGGAGAAACCCTGTCTAGAAAAAACAAAAAACACACCCAAAACCAAACAAAAAAGGGGCTCAAACCGTCCCCCTATACCAAATGTAAACACATCAAACACATATAAGGGAACAAACAAAGAAGGGCAATGGAGGGAAAGTCAACACACAGGGAAAACCTTGACAGCAATGTAACACACTCAAGCAAAAGAACACTTCAGGGGCTGGAGAGACGGCTCAGAGGTTAAGAGCACGGGCTGCTCTTCCAGAGGTCCTGAGTCCAATTCCCAGCAACCACATGGCGGCTCACAACCATCTATAGTGAGATCTGCTGCTCCCTTTTGGCGTGCAGGCATACGTGTAGATAGAACACTGTATAAAAACGAAACCTTAAAAAAAAAGAACAAAAAGAACATTTCATAAGGAAAACATGTATAAAACATACTTTTTTTTTTTTTTTTTTAATAAAAAAGGGAATTCAGGGGCTGGAGAGATGGCTCAGAAGAGCTGTCCCTCTAGGGACCCTGGGTCCACTCCTCAGCATGGACATGGTGCTTCACAACTGCCTGTGAACTCTAGTCTTAAGGGATCCAACACCCTCTCTTCTGGCCTCCACAGGGACCATGAACACATGTGGTTGACAGATATACATTGAGACCAAACACCCACACACATAAGTAAACAAATTGTTTTTTTAAATTTGTAAGGGGGTGCTGGAGAGATGGCTCAAAGGTTAAGAGCACCACCTGCTCTTCCAGAGGTCCTGAGTTCAATCCCCAGAAACTACCTGGGTGGCTCACAACCATCTATAATGTGATCTGGTGCCCTATTCTGGCATGCAGGTCTACATAAAATAAATAGCTAAAAGAAGAAAAACTAAAACAAAACAATTAACTAAAAAACAATTTCTTTTAAAAAAATGTGTAAGGGGGATTTTCAGGTTGCAGTGTAGCTCAGGAGTTAGGATACTTGCCTAGTAAGCACAATGTACTGGGCTCAATTCCCAGCCCTGGGGGAAAAAATGGGCCCGGTTGTACTTAGGGGGTATATGAGATGATCAGAAGTTCAAAGTCATCTCCAGCTACGGTCTTAGGGTTACTGTCACTGTGATGAGACAGCATGACCAAAGCAACTTGGTTTGGAAAGGGTTCGTTTATCTGGCTTACCTATGCTCAATTACAGTCCTCTGAGGAAAACTGAGGCAGGAACTCAGACTGAGAGAAAACCCAGACCCAAGAGCTGCTGGAGGCCATGGAGGGCGCTCCTTACTGGCTTGCTCAGCCTGCTTTCTCACAGAACCTGAGACCACTAGCCCAAGGACGCACCATCCACAACGGTTTGGGCCCGCCCCCATCAGTCACTAATTAAGGAAATGCCCTACCAGCCTCCTCAGCCTGATCTTCTGGAGGCATTTTCTCAGTTAAGGCTCCTCTCTCCTCTCACAAGACTCCAGCCTGTGTCATACTCACAAAACTATTCAGCACAGCCACAAATCAAATTTAAGTTCAGCCTGGTCTGGGTTACAGGAGCTGAATGAATGGATGGACGGATGAAAGGATGGCTGAATGGATAAATAAATAAATACACCCGAAGATACCTGGAAGGCTCAGAGGCAGGAGCTATCCCTGAAGCTGGGGGCTCATATTTTTTCCACTGCAGCCAGCAAGCCCCAGTGCCCCTTCTGTCTCTGTGCCCCTTGGAGCTTGGGCTAGAGATGTGTGGGTCACCTGGCTGGTTACAGGACTATGGGATCTGAATTCCAGTCCTCGGGAGGACACAGGAAGTGCTCTGAACACAGAGCCATCTCTCCAGCCCCGATGTATGATCTTCTGAAATTTATACTCAGTCTCTAGTCCAATCATCTGGGAAAGTGTACATCCCAGTACAATAAACATCACAGGTCTCAGGAAAAAGGAGAGTGCTCGTGGGCAAACCCATTCCCAGAGAGGCAGCCAGCTGATTCCTTCATTCGTCTGTGGTGCTGGGCTTGAATCTAAGGCCTCACATACGCTAGGCAGGTGAGTGCTCTACCACTGCTTCTAGGGGTGCTTCTACACCCCTAGAAGCCCTGCCTCTTTCCCTAGGAGAACCCCAGGAGACTTAAAATTGCTACTGATGACAGGGTCAGGCTGTGGCTTCCTCGTTCAGGTTCCTTTCTTCAGCTGACTTCACCGGAAACGTACCTTGGAAGTGCTCATTCTCCAGAGCTGGGACACTCTCCACAGCAACCTGGAAGGCAAGAGAAGCACAGTTACTTTTCCCCAGACTCCATCTCAGCCCCACACTAGAAAAAGAGAAGGTGGTTTTGGAAGACTCATTGGGGACATCTTCATGAATTTGAAGCCAGGCCAGGCCAGCCTGGGCTATAGAAGCAAAACTCCACCTCAAAAAGACCAAAAAAAAAAAAAAAAAAAAAAAAAAAAAAGCTGGTATGGCTTAGAGAATGTGTGAGGTACTAGTCTCAATTCCTGGTATTGTTTTTAAAAAGGGGGTGGGGTGGGGGCTGAAGGGCTGATGCACTAATGACTCCTCTTAGAACGTGCAGCCAGACTCTTCAGGCACTATCATTTCAGCTGAGCGAGCCCTACTCAACACTTGGGAGGATAAGAAAGGGAGCCTCAGGTTTGACACAAGCCTTCGCTAGACAACAGCTCATGGGCCTGGGCTACATGAGCCCGCATCAACATCCCCTCAAAAGGAAAGAGAGAGAAAATACTATCTCGTTTAGTTCTTTTTTTTAAACAACCCTGAGATTAACCCTGTTATTAACAGTAGAAAAAATGAGACTAAAGAGTCAGGTGACCTGTCCAAACTCACAGGGCTGCTAAAAGGTGGAGCAGGGATGTGAACATTCCATCTGGTTCCGAAGCTCAGGCTCTTATACAACACACTGCCTAATAAACTATTAGGTGGGTTTTTGTTGGTTGGCTGGCTGGCTGGCTGGCTGGTTATTTAAGGTAGTGTTTCAGCAATGTAGACTATGCTGGGCTTAAAATCCTCTTCCCTGAGCCTCACTAGCATCAGGACTAGAGGTGTGTACTGCAGTGTAATCCAAAGCGTCCAGTCTAGAAGGAGCTGTGGTGGGGCCTGGATGGAACCTCAGCACTCAGGAGGCAGGGACGGGGGCCTGGAACAAGTGTGAGGCCAGCCTGGTCTACACAGTAAAGATTCTGTCTCAACAATCCTAAAGCAAAACAAGAGCTAAAACTAGAATATCTGAGCTTACGGTTGCTGCCAAAAGGTTCTCCCAGATCTACTTTATTAAAACAAGGACACAGATGGTGGGGATTGCACACCTGGGATCCCAGCGCTATGAAGGCAGAAGCAGAGGATTACAAATCCCAGGCCAGTGGGGTCTGTTAATGAACTTGAGGCAAGCCTCAAACCCACATAAATTCCCTAGATAATACCGCTTTTTCCAAAGACTCGCAAACATAGCTGTGGCACCAGAATCACGGCCACACCTCTCAGAGAGGGAATGTCCGGGAAGATGCGAGCAGCAGACCGTCGCACCCAAACAAGCAAAACATCTGCACCTGGGAAGTGTGAGTTCTCGCAGCACCCTTGGGACTCAAAGGGATGGATGTAGAGTTGCCCAGTTTCCTCTCCTGAGAAAACCGGAGATTAAAGAGCTCTTACACGGACAAGCAGCCACAGAGCTCTCTCAGTGGAACATTCGGAAACCGTATTGCTATCTAGGAAGTCAGAGGAATCACGAAAAGGTTTGTCTACTGTCATCCACCCTTTGGCTCCACCTGCTCTGGGCGATGTCCCTTACATAAACCTGACAATTATTTCACTTTCATAGCTTAGGTAGTGGCAACCTCGGAAGGCCTTGATTTGAACCTGAGAACAACAGTGGCTGGCAAACAGGGTCAACTGGGCAAGACGGCCCCAGCGCTCCCTCCTGTGCAGTGTGGTGGGTGACTAGCTCCCCCCTCTTTCCTCTGGGCTTGATAAAACTATCAGCCTGGCCCAGCATATCTGGCAAGGCTATCAACAACAGCCCCATTCTTAAAACCCAAGAGGGCTCTTGCACACGAAGACGCACGCTTGGCATGGCATGGCAGAGCTACTTCCGAGGCCCGGTCTCACGACACGCGTCACACTGCGCTACAGTTACTCCGTGTGTTATCTCCAGAAATAAATTATACATTCCTAGAAGTCTTCAACTACCTCATACTTCGTCTGTGTCCCCTAGCATGGAGCACTGTACATGATTTAGAGTTTAAAAATATTCTCTAATAATGATATAAAGAGATATGAACAGAGACCTAAAACTGAGAGGAGGTGTCCAGCTAGAGAGATCAGCATACGAGTCAGACTCGGAGCTGGTTCCTTTTCCACTGCTGTGGTAAAAACACCCAGATAAAAAGCAATGTGCAGTTTAGCAGAGGACAGTTCCAGGGCACCGCCCATCACTGTGGGGAGGTCAGGCCACTGAATCATATCCACAGTCAAGAGCAGAGAGAAATGAATGCATGTTTTCAGCTCCACTCTTACTCAGTTTAGGGCTGTGTACCTAGAGTATGCTGCTGCTCACGGCGGGCTGGGTATCCCCTGGATCATTTAACTAAGACTGTATGCCACAGACTCTCCCACAGACAACCCAATGCAGACAGAGGACCCCTCATGAGACTCTCTTCCCAAGTCAACAAAGCTAACCATCACACGAACAATTAAATGTGACTTTATCTTTCTGCCTGTTTCTCCACAACTGGGTGAATTACAGCCACCCCCCTCATCTTTCAGTAAGATGAGACTGAGAGGCCTGTGCAGTGGTGCAGGACTATAATCCCAGTGCTCAGGAGGTGGGTTCAAGGATTGAGTTCAAGACCAGCCTCAGCTACAGAGTGAATTCAAGGTTAGCCTGTGCTATCTTAGATCCTGACTCAAAACAACAACAAAACACCCAAAACAGAACATTTTAGGGAACCAAGAGTATCCCACTGTACCACACAAGTAGAAAATACTACTAGAGACAGAGGCTAGATCAAACACTAAGACAAAATTGCTTTCCAAACTCATCTATCCCAGCCATTCGATACAGACTATTTGTAACACTTAATACAGAACACAGAACATCTGCTTTTTTTTTTTTTTTTTCCCCTCCCAGTGCTCTTCCCTGTCTGGGCAGTTCTACTTTCATTAACATGTAAGGGTTTACGACATTAAAAACGTCCATCTCTTTCATTTCTCACAACCCTGGCTGAGGCTTGACTCCTCACTCTGCACTGCCTCTAAGCTTTTCTAAATCTTCACAGAATGCGCCGGGTGCCAATGCCACAGTCTGGGGTATCTGGGATAGTCTTCCACTAAGCCACGACCAAGCTGCACAGTGTTCTCAATAGTAGCCTCCGTGTTCCTCATGGACTGCCTCCTTGCCTTGCGCTTTAACCAAGTTCTCTAACCAAAGCAGATCATCTGGAGAAGATTTTCTTCTTCAGCCACATAAAAGTACTCTCCAAGGCTTGCAAGACGGTTCTGCAAGTAAAAGAGCTTACCCAACAAGCCTGGTGACCTGAATCTGATCCCCAAATCCACAGTAGGGTAGAAGGGGAAAACCAACTCCAGAAAGCTGCCCACTGTCTCCACATTGGTTCCATAGTACGCGTGCACATTCCTTCACCCAATCTTTCTCTTACACACGCACGCACACACACACACACACACACACACACACACACACACGCACAAACAAAAAACCTTCAAAACCAAAAACCAAAACTTACTTTTTGAAGTGGTTCAATCTATCCACAGAAAACTGTTAAGGATATTCTTAAAGGCACTCACTGCCCTGCGCAAACCTTCCACGGGCTCCCTGATTACAAAAGCCTGAGCTGGGAGTGATGGCTCGTACTCAGAAGATCTGAGCTACCTACTGAGACCCTGTCTCAAGAAGAAAAAACAAAGTGTGTGTGCGTGCAAATTCTGTATGGCATACAATACTTCCAACTCGGTCTCAGCCAATTTTTCTTACAGCATGACCAAAATTCAAAGTTTCAACATGGACCTATATATACCCTTCAACGGTCTGTAATGGCCCCGTGGGCCCAATGTAATTTTTTTCCTTTCTTTATGCTTTCAGCTTTCTTTATCATGATGACTGTACTTACTATGACCTGCCTTCACTAACATCTCTCCCTCTGCCTCTCATCTCCACCCCTCTGTAATCTAGTATAAAGCAAAGGGCTAAATTTCAAGATACATATAGAAGTGGTAATACATGATATAGTTTAAAAGCATTACAATACAGCCCGGGTGTGGTGGCGCACACCATTAATCCCAGCACTCAGGAGGCAGAGGAAAGCAGAACTCTGTGAGTTCGAGGCCAGCCTGGTCTACAAAGAGTCCAGTAAAGCCAGGGCTACGCTTGTCTCAAAAAAGCAAAACCAAAAACATTATCATACACTTACAAGTAAAAAACAAAATGTTTTAAGTTTGATGTAATCCGACTGTGTTTGCTTAAAATGCTCTTTCTCTGTAGAAAATAAAATCCTTGC
Organism: Rhombomys opimus; assembly: GCA_010120015.1. Lineage (NCBI taxonomy): Eukaryota > Metazoa > Chordata > Mammalia > Rodentia > Muridae > Rhombomys > Rhombomys opimus. The sequence goes on from REGO01000172.1 coordinate 1,356,378, forward strand.
TTGGATGACCACTCTACCACTGTGTCTGTTTTCTTTTATAAGTTAAAGTATGATAGTACTATTCCTCTGCAAGGAAAATTGTGGCACAAAAAATTAGTCTGGGCAAGTACCTGACTCAAAGGAGTAAAAAAAAAAAAAAAAAAAATGCTAAGAGTGGAACTCTACAATTATACAGAGCAGGAAGCTTGCGCAGTGTAGAAAAAGGCTCCTGTGAAGGAGGCAGGTCAAACAAGAAGCCCGTAACCTGTGGCATCTGTAAGAAGTGATGGGAAGTGAGCAGCGTTCACCCCTGGTCAACGCTGCTCTGCTCGCCAAGACCGAGCTGTCAACAAGCATGCACAGCGTCACTTATCAGGACACGACCTAAACTTGGCCAAGGGACACAGCGGCCTCTTGGATTCCTTCCTTCACGGAAACCTCAATTCTCGGACTTTCTAAAGGAACGGAACCTAGCTGGACGCAGTACAGTCTTCCAGATGTCCGCGCCAAGAATCGCAGTAAACAGCCGCACAAACGGGGTCCTGAAGCTCCCTGCATGCGGGGGTCGCTCACCTAATAGGCAGGATCGCAACCCCACTCACGCAAACTTCTGAAAGGGACTGAGGCGCTCACAGGCAGGAGGCCGAGATTAGCGTGGAGCCCGTGGGCTGCAAGCTCTCACAGCGGCTCTCTCGGGGTAGCGCGGACCCCAGCAGAGCAGGCACGGGTGTGGCCCCGACCTACGGGGGGGGGGGGGCGCTGAAGCAGAGGAAGCGGAGTCCGGGACTCCCGCGCCAAGCCCGGCCCGGCCCTCCCTGGCTCCTAGCGGGGGGTCTCCGGCTCCACAGCGCCCCCGCCGCCCTCCCGCGCCACTCACCGACTCCATCGCAAGCGCCCGCCAGTTCCTCGGCTCAGAAAGCGCCCCTGAAGCAGACCCCGCCCCACATCCGGTGCCTCACGCCACTTCCGCCTACGTCACGCCTCGGCCCCAGGGCGGAAGGCGGGGAACCCACCCTTCCGGCTGTGGCTGAGCCTGGCTTGGATAACCTCCCTCCCCCAGGTCTCCAGGACCTTAGTTGCTGGCTAGCGGCGAGGGTCATGGGACAGAGGCGCTTGTATTTAAAATGTTCTTTTTTTTATTTGTCGTTTAAAAACAAACTTTGAAGAAGCAAAATCCAAAACTTGCCCTTTGCCTCTCGCAACATAAATTATGTACAGTTCAGAATGATCGCTGATACAAAACATGCCAAGGACAGGGGCGCTGGGGGTGGAGGAAGAGAGAGCGCTTTAAAAAAGGGAACCATTTCATCCGTTGTTACGAAGGACCAACCTTGCTGTACAGGATACACACAACACAAAATAAAGTTCTTCACGGGATTCACACTTGTCAGCGATTTATTTTTTTAAAAAGGGGGAGGGTCCTGGAGGTGAGGGTAGAAGGTAAAGGGGAGAAACTGAAAATTGAGTATGTGCAAGTGTAAACCAACCCAAAATACAAACACAGGGGGTGGGATTCTGATGCAATTATACAGGCGGGGTACTTTAAAAAAGAAAAGAAAGAAAGAAAAAAAAAAAAAAAAAAAAAACCAAAATTCCAACCTTGTAGCGTGGGTCTGAGTTATAGTTTATATAAAAATTAAAAACTGTATAAGGTTTCGTCACTAAATTCTACAGGACTATCGGATACCTAGCATATGCATACAAAGTCTGCCCCTTCTCCTTTCCCAGTTCTGGGGCCCAAGCCCCAACCAGAGCCTGACTCAAAGCAGACAATCTCCCCCACTAATGCCGAGACCTTTCAGCTCTGTGGCTTCGGGGACAGCAGCCAGTTTTCCCACTGTCTGATCTAATTACAATGGTTTCTGTGGGAGTGTGTAGGGGGAGTTGTTACTCTCTTAACATTTGCAGCTCGAAACAGTTGAAAAAGCAGCTTACAAAA
>REGO01000172.1:1358361-1387346 GCA_010120015.1 Rhombomys opimus
CAATTAAAGAAAAGCAGCATAAAAAAAAAAAAAACAAACAAGAAAAAAAATCTCCCTACCCCCATCAATCCACAATCCCCCAAATTTAAAACAAAACAAAAGCCTAAAATCACAACAGCAACCGTGCTACCCCTCCAGCAGGCCTGCGCATTTGCCACCATCCAGCCCATCTCTACAATCCAGATAATCTGATTCTTGAAAATATTAATTACAAAATGCCCTTCGCCCACAGCCCCTAGGAGAGAACTGCATATAAGCTTCATTTTCATCCCCTCAGCTCCTTACCAGAGAGGGGTCTGAGGCCTCACACACCCTCTACCCTACCACCACCCGCAGGAAGAGGTTCAACTGCAGCACAAGCTTGGGCAGAAAAAGGAAGGAAAAAGGAAGAGAAGGGTACCCATCACCCTCTGGCTCCCCCTGGGGCCAGCTCACTTTTGTGCGTTATAACATAGTCCAACTATACAACCGGGGTGAGAATCACCCAGCTTCTCTCTAACCCCCACCTTACAGCAGTCACAGCCAGGGGTGGGGAAGGGGGGTGAGGAAAGGGCGGTAGGTTGGGTAGTGGAGGGGGCCCCCCCACAAGGGGAGCTCCAAGTGTCCGCCCCACACCCCCCTACCATTTATAAACTGGTTTTGTAAAAAGAAAATAGATATATTTATATAGAATATATAAAGCACAAAAATTAGTAGTTTTACATTTGCTCTCCCCGGGGGTAGGGGGAGAGGGGAGGCTTCTCACCTCCGGCCAGCTCCCCCATGCCCCACAAGACTATGTACAACCCCATGTATAAATAGATAAATACCCCCCACCCCCCGCGCTGACACTAAGCTCCCCACCCCCACATCACCACCCACTCCCACCAGCCCAGCAGCAGTTTGGTGACTGAGGGAGAAGTGAGAGCTCCGGGCCACACCCTGCCTCGTCGGGTTGGGCACGCCACTCAGGGGAGCCCTCACCCTACCCCACACCCCATCCAGGGGCTGGGGGCAAATGGGCTCAGGATGAGGCTGGGAAAACAGGAGAGAGATCCTGGTCCTAGGCTTAGCACACCCCTCCTGCCTCCATGTCCAGATGGAGAAAGAAGTTCTAGAGCAACTATGGACCAGTCATCCCCAATCTTTATCACCATTTGCCTCAACCACCATCCCATGCCCATAATTAAAAACAAAGATGGATTTTTGTTGTTGTTATTGTTGTTGTTTTCCTTCTCCTACCCCCTTTCCACCCACTAGAAGAGGGCAGTGAGGTGGGGGAGAGAGTTGGGGCAGTAGGGGGCTTGGAGAGGGTCTCACATTTCAAAACAGCAAAAAATCCAACACTTAAATGAGGTAGGTGTGGGTGCGGGGTCTCCTTGCCCGGCTTGCCCAGCTTGCCCTCCTGGGCATCTGGATGCCTCTTTCCCATCATGTTGCATTTGTCAGAGTGGAAAACAAGGAAACACAACCCATAGAGAGACAGAAACACAGAGGAAAAGAGGGAGACAGAGACAGATAGAAAGGAAGGGATGGGGGTGAGGGTAGGGGCAGGACCCGGCAGGCAGGGCCAGGTGGGGACCCGGCCTTTGGGATTGTCAAGCTTAGTCAAGTCTCTTTGCAGCCTTGAGTTGGGCCAGAGAGGTTGGCGGAGGCAGCAGGGCTGTGAGGCCCCGCCACACATCCTCCTCCCTGCTCCCTGCTGCCTCCCAGACATTTCTGGGTAGTTCCCGGCCCATATCCCCCTCAAACCTGAGATGCCCAGCGGCTGCTTCTGTCTGTCCCCTCCTGGAGCCGGGGGCAGATGCCAGCCTAAGGGCCGGTGGCAGGGAAGAAGGCTGTCCCTGGCACCCAGGGTAGGCTTGGCCTAGGGTCCTCCGCCCCAGCCTCCTTCTCCAGGGGCTCCGGCTGGCCGGCAGCCCCAGCCCTGGGTCCTGGCTCTGGCTGCTACCTCTCTTCCCCCTCATCCCTTTCAGGGAAGAGGCGGGGGTGGGGGGGACTCCCCTGCCTGGTAGCCTCAAAGCTTCTTAGTTCATCCACTTCCTACAGTTCCAGGCTCCACAGTGACAGGGGATCTTGTGCTGATCGTCCTCAAAATCAAACTGATAGTCATAGGTCAGCTGGAAAAAAAAAAAAAAAAAAAAAAAGGACAAAATCAAGGTTTGCTTGATGAGGAAAAGCGTAGGGCCGTGATGCCTTGGAACCCAGAACCCAGCCCAGCCCCTGGGAGTGACAGGGGAAAATGATCTCTTCTCACCTCCTCTCCTTTGGGGATTCGCCGGCTGGAGATGATAATGATTTTGTCCTCCTTGTCAAATGTCACAACCTCTGCTACACAGTTAGGGGCACAGGAGTGGTTAATGTACCTGGATGGCAGGACAGAGTCAGCATCAGCGATACCAGGAGACACCCACAAAGCGGCCAACTCGAGACACTTAAATCCTTCCTCTCTCACCTGGCAGGGCCTCCTGTCAATGTAGCATCGATCACATGCTCGTTGTTTATCCGAAACATGTAGATGCCTCGATTCTAGAACGGCAGAAGTTGTGGAAAGAACAAGAATGTCAGGAAGCAAACTCAGGCAGTGGGCTTACCTGACCCAACCAAATCTCTCCCGCAGTTCCCCAGCTACCCACTCGACCCAAGCCTGCCCCTTGCTCCTTGGCAGAGGGGACTTCCTGTCACGCCAGTCCCCAGCCAGCCGTAGTACCTGCTCCTCATAGATTTTCTCCCGCCGATTGGCCACCTCATTGCGGATGATGGTGCCAATGTACTCGATGACCATGGTGTGCTTTTCTAGGTCCTTGGCTGCGTAGAGCCCTAGGCCCTGGATGCGGGAGCGAGCCAGGTAAACGTTGTTCTTCCACTCAGTGCGCAGGCGCCGGTACTGAGACGACTTGGAGTGCACGAACTGCTTGCTGTACGGGGTGTTGGTCTCGCCTGTGAAGGTGCTCTGATAGGCCTTAGACATGCTGGTGCTGTTCAGGGTATGGGGCCTGGGAGGCGATACAGTCCATGACAACACAGACCAAGCACACATCGCCCGCCTCCTCCCTGGGAACACAAAGTGCTACCTAGGGAGACGTCAATCAGCAAGACTACAAGTGCCTGCTGCCTTGGGAGTGGCGTAGAGGCACCTGGGTCTCAGCTTGCCAGAGGCAGCGACTCACTGCTGAGACCCTTCTTGGACGTCCTGGGTAGCGGAGAATACCCAGGACAGGGAGGAGGTATGGAGAGGGAAGAGGCACCAATTCCCCTACACTGAGCCTGCTCTCCCATTTCCTATTTCCTACCACCCTCCTGCCAAACCATGCTCAAGGCCATACTCTTTGAGGTCCCCAAGTAGCCCAGGCCCAGAATTTAAGCTGATGGTTTGCTCAATCATGAGTCCTACCTCCTGCACATGCTATACGCCCTGGAAACGGGGGCATCTGTACCAGAGTAGCTCCATCTGACTTTTAAGTGGCTGTGAAGATGGTGCAGCCAGAAGATGGTACCCTCGCCTCCCTTCGGACCGTCCCGCTCTGCAACTCAGCATTGGGCTGGGCGGACGGCTCAGTGCAGGGGAATGACTGCTGCCCGGCGGGAGCCTTTCACCACCCTGGGGCACCTGCCAAGTCTTGCCCAGAGCAGTGGTTTTCAAACGCTTGGGATGCTTTCTGTTTTATTTAGCACATTCTTTTGTTTGACAAAATATTAGCTGCAAGTCCAATCCACAGGTGGAAATGGTTTCTCCGGCAAGTCCAATCTTAGGGTAGAGCCATCGCACAGAAGGGCCAAGTCTGCCCACCGGCTTCTGTGATCTGGGCTTCAAGAAGGCACGCGCTTACAGTTTGAAAACCACTGTTGTACAGCGTCAGGACTAGGGCTAACTAGGGTAGAGTGCTCGACGTTCTAGGACAGCCTTCGAGCCACCAAAGGCCTTCATGGAGAGCCCTGCTGCCATGGATTCTGCCTCCCTCTACCCCAGGACCAAGGTTAGGCTGCTGTGGTGCAGAGAGACCAACAACCCACAGGTTAAGAGGAGGGTCTAGTCCCAGCTGAGTGACCATCATTGAGTCACGCAGTCTTTCTGGGCCTCAGTTTTCTCAGCTATAAAGTGGGGATCATACCACCTGCCCTACCTACCTCATAAGGTTGTTGTGAGGATCAAATGAGATAATGGATGTGAAAACGCTTTGAAAAAAAAAGTATAAAGTGCTATACAAATGTAAGGCTGTATTATTTTTCTATAAAACTTCTAATTAGTTATTTCTAAATGAATTCAGCTTTGGAAAGGGAAGGTGCCCTAGCACTCAGAGGTGTCTGAAGTTTGGGAGTATCACCGGCCCCTCTGGAAGCAAACCAAAGAAGAAAGAAGTGACCAGCTCCCTTATACATTTCACCACTGTCTAGACCAAGAACCGCCCCAGCAGCCGTCCCAGGGTACCCAAGAGCTCTCTGTCCTCTTTCCCTGGTCAACCCAGGACGGGTAGGGAAGAGGAAAGGGATACCCCGGAGCAGCCATATACCTCTAAACAGGTCTATGGGTGACTCCCCAGGTTCTTGGAAACAACTCTGACCTGCATCTCAAACCCTTAGAACGCAGCCAGACGGTCCTACCCCACATCCGCACCTCCAGCCCACGGCCCAGCCGCCTAAGCTCACCGTTTGTAGTGTGTGAGGATTTTAGGTTCTGATCTGGCACAGCCGGTGGGGTTGATCATGAGTGGCAGTTCCATCAGGGGGTGGCGGCCGTAGCGGAATAAATAGTTCTGACAGCTCTCCACCCCAGGCAGCTGCGGGCACAGGGATTGCTGCCTCAGCTCCTCGGAGACGGACAAGTACGCCCAGTGCCCACCTTGCTCCCAGCTCCTTGCCACTTGCTTACCGACTCGGCTATTCGAAGCACGGCGTGCACCGTCAGCCCAAAGAGTTCCTCGCCTTTCAGGTACTCGGGGAAGAGCCTCAGCATGTCAGCTTCTTTCCTCATGGCAGCCACAGGCTCAATGATGCGGTTCCACACAGCTGGACGAGAGACAGATGACAGCACGCTTCAGAATAACATTTGCTCACCCATCTCCGGCCCACAACCCCATTCGTGCACTCTACTTTCTGCCACATGGCCTTCACTTCCCTGTGGCTCTTCAGGACCCCCCTCCTGGTTTCCTACAAGTCCCAGAAGAAGATAAGCACAGGGCCCAAAGACCTAGCAAGAGGCACAGTTCTTTCTGAGTGAATATACATACTTCGGAGTTGGGAAGATTATGTTGATGTTTGAGTAATGGCTGTGGGAGTTAAGCCAAATACCCAAGTTTCCTCACAAGACTAGGTCTCTGTCTACACTGCATACAATGACAGTGTTCACCTCCCAGGGTTTCACGGACAGAACAACCTCTATGAATCACTCTACTAACTGCGCTGTAACACAGTCCACGCTCAACAGAACATACTTCCTGCTGCCTTATTTATCACCAACACAGAAACAAAGGTCAAAAAGGAACAGCCTTGGCAGTCAAGAGCAATGGCTGCTCTTCCAAAAGACCCGGGTTTGGTTCCCAGGACCCATAAGCCTGCTCACAATCATCTTTCTTTAACTCTAGGCCCAGGGAATCCAACATACCCCCTTCTGGCCTCCATGGGTACCATACGTTTGCGATATACAGACATACATGCAGGAAAACACCCACACACACAAAAATTAAAACTGAAAAAATTTTGAAGGGAATTAGGTGGGGCTGTAGCTCAATGGTGTAAAAATGAGGGTCTAGCATGTCCAAAGTCCTGGGTTCCATCCCCAGCACCTCAAAAACAAAACTCTAAGAAGAATTTTATATATGGGGGAAAAAGGAATTTAAAAAATGTGTGTAATAAACAATAGGATCTCAAAATAACATCATTGAACTGGGCTTGGAGGTGCACACCTGTAATCCCAGTCCTCTGGAAGGAAGAGGCAGGCGGATCTCTGAGTTCGAGGCCAAACTGATCTACAGAGTGAGTTCCAGGCCAGCCAAGGCTACAGAGAGACCCTGTCTCAAAAAGACAAAACAAGAGATGGTAGGGAGGGGAGAAACCCTGTCTCAAAACACAAAAGCAAAAAAGTTTAGGCTAGAGAGGTGGCCTGATGATTAAGAGCACTGGCTGTTCTTCCAGAAGACCCAGGTTCAATTCCCAGCACCCACACGGTAGCTCATAATAGTCTGTAACTCATGCATATGGTACAGTGACATATGCATGGAAAAATACCAATACACACAAAAAAAATAAAAAATAAAAACAAAACAAAACAAAAAAAACAAACAGCAACAACAACAACAACAAAAAAGCCAGCTGGCGGCGGCGCATTCCTTTAATTCCAGCACTCAGGAGACAGAGGCAGGAGGATCTCTGAGTCGGAGGCTAGCCTGGTCTACAGAGTCAGTCCCAGGACAACCTGGGCTACACAAAAAAAACCCTGTTTTGAAAAAAACAAAACCCAACAATACCAAAGAAACAAAACAAAAAACCCATACACATACACACAACACATCATTTAATCTACAAAGCTTACTGGGGGTAGGAAGCTAAAATATTATTGTTTTTTTTTTTTTGTTTTTTGAGAAAGTTTCCTCCTGTAGCCCAGGTTGGGCCCCAGTTCACTGCATAGCTGAGGATGACTCTGAACTCAGGATCTTCCTGCCTTAATCTCCCAAGTGTTGGGATCACAGGTGTGAGGCAGTTGCTTGGCTAATGGAAATATTTACAACTGCAAAGGTATTTAAAGTGACTGAGACTGAGCCCCAGTATCTGCGGTTTTTGAGATGGCATGCTGCTTGAGGGAGGGGCCCACCTTGGGGAGACGCATCAGTGAAGACCAGATCGTCTAAACCCTGTTCAATGACTTTGATCACAAACTCAGGCCGTCCATTATTCTCGCCGATGGAGCAGCGGTAGCAGCAGCGGCGATTATTGGTGCGAAGACTCCAGTAGATGCGAGTGGCCTCGTAGCCCACAGGATAGAGGGCTGTGGCACTGTGGAAGTCAGCCATCTGGTGTGGGAGCAGCTGACCAATGGCATGAAACACAAGACCTCCTACCCGGAACATGTGCAGCCGCTCTCCCCGCTGGATGATGCTGGCGATCTGCTTCACCTCATCGCGCTCAATGTAGACCCTCCGGAAGACAGCAAATGAGCTCAGCTCCTGCTCACAGGGCCCCTTGATCTTGTGCATTGGGCACAGCATAGTCTTGTCCTTGAAGAACATGCACTTGGCACGGATGGCACAGGCAAAATGGTAGACACTGGGACAACGCATGCGATTGCAGCTGCTAGTGGCACCAGTCCGCTGGCACAGGGAGCACTTGGTCAGCAGCCCTCGGTGCAGGGCAACCTCCACGTTCATCAGTGCCCCACCCTGGGTCTCATACACCTCCGTGGACCACAGGGCGCAGTTGAGGTGTACCCAGAGGTCCAGGTCAAGGTTGAGCAAGCGGGCCGGCCCATCAGTGGCACCGTCTCCCTCTTCGTGGCAAAAGCAGCAGCGCCGCATGTCCCGAGGCACCTTGTTCGGTCTCAAGGCTGTACCAAGCTGCTCCATGAACTCTGCCACCTCCCGCTCATCCTCTTGCCGGCCACTGCCCTTCTGGATGGTCAGCAGTAGCCGCAGCCGCTTCCAGCGTACCCCTTTCCACTTTTTGAGGCGTGGGGGACGGGAATCTTCGCTCTCTTCAGGGGGCCGGGCTCGGGGTTTAGGCCGGGCAGATTCAGGGGATGAAGCCAGTGGCAGAGGTGAAGGGATTGGTGGCTCAGCAGATGGCTCAGCCTGAAGTTCAACCATGGGCTCCGTGGGAGGGCTGGCAGGAGAGGGTGCTATGGGGGACGGAGGTGGGGAAGGTTCCTCAGGAGGAGGGGCGGAGAGCTGCCTCACGTCCAGGTTGGAGACATTGCAGGTGTAGCTGTGCTGGGTGGACGGCTCTGGGGCAGGACTCTCCTATGGGAGGGGGCCTGGACGTTAGTGTCAGGTCTTCCGCTACTCAACTCTCCCTCCTCCCCACCAGCCTCCACTCCCTCAGAAGCCTACTGTCTTCTTTGCCCTAGGAGTACCTTCTTCCTAAAACTGACCCTCCTCCCCCAGACCCACCTGCTTCAAGAGGCTCAAGATGTCTAACTGGCTCTTGAGGGTGTAGCCAGGCAACACTGCATCAAACTGCTGCAGCCAGTCAGGTCCAGTGTCCGGGCCCTTGCCACTCAAACCTTTTTCTTTTCCACCTGTGGAAACGAAAAGAATCAGTCTTCCCCCAGAAGCCCTCTCTGATCTGAAGGTGCTCTCCAGCTCTGCTCACCTCGGCCCTCAGCTTCCCCCTTCTTAGGCTCAAGGCCTGCCCGGGCAGGGCCATCTGGAAACAGCACCTCGTAGGAGTTGGGGATCTTCATGCTCAGTAACTCCGCCACTGCAACCATCACACCATTCAGGTTCTGCTGGGGCAGAAGAAAGGACGGGACAGAACGTGTCAGCAGCGCCTGCAGCGAGCTCACAGCAAGCCCACTGCAGAGGGCGGTCAGCAGTCCCTGTTCCTCTGAGCTTGCCTCACACAACCTTTCCTAAACCACAGCAGCTACACGTAGGAGCTCCACAGAGGGAATGAGAATGGCAGTGTTTGCAAAGAAACCTGGACTGTTGTTTAACTGTTTTCCACCTTTCTTTGACCACAGAACCCTGTACCAGGGCTCCACCTAATGTGACAGGAGGAGCAAGGTCTCGTAGCATTTGTCACTTGACATTCGGGTGGCTAGTTGGCTGTCTGTCTTTATCTGTGGGTGGTGAGCCCCATGAGGGACTCCATTTCCCTCGCTGAGCCCACAGCACCTAGGCCAGCCTTTCAAACAAGCAGGAATTCAGGACGAATATTTGGACAGTTGTAATTTTTTTCTCTTCAATCTAGACAAGCTCTGAAGACTGCCCTCTGACCCAAGTCCTCTTTGGCCTCAAGGTACCCCTAGGACACACCTTGGCAGCAGCGGCAGAGACTGTCAGCATGACTGACACCTCACTTCCTTTGCCCTTTTCCCAAGCTGTACCAGGCAGCTTTCCAGGAACGTCCAGGTCAAGAGCCCCGTAAGGTTTGCTATCCGGGAAGACTGGGTGAAAAAGAGAAGGAAATTTGTATAGATTCAGTCTCTTCCCACTACCACCCTGACTTCTGACAACCCAGCTACCCTGGACCTGGCCCAAGCCATGAGCAGCACATACCAGGGATGCTGGCACGCGGGATAATGGGGATGACAGGGGAGAGGGCCCGGCTGTCCTGCTCCCAGCGGCCAGAGCCCAGCTGAGGGAAACGTGGGGCTTCTTCCCCAAGGATGCTCTCAGGGGACGAAGCTGGCACGATGCTATCAGGAGAATCGCTGTCCTCATCACTCTCCATTCTGAAGCCAAATGCAAACAGGTGTTGGTACAGCCCCATGGATGCTCCCTCTGGGAGCTTAAAGATCGGGAGGTGAGGCCATAACAGAAACCTGGCCCCAGCTAAGGAAATCCTAGGCCATCTGTCCTCCACCCTGTTCCCCACCTGACATCCTCAGTCTGATTGTGAGGGGGTGTAGGCAGAGCAGCCAGCAGGTCTAAACTCTTCACCTCGGCGGCATCTGAGGGTGGGGAGGGAGAAGAACAGTCGAGGTGAGTGTGGGGCGGAGGTGGTGCTCTGTCCCCAGCACGGCAGCTTCAACTAGCTACTGTGAGGGACTGTCCACTCAGCTAACAGACACTGAGCCTTCGCTGTGTGCCACACGCACTTAAAGACAAGATCCCACTTCTGTAGCTGGGGCCAGCTGCTTTCACACTCAGGACCCCTGCTGACTGTCTTCAGCTCTGACAGGGACCATGAGCCACCACACCACTCCTTATTTAAATCTTTTAGCAACTACTAGACAGATTTTACAGTGCCTAGTCTGTAGGGAGGAAATCAAGGCTCACAATCAAGTCCATCAAGCTCCTTGGTCTAAGTAACACAGCCACACACACTCGTGTGCTAGAGTGCAAATGTAGGCCAGACTGTGGATGCCGGACTGTTTCTTCCCACAGCCTCACTGGGCTTTGGCCTGTTGGCCTCCTCCCTGCTGCTCTCGCAGCCTCCAGAGGCCCGCCCTCGTCTGTCCTGAGCACACCGTCACCGACGGGCCCTTCCCGCTGAACGCCGCTGCACAGCTGCACAGGCAGCGCCCAACGCTTTCACTTCTGACGCCGTGTGGCAGGGCGCCACAGCGTGCCTGGAACTCACCCCTCAGTGTTCCCTCAGTGTCCTGGGCAGAGGCTGCGTCCTTGGGGTGCTCCCCCAGCTCGTCAGAGGGAGTGACACCGTTCACCATCTTCTGCTGCACCGATGGGGGTGGGGTGGGGGGCAGCGACGAGGGTGGTGTCGGCGGGTTACTCAGGTTATTCTGAGGGGCGGGGTGGGTGTTGTGCGCAAGGCGGCATGGGGAGACTGGTAGGACCTCCTGGCCCCACGCTACATCAGCATCTTCCTCCAGCCTTTCATCCCCACCTCCAACCCCAAGAATTTCACTATTCCCAAGAAGTAATGTCATTTTCCTGACCTTGGTGAGCAGCTGGGCGTAGTAGTCAGGGCCGGTATGCAGAGCCCCACTTCCAAAGGACCCCCTGAGCTGGCTCTGCCCACTGACTAGGCAGCCACTGCCAAAGGGAGCAAAGAGGCTAAAATTGGCGGTGATGGTAGGCTCCGTCAGGGGAAGCTGGGACAGTTCCTAGGAGGGGCAAGATGGCAAAGCTGGAGAGCTGCTGCACTCACAGCTGCCCCTTCAGACCTCGGAGGACAGGCTACCCATCCCCCTATCCAGGGATGAGACCATGGGACTGCTCCTTGGGGATCACCTGTTTTAGCTGTTTCAATAAGGCCTCGTTGGTCCTGACCCCGTCTTCTTTTCGCAGCTTCTTTCGGGAGCTCACCAATCTGTCGCTTGCCTTCTGTACCCGCTTAGGTTTCACCGTCAAAGGCTTTCTTATGGCTGCATCCTAAACCAGAGAAGCCCTGTGAAGGCCGCTGCCCTGCTCATTTGACCTCCACAATTAGAGGCACCACTGCCATGCCACTCTGGCCAGAGCACTCACCTCTTTGCTGCTGGAAGTACCCTGTAGTTTCTGCTCCAGACCTGACAGCTTGCTGTCAATGTGTCCATTGATCTCGGCTCGAAGGCCCTCAGGCCCCCGCCCAGCGCCAAGTTGCACATTCTTTGCCCGAAGAAGCTTCTGTAAGAGTAGATGCCCAGCCTCTGAGCGGGAGCCTGCTAGCAAAAGGTGGTTGCTGGTGCCTGGTGTCCCAAGTGGCTCCCCATTGGCCTCCCTTTTCACTGCCTGTGCGCCCAGGGCACATGGCTCTTCCCGGGGCTCTTGCTTGATGCTGAGTTGGGATGGCTCATGGGCCATCTGTCCGTTCACCTGCTCCAGATGCCCAGGTAGCAGGCTGCTCTGCTCTGGCTTCTGGGCTTCTGCTAGGTTGTCTGAGCGGCCCCAAGGTCCCAGTCCCTTGCCAAAGAAAGTATCTGCAAGCTGGGCGGCAGCAGGTGAGACCCTCCCAGGAGGCAGCTCCAAGGTTGGCCCCTGGGGCTTTGGAGCCCCTGGATGGGTGGGTGTTAGCTGGGCACTGGGGGAAGGTAACTGTGAAGGTCTCTTTGGCTCTTGGGGACTGGATGGTGGAGGTGTGGGATGAACAGGGCCAAGCGCTGGTCCTGCAGATAAGGCTCCTTGTGGGACAGGGAGCCGGGGTGGGCCCTGAGGTCGAGACCCTGCCCCTAGCTCCTGGAGGGGTCCTGTCTGAGATCCAGAAAAACCCCCAGGTTGAGGTTGGCAGCCCAGGAGGCCCTGGAGGGGAGAGGGCTGGGTCCCAGGCTCCTGGCACGGTGTGGTCTGGCGCAGCGCCTGACTGTGCTGCAGCTGCCGCTGCATAAGGAATGCCTGTAGCTGCTGCTGCTGCTGAGGGCTCAGGTGTCGCAGCTGTGGGTTTTTAGCCAGCACTCCTTGAAGCTGTGCTCGAAGCTGACCCACTGTAGGCATGACTCCTACCCCAGGAAGACCCTGCCCAGACTGAGGAACAGGCCCTGACTTGGGAGGCTGTGGCCCTGTGTTATTTTGAATGGGTCGATCTAGCCCAAGGGGCTGCTGGGCGCCCAGAAGGTTCTGGCCCATAGGTCCAGGCTGCTCCCCTAAGGAAACAGAGGATTGGGCTAGCAGGTGGGGTATAGATGGGGCCTCAGAAGAGGATCCGCTCCCTAGTTGCTGCCCATGGTTTCCTCCACCTGCTGTGCTGAGCAAATTAACTTGATGCTGAGGTTGTCCCGGGAGCCTTAGCGGTGGCTGCAGCTGCGCTGAGGCGGGCTGAGACTGGGCCTGGGCCTGAGCAAGTAGGAGTTGTGGGTCTCCAGAAACGGAGGGCTTTACCTCCCCTGGCTCAACAGACATTGACTCCGGGGTAGTCCCCGCTGCCAGTGGCCCTCCTTGATGTGTGGAGGATCCCTCAGTGACCTCTGAAGGAAGCGCTGTCTCTGCAGTATTTTGCTCCTTGCCTGTCAGGAGGAGGGTTGGACCTAGGGCTCCAGGGCTAGAAAAATGTTGAAGAGGCTTGCCTGGCATGCCAGGGCCAAGCGTCACCTGCTGCTGCTGCTGCTGCTGCTGCTGTTGCTGCTGCTGCTGCTGCTGCTGAGGAGATAGTAAAGTTCGATTCTGGTTCAAGAGACCCATCTGCTGCTGCTGCAGCTGCTGCTGCTGTTGTTGTTGCTGCAGCTGCAAATGCAACTGTTGCTGCTGCTGTAGCTGTTGCTGCTGCTGTAGTTGTTGCTGCTGCTGCAGCTGTTGTTGCTGTTGCTGCAGCTGTTGTTGCTGTTGCTGCAGCTGTTGCTGCTGTTGTTGCTGCTGTAGCTGTTGTTGTTGTTGCTGTTGCTGCTGCTGCTGCTGTTGCTGCTGCTGCTGCTGTAAGGGGCCCAAGGCCTGAGCACTCATTTTGGGCTGTCCACCGTGTGACACCATTCCTTGCTGAAGATGGGAAAGTCCTGTCATAGAACCCTGTTGGTGCTGCTGCTGCTGCTGCTGCTGCTGCTGCTGCTGCTGGGTTGTGAGCAGCCTGTGTCCCATAAGGCTGTGACCCTGCTGTGCCATCTGAGGGGAACTCAGCACCCTGGACTGAGTCATAAGCACCTGTCTGTGAGGGCCCTGCGGACCCAAAGCTCCAGAGTGCTGCTGCTGCTGCTGCTGCTGCTGTTGCTGCTGCTGCAGCACTGCCACCTGGGCAGGACCCAGCATGCCCTGGGATCCCTGTGATTGCTGGGGTGACAACTGTTGGACCAGGAGGCCCTGGTGGTTGCTGGGAGGCAAAAGGCCCTGAGGCTTGGGACCCAGAGCCTGGTTCTGTACTCCGGGACCCTGTTGCTGTTGGATTGCCACCTGCCCTAAGAGGTGCTGCTGTTGTTGTTGCTGCTGCTGCTGCTGTTGCTGCAGTTTTTGGGCCAACTGCATTCGTTGCTGCTGCAGCTGTAGTTGCCTTTCCTGTAAAAGCCTCGAGTCAGGTCCAAGGCTTCGGAGAGCAAGATTGCCAGGGAAGAAGTTCCCTGAGGGGCCAGTCAAGGATCCAGCCACACCAGAATGCTGCTGTTGCTGCTGCTGGGCCAAGGCAGTATTGAGGAATGGACCACCAGGCTGTCCAGGTAGTACCATACCCCCAGGAGGAAGACGAAGACCTCCAGCTTGCCCACCCGGAGGTGCCTGTGGCGGCTGTAACCCATGACCAGGGAGCAGCTGGCCAGGCAGCTTAGTGAGTACCCGAGGATTCTGAGAAGGGCTGAGAGCCAGTACAGCGGAGTGCTGCTGCTGCTGCTGCTGCTGCTGCTGTTGCTGTTGCTGCTGCTGCTGCTGCTGCTGCTTGTTTCGATATTCTGCCATGAGATTTGTGTGTTCCTTCTGCTGTTTCCGGACCTAGCAGGGGAGGGTTGGAGAGGTTAGCCTGCACACTGCCCACCCCAGCCGCCCCTTACACCTGATTTCTGAGTACAAAGCTGAACTTCACTTTCCCCACCTGGTCCAGCTGCTTCTGGATCTTGCTTTGCTGCTCCGTAACCAGCTTGAGCTTCTCAGCATCAGCTTCTGGGAACTCACGGCCAGCCTTCTTAGCAGTGCGCTGCTTGGCACACAGAGCCTTCCGAGACTTGCGGTGCACACCGATCTGTTCTTCCAGCACCTTCAGCTGCATCTGCAGGAGCTGCTGGGTGTGAAACAACCACTCCTCATACTGCCGCTGGTCAGCTTCGTCTGGGAATGGAACTCGTATGTTAGGGTCTGCGGAGTCGTGACCCCCTTCCACAGGCTCCTAACCATTCTGTGCACCCTCCTTCTGTGCCCATACTCACTGATCACTCCCTGGGCAAAAGTGGGTGGGTTGGGACGAGGCTGGGAAGGGTCACTAGCATTCCGCTCCTGTGGTAAGAGAGATTTCTAGAAGATCATTGTTTCATGCCAGGCCCCTAAAGAGGTGCCCCAGGGAAGTAATCCACAGAAGTAGTCCTCCTTCCCCCTTACCTGGCCACTCCCAGGTGCCACATGGTTCTGAAGATCATTGCCAGAACCCCCAGAGAGCCTCTGAGCCAGCAGTGATACTTGCTGCCTAGAGTTTATATAGCATAGGGGATTATGGTGTCAGGGAGGGCACAACGGGACATGCTGGGGAGGGACCACGAGAACAGATGCCCTGAATCTTACCTGTTCATCCCAGGTGCCACCCCAATGCTGCCCTGAGCCATCACTTTCTTGATACCTTTCAAAGCTACCATCTTGGCCTTTGCAATAGGATCAATGATATCTTCTGCAGCAAATTTGTCCAGGTCTGAAGAGGGAAGAAATGAATACACTGGGTTTAAGAATCCAGGCTCCGTGGCACAATGGCTGTTCTTTTCCAGTGCTCTGTTCTCTTCACATAGAACAATGATACAGCAAGTCCACTCAGCCAAGGAGGAGCCAAGGAACCTGGTGATACGACACTAGTGTTCACGGCGTACACGGCCCCTTTAAAAGGGAGACAGTAAACATCTGATGAGTCAGCTTTGTAAGCCTCGGTTTCCCTCATCTGATTTGAGATCAAAATTGCTACTCTGCCTACTTCATGGTGCTATAGACACTCATGTGACCAGAATAAAGGCATACTTTCTGAGCCAGATAGTACCCTTCAAAGTAGTATTCCACAACCAACACAGCTCAAGAGCCCAAAGTAGGCTGTGTGACAAAGCCTTAGACAGTAGGGCTGTTTGTGACACACACAAAAAAATTACCCACCAACCCACTGTCCTGCTGGTCTAGGACTGAGAAAAAACAAAAACTGGGCCCAGTGGCTCACACCCGCAACCCTAGCACTCGAGGGCCACAGTACACAGACTTTACATTTAAGGCCAACCTGTGCTGTACACTGAGACCCTGTCTCAAAGAAACAAAGCCAGAGTAAACCAGGTATGGTGGTGCGTGCTCCACCTCCAGCACTCGATGAGCGGATACAGGAGAATCCTAACCTTAAGTCATCCTCACACTGTTACACAACGATGTCAAAGTTAGCAAGGGATACACGCTCACCTCCCACCTTACTCTCATCTATCCCCTCCTCTACCCTCAGCCACCCCAAAACAAACGAACAAACAAAAACAGAAAGAAGCAACAACAACAACAAAAAATCTAAAATCCTCCACTTTGGTTTGGGGGTACCTTTATTTAATTAACTTGTTCACTTTAGACAGGGTCTCTCTATGTAGCTCTGGCCATCTTGGAACTCACTATGTAGCCCAGGCTGGCCTGGAACTCTCCAGAGATCCTCCTGCCTCTGCCTCCTGAGCACTGCGGTGTGTACCACCATGCCTGGCTTGCACTTTGTTATATGTCTCTCCTGCTCAGAAAACTGACTCACCTTTGTAAAGGACTACCCACTCTCACTCGCATAAAATTCTAATGCTGTTATATTAACCTAGCTCTGCTGCTTGTCTGCTCTTACAAGTTACTTAACTTTTACGCCTCCATTTCCTCTTTTTATTTATTTTTTGTTTTTGTTTTTCAAGATAGGGCTTCTCTGTATAGCCTTGGCTGTCCTGGACTCGCTTTGTAGACCAGGCTAGCCTCGAACTCATAAAGACCTGCCTGCCTCTGCCTCCCGAGTGCTGAGACTACAGGAATGAGGCACCATGCCCAGCTCAGTTTTCTCTTCCACAATCAAAGCCAAGTAGAGTACCCATTTCATGAGTCTGTCAGGATGACATCTAGCAACTGTGGCAAAGAGCATTGCCTGACAAAGAGTAACTATTCAATAAATGCAGTCAGTTAGAGGGGTCCCTCAATATGGCCCCACTTTCTCTCTCCCCACTAAGTGCCCGCTCTCTGGAGCGCCTGTCCGTTCTCCTCTGGTAGCACTCACTGTTCTCGACAGGTTTCCTTGCCTCCGTAGCTTCCCCTTTCACTTACCTGGACTGCTTACCCTTATACCTCTCCTCTCCAAGTCCCAAACTTAACCACAGACATAAAGCCTTTTGCTAATCAGGCTTCCTTCACTCTCATTCATCTCTCCTCTCAAAAGCCCCACTGCCTCTGCTCTCTGCTTACAGCGCTTTGCTGTGTAGCCGAAGTCCCTGGCGTGCACCTCCTTTAACTAAGGCGTATCTTGCACTAGAGTCGGTGCTCACTGGGTTTGCATCCCGCTTAACTATCCAACACGAAGTTACCTGTGTCGGGGAAGAAGCTGTTAGCCAGCTGCTGCTGCTGCATTGCCAGCTGCTGGGGTTTCATGCACATGGAAGCTGGCATGGCATTCATGGGTTTCTGTGCTAACACCGGTTGTGAGCTCTGTTGGGGCACCAAGCCGGTCTGCCCTGCTTGCTGCCCACTTAGCATATGTCCTTGGTTAGACATCATAGCCACAGATGGAGCCAGGCGCTGCTGAAGAGCATGAGCTGGTGGCTGGGTAGGCATCAGTGACTGGCCCAAGCCTGGCTGTCGGGCACTTCCGAGACCAAGAGCAAGCTGCTGTGGAGGCCCAGCCTCGTGTGGCAGAGGCAGGGCCTGGGCAGGGCCTGGCGTAGGAAGGAGAGAGTGCTGCTGTTGCTGCTGGGCAGGCTGCAACTGTGCCGAAAGCTGCTGCTTCTTCTGCAGCTCCTTCTTCTCGTGCTCTAGCAGGTCCTCGATGAGCAGAGGCAGCTCACTGGCTACCAATGAGCTCTCCATTTTGTCCAGCTCATCCCCAGGTGCTGCATGTCCACCAGGCAAGGTTAGGGCCCCACTCTCCAGCTCAAACTTTTCCAGAAGGGAGGATCCCCCCGGGCCACTCAGTGAGCTGGGGTTCAGCAAGTGAGCTGGTGTTCCTCCTGTGGCCCCAAATGGGCCTTTCTCAGATGTGTGCCCACTGCTGGGGAATGGTCCTGCACCGACTCGAGTGTCCCGGCTGCCCATCACAGTCTGTCCTGGCTTCAGTCCCAGGCTGAGGGGAGTGGCAGGAGGTGCTGGCTCCACCTTGGGGGTGTTAATGGTGAACTGGCAAGGAGAAGGATGGCGCCCTCCCTCCTCCACTTTGGGCTTCACCTCTGGGAGCACGGATGTTAGGCGAGGAGGCTCAGCGTTATCTGTGGCAGGGGGAGGACGGTCCTCAGACCCCAGGGATCCTGGCTCCACCCCCCGCAGCAGGGCTTCTCGCTCAGCCTTCTCATTGGCTGACTCCACCAGCCTCAGGTGCTCATTGAAGATGTCCTTCTTATCCCCAGTGTCCAGCTCAGGGTCAGTGTAGGCTAGCAGATCAAATTCATCGCCATTCAGGAGGTCATCCAAGTGGGGGTCATTAGTCTCCAGGTTCTCCAGGGTGCCCAGCTCATCGTCGCCCTTGGCCACATCCACACCCAGACTCAAGTGGGCGAGCTCTTCATCATCCTCCAGGGCTTTGTGGGCGTCAAAGTCATCGTCCAGCTCAGGATCCTCACACGGCAGCTTCCCAGCTTCCAAGGCCAGAGGAGGGCGACCAAGTTCAGAGCTTGATGGTGGGCGGCTGACCAGCTCCAAGCCAGCTGGTAAGGCAGGGCCCTTGCTATGGGGTGTCTGATGAAGGCTGTTGTTCATCTCAGGAGCTGGCGGGACTGAGGGCTTTTGTGGGGGAAGGCCTGAAACAGGCAGGCCCCGAAGACCTTCAGGAGCCAGTCTATGGGTTTCCTCGTTTACCGGGTAAAAACGAGGCCTCTGTGGAGGGCCCTGACCAGGAAACGGAGAACCCCCAGGTCCAAGTCCTTTCTGTACATTGTGTCTCAACTCAATGAACTGAGCAGGACCAGCTGGACCAGGCACTGGCTCAGTAGGGCCTGGAAGGCGGGTAGGGATTCCTGCCAAGGGGGAAGCTAGCGCTTGACGGCCAAGTTCAGGTCCAGGAGTTGACGGGAATCGAGCAGACATGGCAAGTCTCATGGAGCTTGCGGCTGTTGCCTGTTGTTGCTGCTGCTGCTGCTGCTGCTGCTGCTGCTGCCATAGTTGCTGCTGCTGCTGTTGCTGCTGCTGCAAGGGCAGGGACCCAGGATAGGGTGTTCGCTGGTAGAAGGCCTGAGAGCCTCCAACAAGTTGCCTGGAAAAATACACAGTAGTCTGTGAGACACAATCAGCACAGCACAGAGGGCAAGAACGGAGGCTGAGGACCGATAGTGAGGAAACACAAAAGGAACAGTGACAGAAAAGAATGAGGAAGAGCAAATAGTAACAGAGAGAGACCAGTGACAGAGAAAGATCAGAGGCAGTGCACAATGATGCCAAAATCTGTCCCATTCTCTCTCTCACGCACACACACCCTCCTGGAACCTCACCTGCTGTTCATGTCCATGGAAGAAGGTGTGGCTGGTGGAAGTGGCCGGGAGAGCCGGTCATCACTGGAGAAGGCTCCCGGTCCCAGGACAGGACCACCTAGCTTGCTTGAGGGCAACCCGACAACATTGCTCTTATCCTAGATGACAGATGTAGATGAAGCTGCAGCCACGGCCAGTATGCTGGCCCGCCACCCCTTGCCAGTTTACCTACCTGAGACCCAGGGAGAGGGGTCTGGCCTCGACTCAGCTGCTCAAAGGCAGGGCCGCTGGGATCCGCACCCCAGGTGCCTGGAGGTCCCACTGCACCCGCAGCTGCCGCAGCTGTTTCCTTCTCCTGCCGCAGGGTGTTTCGCTGGATCTGCTGCCGAATCAGCAGCTCCCGCAGTCGCTGCCGCTGTCCAGAAAACAGAGAAGTAGGCCCATTCCGTTCTAATCCCAGGGCTGTGCAGAGAGAAGTACGGCAGGACCAGCTACAGGAGATCCCCTCACCTGCCGTTGCTTCTCCAGCTCTGTCTGGCTGAGGCTAGACATGCCTGCATCCTGGGCACTTGAGAGTTCAGGTGTTGCCAAAGAGCTACTACTCATTGCAGCTCCCGGGTCTTCTCGCTTTTCCACGGGAGAGGTGATGCCTGCCCTTTGTGAGGCTCCATGGGACAAGTAGGGTAGGGATCCATCGGGTGTGGGAGGCGGCAAAACTGATGCGGGGCGTAGTGGGGAGAGCCCATAGCCTTCCCCTGTGGGCCCAGTACTGGGCCCCAGGGGGCTGCCTGATGGGTGAAAGTTCCCCGTGGCTACTGCGTAGTTTGTGCTTTGAGGCTTGCCCAAGGTAGGGCCAGGCCCAAAATGGCTGTTGATCCCATGGGGTGGAGGGAGACCAGGCTGAGGGACAGGAGGCTTTAGGGAAGGCTCCCCTACCCCCTGTGGGAAAGTGAACCGCATGGGAGATGGGGTGCCCACAAATGTGCCTGTCCCAGGAGAACGGGCAAAACTGGGGGGCTGCCCACTTGGGACCTTGGCATGGAGCTCACCTGCTGGGCCGGAGGGCAGGGCTGCTGGGAAGCCCCCAGCTCCCAGTGGAGCGTGGGCTAGGGGCCCAGCCTTAAAGGCAACTTCAGGGGGCTGGGGTCGGGGTGGCTTATGCAATGGGGCAAAGGGGTCACGGGACTGAGGGCGTGAGGGTGGCCGGGAATACGGGTCAGGAGACTGAAAGCGAGGGGTAACAGGGGATGGGCAGAAAGCCTCAGCAGACAGAGGACGTGGGGTCAAAGGGGACTGGGAACTGGACTGGGACTGAGGACTGGCGGGCACTCTGGAGAAAGGATCAGAGGGCAGTGATCGAGGAGGCAGGGCACAGCAGCTCTCAGTGGGGGGTGGTTGGGGCCGAGGAGTCAATGGGGGCTGGGCATAGGGGTCAGGGTAGGGGCCAGGACGAAAGACATCTGGGTGGTTGGGAGGAGAAGGAGCCAAAGCCTGGGCAGGGGGTGGCTCCTGGGCCCGTAAGCCCAGGCCTGGGCTCTGGGGCTCTACCTGAGATGCCCGAGGGGTTAGGGGGGCTTTGAAGACATCAGGTGCCTTTAACTCCAGACCACCCAGGTGGGGGCCTGAAGGTGAGTCAACACAGCCCAAGTTTGGGGGACCATAGCCAGGAGAGGATGCCCCAAGCTCTTCCTTCTTCACTTCTAGGGTCTTCCGAGCCTCCCCAAAAGGTGGGGGCGAGAGCAGAGGCTCAGAAGCCTTGCCTCCCGCTACCCCTGGGCTCTCAGGCACAGCCAGGTTGTCCAATGAGGGGCAGCGGGGTTTGAGGAAGGGGTCAGGCGTGGAAGGCTGGTGTCTAGGGGTACCCGGTGGGGTAGTGTGAAATTCCCCTGGCTGGCCAGTCCCAGGTCGAGTTGTGGTACCCAGCATCGGGGGCTGGGCAGGGGCTCCAGTGGGGCTTGGGTAAGGAGGGTAGGTGGGTGGTGCCGCAGAGAAGCGGGGCTCCGGGGCGTAGGCAGGGGCCAGTCCAAAGGGGTCCTGCGAAGGCACTTGGGCGGGCACCTGGGGCGGGAGCTTGAGGAAGAGCTCACCAGGTGAGTCAGGGCCGGGCACTGTGCCCGCTGGTGGCTTCAGGAACCCGTCCGCAGAGGTAGACAAGCCAGCAGGGGTGGTGGGGCTGCCAATGAAAATGGTGGGGGCCGCAGCAGGGGGCGGGCTGCCCAGTGCCCCTGGCTGGGAGGGAATGCGAAGATGGAGGGCCGGTCGATCAATCTTGCGGGCTATGTCGCCCACCTTGGCCTGCTTGTTGATCTGGCTCTCAGCTTGCTACAGAGAGAGACCACGCGGAGCAGTCAGGCTGCTTGCTGTGGGTATGACCTGCCCCGACCCCAGGAAGGCCACCCACTCACCTTCTGCACCTTGTTGATGCGGTGAGCAGCCCGGTTATCTTTGGCCTTTTGCTAAGGGACACAGGACACGACGCAGGGCTTCAAGATCAGCCCCCAGCCCTGTGTCACACTGCCTCCCCAGAACCCAGTCCTTCCTCACCCAGCTGCTTTAGGGATGGCAGGAGACAGGAGAAGAGGGATAAAGGGAGTGGAAGGACCTGAGCTGAGTCCCAAAGATGCCTCCATTTCAGGCCTCAAACTAGCCCGGGCCTGTCTTACCAGGTAGGGGGCTTTGTCAGCGGCTGGAACCTTTCTCCAGAGCTTCATGATCTGTTTGCATCGGCTAGACCAGTCTGGAAAGCAGAAAGATCAAGTCAGAAAAGACTACTTGGCAGGTGACCCCTCCACCTGCCAGGTTGTTGCCCTGGCCCAATGGTACCTGGGTAATCTTGCTTGAGATTAGGAAAGTTAATGTTGGCATAGAGTACAGGTGAAATAGTGGAGAGCTGGCCCAGTTCCTCATCTTTTTCCCAACGCTGTAGACTCCGCTGGTTATAGGACAGCCCGTCACCCTCGCCCTCGGTGGTAGGGGTGGTGGGAGTGGAGGGCGTGGTGCCCCCTGAGCCTGTCCAAGGGCTGTCTGGCTCACCGGGTTCTGGGCTAAAGAAGCCCCCGCGCTCCCTGGGGCGCAGGGGCAGAGAGTCACAGAGGGCAGGGATTTCAAAACACACCCCAGACCAACCGTCCAGAACCCCAAGCCCCTGCTCAGCCCCATCTGAGGAAGGCTGTTCAGAAGGGAGCAGAGGAGCCAGAGAGTCATCTCTCAGGGGCTCACAGTCAAAAGGAGGCAAGGCAGGCACCCACATGGAGGGAGAGGACAACAGGGACCACCCTAGACGGTTAAGCACAGATACCAACCTAGAATCTAAGAAGGGGGACTGGCAGAGGCCTGGGTAGGAGTCCATTGGGCTGCTGGAGGGGAGACTACCCAAAGGGAGTCCACCTGCAAGAGCAACAGGATCTGAGAAAAAGAAGCAAGTGACCTACTCAGGGAACAAGGTTGGCTACAGCAGCCTTGGAAGCAGCCCCTGCCATAAGTACCTTGGAGAAAGGGCCTCTGCAGTGGTGTACGGCTGCCTTCTAGGCCAGGAGTCCCACAACCCAAAGGCTGCTCTCGCTCTGAGCCCAGCACATCCTTAAAAAGCTGCTGCAGGTCCTTGGACTCCATCTTAGGCAGTTCTGTGGGGGAATGACAGAGCACACTGCTAAGTGAGAGGTTCACGTGGCACCACAGATCTACAAGTGGTCACAGCCCAGGATGGTGACCAGGGCTCTCACACCAGAGCAGCACCGAGCAGTCCCACAGAGAGGACCTTCTTTCCCCATGGAGGACCCTCACACACAGAAGGCCTGTGCAGGCCTCACCTTCTGTGGGAATCCTGTCTAAGTCAGAGCTGAGCACTCCTTCACCTGGGGTGCCTGGTTTCTCAGGGTCACTGGGTGCTGGGGATGCCTTTACACCCCCATCCTCAAGCCCTGAAATAGCAGAGGAGAAGCATCAGTCAGCAAGATGGAGGAGCCACATACCACCCAAGGCAGTGTGAACCACAGGAGACATGGAACCATATCCAGGCTCCAACTCCAGCAGCGTCCAGGGGCAGAGTCAGCTGGTAACAAGCAAGACTAGGATGGGACCCAATTCCCCAGAAGCCCTTACCTGGTATATCAGCCATGCCCTCAGGCCCACGGGACTCTTCATCTGCAGCGTCTGGACCATCATCTCCTATGAGCAACAGTCCCACTCTCATCAGAGCCCAGTAATACCTGATGCCCAGAACGGGGCCGTTGACCCACCCTTAGTTGACACCCCTTCCCACACTTTTGCCAACCACGAAGCAGAAGGTAGGCTAGAAGCCCCAGAACACTTCCTCTCCATTGACCGACCTTTGTGCAAGGCTGTAAGCTCCTTCCTATCTGAAACTCCGTCCCCCCGAGGTTTTGGAGCTCCCAGTCCGAAGCCCGGCCGGCCCGCCCCAACTGCAAACAGGGCCTTCCGACTCAGGTCCAGCAGTTCCTTCCCAAAGAAGGCTTCCTGCAGGAGGAGTCAAGAGAAGTGGTTTTTGGTGCCCTGTGGGTGCAGCCCCTCCCTTTCCTCACCCCAGGAAGCCTGAGGCCTACCTGCAGGTAGGCGGGGAACATGTCCTCCAGCTTGCTCTTTTTGCGTCCTCGTCGCTGTTGCTTCTTCTTCTCGTCCCCCTCAGCAAGGTTCTGTTCCACAGAGCCCTCTGCAGGCAGATCAGCAGGCACCACTATGGACAAAAGGTAAGGGCTCAGGCTTTCGGGAGACACCAGGCATGCTGGGGTCAACTGCTCAGACACTCTTCCTAGCCTTCCCCATCAACCAGACCCTCCACCCACTTTGCCCTCACAGTGCATTCACACCCTAGCCTCACTGGAGCTGCCCATGTGCTGTGATCCCCACCTTCTTCCCAGGTCCCACTGGCGCCCTCACCCGTCTCACCCTCGTCGGGCTGCCCATCCCCACTCAACACCTCCGCCTGTGCAGCAGGCCCCCTTTTCACACGTGTGTGCGACTTCCGCTGCCGTACCATGAAACCACCAATGCCTGCGAGAAAGCAGAATTAAGACTGAGAAGCCAGAGCTAAAACAGAGAAACCCTGTCTCAAGAAACAACCAAAGACCAAGAAGCCACTTTGGACACTTGATGGTTGCTCCTTACTGCCTCACAACCGGACTCCAGGGCCTTACCTGGCCGATAGGGTTTACGTTTGCGTTTTTTGCTTTCTTCTGTGTCTTCTTTGCCAGGTTCTACATCAGGGCTGGCGGGGCCTTCCAGTTTAATCTCACACTCCATTTGCTCAACCCCACCTGCGGGTAACAGAAGAACAGGCAGATCAGAGGGCCGAGTCCTCCTGTCATCTGCAGGAGGGAACCCAGTAACCTGCCACAGTGCCACCTGACCAAGACCAACAGTGCGAGACAAGGATGAGCAGCAGTGGCTGTGCAGCCCCTAGCCAACATCCCAACTCCAACGGGCTGTGCTTCTCCCCCTAGCTGCCTTTCTCTGAGATTCCCCAGCCCAACCTTCACCCTTGAGCAGCTCCTCGGGGTCCAGGTCCCCATCCTTCTTGTCATCTGGGCCAAGGGCATCTGAGGGCTCAGAACCCTCCAGCCCTGCCTCGCCTGGGAGGCCTATCCGTCCTCGCCGCTGGCGCCGCTTGTGCAGTGGTGACATGGTCAGGTTACGCAGCACCGCCATGCCAGTTTCTGTCAGCCACACACCCTCGAAGCGAAAGAACTGGGGCTCTGGACAACAGGGAAGAACATATGACCCCTGGACAGAGGCCCCAGGGAAAGCACACTCCACACTTCAACCCGTGTTCCCAGCTGACACACAAGCAGGACAGTCCTGGTGGCTTCTAAGGCCGCCAAAGGCTCTACCAGTGACTGAGGGAGCTGAGATGAGCCTGCTTTTGTAAAAGCCTAGCTAGTTCAGCACCAATTAACCACAGATTCACCAAATGGAGTCTCAAGCTGCCAAGAAACAGGAAGGACTCCACTTGCTCAGTGCCAGCATACAGGGCCCTAGGTTGCTAAGAACAGTGCCCACACTGTGGCAGAAAAGATGACCTCGTCCCCTTCTGCAAGAAGAAAGCTGTGCTCTCTTGAGTGAAACTTGAGTAGTAAAGAAGATCTGCCTGGTGAAAGGAACCGTGTCTGGAAATATGAAAACTTTGGTTCTAATCACAACTTTGCCACTAACTTGGCCATTTACCCTGAGTCTTGGTTTTAATCCCTTAAAATGAGATAAAGTGTGGAGGCTGGAGCGAGGCACTCTATGGTCTCAGCTGGTTTGCATATTCAGTTTCTGTGACTTACCTGGCTCTTTCACCTTCACGGGTACCAGCTCTGGTGGGGCCACAGGTGCTACGGGGAGAAGGACAAAGCATGGCAGCTCAGGGCACTGTCTCAAAGTAAGACACACCCGTGTCCTCTTTGCTCCTTCCAACCCGATACTCACCCACAGGCTTTACCACATAGGGCTGGCAGGACACACAGTCGAAGCCCTCGTCGGCAGCCTGCTCGACTTCATCCTCTGTGAAGAGGCTCTCGCAGCCAGCGTGCATCCACCTGGGAGGAGGAGGCGGCGGATGGGCATAGGCAATGGCAGCTGACGCCAGCACATGGAGCAGACATGAGGGGAGAGGATGCTCTCACCGGTCACAGTGGCGACACTGGATTAGCAGGTCTTCCTCCACATAGGGAGCATGACAGACAGGACAGGTCACCAGGCTGGCACAGGGCCCACAATGCGTGTAACTGTTCTGCCATTCACAGTGGAAGCCAGGAGAAGCGGCCCCACACTGCATACAGGACACGCACCTAGGAGAAGCAGAAGGACCTTCAGCACCTACCCGAGGACCCCAGAGGTACCCCCGTGAGAACCACACCTGCTGGTGTCCTGAACACAGGGCATCATGCATTCAGCACTCATCCACTCTAACTGCATCTCAGCCGTTCGCCATCTCCTGTCAAGACCCCAGGCTCCTTACCACTTGCACTTCCAGCCACCCTTGGGCACAGTGAGCAGCGGGGGATCCAGGCAGTATGTGTGGTAGCTAATATCACAGTCATCACAGAGCAGCAGGCGTGAAGGGTCGGAGGCCTGGCCGCATACCTCACACACGATACACTCCACACAACGCCAGCCCTTCAGCAGCATCACCTTGGTGATCTGGTACAGAGAGACACCTCAGGAATGTGTTGGGGAGGGGCGTGCAATGCTTATATGGCTGAAAGCACACCTCTGAGCACAGAGGGGTTTCTACAGAGCACTCTCGGTCCCCAAAAGTCCCTCCCCAGAGGCTCCCGGGGGCTCTGCTGAACAGAGAACAGGCTCTAGGCCCAGCCCCGCTCTGAATTACATACACATCCCTCATTAAGGGGGCACCCAAACCGGTAACAGACCAAGGTTCATTCCCTTCAATTTTCTTCACCTTCTAGAACCTGTCACTAATACACGTGAATAAATGTTATCAGTAGATTAATTAATACATCAATAGTTTTAGAAGAAAAAAAAAAAAAAACAAACAAACCAAAAAAACCCAAAGGACTGATTATGCCTTTAGTTAAAGACACTGCTATCTGCTGTGGATATGCAGCTACAGTTTGAGTCTACTTCCAGACTATGCCACGTTTTGTTTTGGTTTGCTTTTTTGAGGCAGGGTCTTGGTATGTAGCTTTGGCTGACCTGGAGCTCACTATGTAGACCAGACTGACCTCAAACTCACAAAGATCTGCCTGCCTCTGCCTGGAATTAAAGGTGTGTGCCACCATTCCTGGCCATATACCATGCTTTCTACTGGTAAAATTGTCAGCATTGATACAACAGACTGTTGGTCTATGAAAAGAAACTACAAAGTTTGCTATAAAATCCCAAGCACCATTCTCTGAGTTTGACAGCATTGACAACTGATCAATGACTTCCAAGAGCTATAGTCACTTTAAGAAATCATGTGTCAGCGGTCTGGACAGATGGCTCACAGGTTAAGAGCACTGGCTGCTCTTCCAGGGGTCCTGAGTTCAATTTCCAGCAACCACATGGTGGCTCACAACCATCTATAATGAGAGCTGCTGCCCTCTTCTGGCATTCAGGTGTACATGCAGACAGAACATTGTATGCATAATAAATTATTTTAAATAAAGCTTAAAAAGAAAAAAAACGTGTGTCAGGCTGGTAACATAGCTCAGCACACACACAGGACCTTGCCACCAAGCCTGATGATCTGTGTTTGGTCCCTGGAATCCATATGGTTGTCCTCTGACCCCCCCCCACCAGATAAATAAATGTAGTAAAACATTAAAAATAGATGGTATGGCAAGAATGGGGGAGCAGGATAGTAGAGGACTGACTCTGCCCACAGCTCGCACTTTTGGGGACCTGAACTCACCTTGCTGTTGACACAGTATGGGTGATAGCACTGGGAACACTGGGAACAGGCCAAGAGGTGGCCCTCGGCGCCCCGGCCAAAGCTGCCACACACCACACACATGTCCTGCAGAAAAACAGACACCCAGAAGTCCAAAAATGCCTTTGCCTCTCTCTCTGCATCTCTGTCTGTCTCCCCATGTCTGCCTCTCTTGGCAAAGGGTCAGGGAGCAGTATACGGAAGAAGTCGAGGGTCTTCCTCTATTATTTTCCAGCCTATTTTTTGAGATGCAGACTCGGTGAACCCGAAGTTCACAACTAAGGTCGCCCATAAGCTCCTGGGAGCCACTGTCTTCTCCCCAATATCGGCTGTCTGGCCATAGCCAGCTTTTAACAGGCCAGGTCCTTCTGCTAAGCCATCTACCAAGCCCTGTAAAGGTGTCCCCGGTTAAGCCAAAGGCCAGGGAGGCCCACAGTGTTCCGACACTAAGCAGGACCCCAGGGGAAACACGAATCTCCACCCAGCTCAGAGCTGTGCCTCCCTCAGGCACCTTCTTGGCCTAATCAAGCCACTACAAACACAGTCTAGCATCAGTACTTCAGGAAGTTACAGGAAGACAAGATAGCGTGAACACTTGCCCAATAAGAGCTGTATGTGGTAACATACACAGGCTCCCTAGGCTACATTTCTGCCCTTTGCACTGTGAAGACATTCACCACCCACCTCGTTAGCCATGTATCCCAGGAAGCAAACCGGGTCCCTGGTTCTTCCCATCTACCCACACAGCAAAGTGCACACACACACACACACTCATCCACTCACTCAGGGCACACACACAGGCATGCACACAGAAACATACACACACATTCATGCACACACACGGACACTAACACACATACACACATGTACACACATACTTGAACATGCACACTCACAAGCATGCATATTCATAGGCACTCACACACACAAAGACACACACTCACACAGACACAGCACGCCCACTCTCACTGCTGGAGCTGGGCTCCCCAGTTCAGTCCAGTACCTGCATTAGAACAAATTTGTCTGTGTTAGAGAAGAGAACCACGGTATTCTGCATGGTGTCATCATCTTCCTCCTCCTCTTCCTTGCTAGGAGAACTGTCAATGTCAGCCACCTTAACAGACAGAAAGTCGTAGGAAGTGTAAAGTATGTCCCGGCTAAGCTGCCCTCTAGTCCACACTCGGAGAAGAGGTGTGAATGACTGCTAAGACAAGGGCCTCAGAGGCACAGAGCACTGAGGTTCCCAGCCAGGGACCAACGACAGAGGTTTCAAGAAGCCTCGTGGCCAAGCGGCAAAAGGCTGCCAGGACTTTAAGCCGGCTGAACTCTGAGGGAGCCCGGGAGGCATGCATGAGGGTGCAAAGCCTGTCCTTACTACCAGTGTCTCAACGGAAGAAGTGGTTGACTTCAATCGAGCCCGTCCTCTCCCCCGTGCTCCATGCGCCCCTCCTCCACGAGGCCGGCGTCTTCCTGGGAAACTACTGCTGCGACCCTACGACAGGGAAGACGCCATTCCAGCACCAGCTGTGTGGGGCCACAGGCTTGGAGAACGCAGCGACAAAGGAGAGTGTGACAGGTTTTACAAAAAGAAAGAAAAGGGCTGGAGAGAAAGCTCAGAGGCTACGAGCACTGGCTGCCAAAGGCCCCGAGTTCAAGTCCCAGCATCACACGGTGGCTCACGACCACCTATAATGAGATCTGGTGCCCTCTTCTGGTGTACAGGCATACATGCCAGCAGAAAGGCCCCGAGTTCAAGTCCCAGCATCACACGGTGGCTCACGACCACCTATAATGAGATCTGGTGCCCTCTTCTGGTGTACAGGCATACATGCC
>REGO01000172.1:1387438-1423547 GCA_010120015.1 Rhombomys opimus
ACCCAAGTGTCCTACTCAGAGGAAAGGAAAAAAGAGCCACATTTCCCAATATCAACGAGTAGTGAGTGGCGAGCAAACCAATCTCCTCTTCCAAGACTCTTCCAAGAACAGCTAATACGGGGTAAGGACAAGTCAACAACAAAAATGACTTGGGAGTGCCAGGGTTTTGGTCCCAACCCTATTTCTGAGTGGCCCTGAACCCGGGTAAACCCTATTTCTGAGTGGCCCTGAACCTGGGTAAACCCTATTTCTGAGTGGCCCTGAACCTGGGTAAATCCTATTTCTGAGTAGCCCTGAACCTGGGTAAATCCTATTTCTGAGTGGCCCTGAACCTGGGTAAATCATTCACCCCCTCTTTGCACAGCACACACCTAGGCGAGGCTGGACTAAAGGATCCCTATACAAATCTCGACTGCAGAAAGGCAAGTGCAAAGGCAGCACAGGGCTGCAACTGACGGCAGCACAGGCGTACCTGCTTGACTCGGGAGCGGGCTGGAGAGCTGCGGCGCCGCCCCTTGTCTCCCTCAGCCTTGCCTCCGCCGACAGCCGCCCCGGTGTCACACAACAGGGAGTCATCAGTCTCTGGCAGCGAGTCAGTACAGAGGCGCAGGGAGCCCTCATCACGGGCTGGACTAACATCTGTAGACACGCCCAGCTCCATGGACAAGGAGCCGGCCCCCTCAGGGTCCGGAGAACCCAGCAGGGGCTCTGAACCAGGAAAACTGGCACTGGCATCGCCCTGGCTCAAGTTGGAGATCTCATTGACGATGTCTGACTTGATGACAGTGGGTGGCATGGGGGGCACTGGTGCCCCAGGCTCTTCCTGCTCTTCACAGGGTGAGCCCTGCTCTGCCTGCTTGCATTCCGGGCCATAGACCTCCATAGGGGTCACAGGGGTCAGCTCCTCGGGATCCAGGAGCACAGGAGATCCTTTAAGTTCGCTGGCCAAGCTGCCAGGGGTCTGTCCAGTCTGTGACTGCGAAGGGTCAGCCTCAGTCCCATCTAGAGGGGCTGTGTCTTCTCCCATGCCAGAGAAGTCATCCAGGGCTGGGGCAGGGCTGGCGGCAGGGCAAGAGAGGTCCCCCACAGGGGATGGCAGAGGACTGGTGGCACTGGGTTCCAAGGCCGGGCACTCGGGTTCTGGACCTTTCTCCGTCTCCATCTCATGCAACTCAGCCTCGTCTGAGCCAGCCACTGCCTTCTGCACAGGACTCAGTGGGGAGGGGACAGACAGTGGCAGTGCAGGAGGGGAACACTGGGAAGGGGGAGAGGCTGGAGGGGGCGAGGAATGCTTAAGGAGTGGAGAACATGGTGGAGGGAGGGGCTCCATGAGGAGAGGAGAAGCAGGCCCCATTGGGGAGCCTGGAGATGGGGGAAGGATCATCGGGGGTACAGGCTCAGGGTCAGTGCAGTTAGCTTCCGGTGGAGGGCTGATAGGTGTCTCTAGGATGGGGGCAGCCAATGGTGACTCAGGGTCACTGTCCCCTTTGGCACCAAAGGGGTATTCTAGCTCCCCCAAAGGAGACAAGGCTGGAGGGGCTGCAGCTGGGATAATGGGCGAGAGTGGAGGAGGAAGAGGATCTGGGGGGAGAAGAGAAAAAGAGAGGCTCTTAGATGTGTCACAAAGGGTTAAGACTGCCCCAGAGTAAGGGGTCAGTAACAGCTCCTTACCTGGTGGCATCAGCTGAGGTGACAAGGCTGGCTCCCCTGACAAGGACAAGGGCAGCTCCTCAGGAAGTGGAGACAGAGGTGGCTCCCCAGGCTCAGACAAGGCTGGCTCTCCAAGCATGGGTGACAAAGGTGGTTCCCCAATTGTGGGAAACAAGGACAACTCCTTAGGTTCAGGGCACTGGCTTGGTTCCTCAGGAGGCTCTTTAGGCCGAGGAGATTGGTGAAGTTCCTCAGGCTTGGGGGACAGGCATGGCTCCTCAGGCATGGGGGACAGGCAAGGCTCCTCAGATTGGGGAGATAGGTCCAATTCCTTAGGCTGAGGGGACAGGTGTGGTTCCTCAGGCTGAAGGGACAGGTGTGGTTCCTCAGGCTGAGGGGACAGGTGTGCTTCCTGAGGCACAGGGGACAAGTGTAGCCCCTCAGGCTGAGAAGATAGACAAGGCTGTGCAAGCACAGGGGACAGGCATGGCTCCTCAGACTGTGGGGACAAGGGCAGCTCCTCAGGCTGGGGACAGAGACGGGGCTCCTCAGGCTGAGGAGACAGGTATGGTTCCTCGGGCTGAGGGCAGAGTCTCGGCTCCTCAGGCAGTGGCGACAAGGGTGACTCCTCCAGCGGCAGGGACATAAGTGAGTCCTCTGGTGGTGGTGAAGCAGGCGAGTCTTCAGGGGGAGGGGACAGTTGTGATGCCTCAGGTGGAGGTGAGGTGGGAGAGTCCTCAGGTGGTGGGGACAACCGTGAGGCCTCAGGTGGAGGTGAGGTGGGAGAGTCTTCAGGGGGCGGGGACAAGGGAGACTCCTCAGGTGGCGGGGACAGCCGTGATACCTCAGGCAGGGGAGATAGGTGTGACAGGACAGGCAGAGGCGAGAAGCGTGACACTTCAGGAGGGGGGGACATAGGTGAGTCTTCAGGTGGGGGAGACATGGGTGAGTCCTCAGGGGGTGGGGACAGCCGTGACGCCTCTGGAGGTGGGGACAGAGGAGACTCCTCGGGTGGAGGAGACAAGGGAGACTCTTCAAATGGTGGGAACAGGCGAGATGCCTCCGGTGGAGGGGACATGGGTGACTCTTCTGGTGGAGGGGACATGGGTGACTCTTCTGGTGGTGGAGACAGGCGAGACGCTTCAGGTGGCGGGGAGGAGGGCAATGCCTCTGGTGGGGGTGACAGAGGGGACTCCTCAAACGGTGGGGACAGGGGTGAGGCTTCAGGTGGTGGGGACAGGGGCGTCTCTAGTGCAGGACATGGGGGTGACTCCTCCAGGGGAGAAAAAGGTGATGACTCGGGTGG
The DNA here is from genome assembly GCA_010120015.1 of Rhombomys opimus. Taxonomy (NCBI): domain Eukaryota; kingdom Metazoa; phylum Chordata; class Mammalia; order Rodentia; family Muridae; genus Rhombomys; species Rhombomys opimus. Next base: position 1,390,395 of record REGO01000172.1, read on the forward strand.
GGGAGACAAAGGAGACGCCTCAGGTGGTGGAGAAAGGGGGGACTCTTCAGTAGGTGGGGAAAGGTGTGATGTCCCAGGTGGCAAGGACTCGGGAGACTCGTCAGGTGGCGGGGACAGGCGTGAGGCCTCAGGTGATAGAGATGTGGGCGATTCCTCAGGTGGTGGAGACAGGGGGGACTCCTCAGACGGGGGCAGCAGTGGCATCTCCTCATTTAGGGGAGCCTCCAACTGGGCTTCAAGTTGGGTCCCTGCTCTCCCTGTCGACACAACAAACCATATCCTCACCCAGCTCAGATCTAATTCTACAAAGTGCAGGATCTGAGGCAAGGCAAAAACTGCCTCTTGCCACAGAACCAAGGATTAATTTTGGGACTGTTAAGTCCTACTCACCTAGTGGTTTGGCTTCACATTGCAGGGGCCCCGGTTCCTTGGGTTGCATAGAGGTCACGTGCCCACCCTTTGGCTGCCCTTGGCATGCAGCGTACAGAGCATCGTGCTCATCAGTGGGGCTATCACCAGGCTCTGGGGGTGAAAATCTGCAGAGGGTACAGGGGAGCAGGCACTGTGGCTGTCGCCAGCTAACGACTCAAGGGCACACTGGGGCAGGCATCAATGCTATGGACCGCACGGCCAATTGTCCACTTGGCCCTGCCACTCTCACCACCCCCAATGCCCCATCCCAACCTCTACACCACTTACCTGCTACAGACAGGCGGGTGCTGCGCAGCAGCAGAAATGACAGGCTGGTTTCCCTGGGCTTTATGACAACGGTGACAGAGTGAATAGTTCTCAAACCACTCAGAGTTCGGATTCAGTTCTGCTGAGCCTGCCCCACAGGCCCGACATATCCGGCATGTCTAGGGGAAGCAAGCAGGCAAGAGAGGCAGGAGTCAAACCAAGGCTGAAGACAGCGGTGCACAGCGGTGGGCGTGAGGCAGCTGTGGAGATGCTAGGACGCGGCGTCGGAGGACACTCACCTTGCACTTCCACGAGTGAGCAGGCAGCTCCTCAATGGGTGGTCTTAAGCAGAAGGTGTGACACCCTTTGTCACACGTCTCGCACACCAACATTTCAGAATCGTTCCCAGGTTTCCTGAGGGGCACAGGGCACATCATAGCATCCTTCCTAGCCTCATTTTCTGCCCAAACTTTGCATAGGGCTCCACCTGAGTCCTTATATTCTTACCTGCAGGCTTGGCACACTTTGCATTCAGGACACTGCCAGCCAGCACGCTTGCGGGCAGTCAGAGCAGTGTCCAGACAGGCTCCATGATAGTGATGCCCACAGCTGGTACAGAAGAACAAGTCACAGAGTTCCCCAGGCCCCTCACACACTGCACAGCGAGCCTCGTCTGTGTAGGGAGGGAGGGACAGGACAGGTCAGCGGCAGAGTGCTCACACAACTGACCACAGTGAGACATACCTAACAGGTACTGCATGGACATAGAATAAAATGTAGTTCCTGAGTGGCTATCATATACTTGCCCGCCTCTGCTCTGAACACTGCAGATATCAAGAGTATCTTCACATCGGCAAATATAGGCAAAGCCCCTGTACTCACAAAGTTTGCGCCTATTTTACTGGGATGGAATGCCTCTATCTAAGTTTAGACTTTGAATAATGCTGTGTGGAGCAGCAAAAGCCAAGGCCCACGTGGTCCCCCATTTGCTCTAATCCCGCGAACAGGTTTTCTCACCCAAATGTGTGGCCCCCTCACTGTGGTCCGGGCAGAGCAGCTGCAGTGTTTTCATGGATAAGAAGGACCCGCTGGCTGCCGCACAGGGAAAGTGGTAAAGCCGCGAGCATCCAGGGGAGCGGCAAGGAATGGAGGCACCGAACCTGGCGCAGTGGGAGCAGCGCTGCCAGGAAGGAGAAAGCCTCAGAGCAGGCCAGCCCTCCAGAGAAATACTCTGGCCACCACACCTTCCCAGGACGGCCGCTCTGCCCTGACTCCCAGAAGCCCACCAGCCCTGCCTTCAGCTTTGCAGCCATGTGACCTTAGCCCTACCTGTGAGATCCCTGAGAAGATGGCCTTGTCCACACCACATAGTTCTGGGCCCTCCTGCCCCCATACACCTGCTGACCATGCAGCACACCAATGATGTGCCCAGCAGTGCCCTTCACAGGTGGGGAGAGGTAACAGAGAGAACAGGTTAACCAGCAGTTACCACAGTGACCAGTAGCTCAGGAAAGCCCAGCCTCCACCCTGCTTCCAAACCCATGTCACTTACCTCCAGGTTCTCCTAGGTGGGCAGGTGTAAGGCCCTCAGGGAAACCAATTTGTGATAGGTCCTCACTGGGCAGCACGGCTTCCCGGGGCCCCAGGCTTCCCCCAGAGGACACCACTGGAGACCGGGGCCAGTCAAATGGCAATTCAAAGCGCTGCAGCTCCCTCTGCCCGTGCAGACTGGGCTCCCCGCAGTTACAGAGAGCACAACGTCGAGGGGCCGGACCCCCGCTGCGGGCACACGAGTATCAGCACCATGCCGCACCCCCATGACTCGGCATCCTCACAGCTCCCACTCCAGCCCCCCAACCTCCACCCCAGTGATCTGGCACACTCATGCATCCTGAAGCCCTCTTCCGGAAAGTCCTAGATTCTCCCGTCAAATCCTCCCGTGCCCATAAAGTCCCATTTCCCACAAATTAGTTACCTGCAGTCGTGAGGAGGCTTCTGAAGCCTGGAACTCCCAGAGCTGGGGACAGAGAACTCCCCAACACACACGACGGGAAGGCCTGGCTCAGTGGCACCGGGCTCCTCAGAGGCTGCAGGTCCATCAGCTGAATCCACAGACAGAAAAGGACATATCAGCCTAACGTAGATTACTAAGTCCACTCAACAGATGCACAATACTAAGCCCTCAGTGGCTCACAGAGTTGCCATTTAAACTTTTGTCTCAAAGAACAAAGTTCTTCAATTACCTGTCTATTACAGACCTAGCCAGGACTTGTGCCAGGACCAGAAATAAAGAGCTACCCATGAGGAGCCAAAAGCTGTGAGCAAACTGGGAAGTTTGTCCTACTCACCTGCCGGTTCTGAATCTTTATCTTCACCAGGCGGCTTCTGCCTGTCCATCCCTCTCTCCGACTGGGCAGGGCCCTCTCGGGGAGACCTGTCAGTGACAAAACATACTTGTATTGTCCAGTAAGCTTCCCCAATGAGCTCTTTCCCCACTGTAAGTCGGTTAATGGTAAGCAGACCCTTTAACCATCAGAGACAAACAATGTCTACAAATCTCTATAGTAATGACAAGTAAAATCATTTCTTACTAAATCTTATCCCACTTCCCACTTCTTCCCTTAACACATACCTCCTCCATCCTGGATTCTCAGGGTCTCTATTTCACTTTCCCACTTCCACCCTCCTCTGTAACAGTTCCTAGGGCAATCACGTCCAACTAAAAATACATCAGTTACATTTAGTACAATCCACAGTTGAATCTTAACTCCTGGGCCCTATCCCCTGGCCTTTAGCCTCAGGTCTCAGGTCAGCTACCATCCTACAGCCTGAAAGTAGCAACCCACCAGGTAATCAAGACCCAGAAGTCTTAAATCCCTCACACAAAAAGCAGAGTCCTAGGGTTTTGCAAGAGATTCAACACAATACTAAAGGCTAGCTATGAATGGACCTCCATGGCTTTCAACAAGGACATCCCAAATACAACAGAAGAAACCGCAATTGCCAGGCATATAAAACTTGGGACCACCACTGGCCCTAGCCCCAAATGAGTCCTGTGTCTCACCTAGCATGAAGGCCTCAGGTTGTTGCCCTTAGCAACGCCAACTGCCCTTCTCCCTTAGATGCTCCTAGTAGTTAACAGAAGTGGGCCTTAAGAGTTACTGAGCATGTGTAAGCAGGCCTGAGGCTAAGCATGCTGGGAGTTGTAGTCTCAGGAAGCATACTGCTACTTGGAGGAGGGCTAAATGGGGCAGGACATAACAGAGCAGAATAGTTTCCTTCCTCTTAAGTCAAGCCGGGTTTCCAAATACTCGCAGAGTTAACGGTCCCTTCTCTTCCTACTCATCTAGTCCAGCATATCTCAAAACCTAATGAAATACACTAAAGCTACATGTGAAAAGCTTGAGACACTCAACACTGAGTGTACTTTCCTTGACCTCCAAGGCAGCACACTAAGAGTACAAAGACTGAGAGAAGTCAAAGTAAGAATTACAGAGATGCTAGGCCTGTCGGCACATACCAATAACATCATTACTTGGGAGACAGAAGAAGAGGGAGCAAAAGCAAGTTGGAGGCCAGCCTGGTCTACACAGAAAGCTCAGGCCAAGCCAGAGCTACACAGTGAAACTACTTAGACAAGAATTCCCAAGATTATGAATAGGAAAGAAACTCTACATAAGAAAGCTAAACAGCATTAAGTGCCTGCAGCTGTGAGTGAGAAGGTGGGCCTTCTTAATCAGGGCCTAGTGCTTCTAGTGGTGGTGCGGTAAGGAGAATCCCTGGAAAAGAGCTGTAACTAACAGGGATCTGAGAAACTCATCTCCCATCTTTTCCACTCCCCTTGTTTAGCCAGTGATCACACCAACATGGGTACAGATAATCCTGTCCTCTAAAACTGGAAGGCCAATATCCCAGTCAGTCTCACTTAGGGCTGGACAAGGGGAACCCTCAAAATGCCCAAGACCAGTGAATCAATTCCCAACCACCACAGTATCAGCTTCCTTCCCTAAGCTCACAACTTCATTTCCAAATGTTGCTGATCTGCCCCTGAGCCATGACAAAGTAAAGAACGTCACTTTACTTTCGGCCTAACACTCAGAACCTGCCAGGAGAGGAGCGCGGGGCATCACCTGACACCTATTACCTCCATCCCCAAACCATCTCTTCCCCAGCCTCACACACAGCAGTCTGATCACAGGAAAGCAGAATGCTGATCTGGCCGGCTTACAGAATGCTCTGAACTTCATGAGGCCCCTAACAAGCCACCTGTGGGAAGTGGGAACTGGAGTAGAGGTCAAGGCTCAAGCCAGGCCCTCTTCCTAGTCAGTCATTCGAGGCCTGGTTGCACCAAAGAGGACTTCAAAGTTTTCTGAATGTTTGCATCTTACATACCTTCCTATCAAATCCTCCACCAACTTTGTTCTCAGAGTTGAGGCCCAAGAAGCCACAAACAGCAACAAATAGAAAGCAACACTGATAATACAGTGGGTAGGAGGAGGACCGCCTCACACAAGGCCAGAGGGACAAATTCCTCTGCCCTCCCCCAAGCACAGCTTACTTGGGCTGGTCAAAGCTAGCACTGCCCAAGAAGGTACAGAAACTACCTTCTCCATCTAGCCTTGAGGAACAGAGTAGCAATGGCCGACAAAGAGACCTGCTCATGGAGCTGTGGAAGGTGCAAGACTGAGCAGCAAGGAGTAAACTGTCCTTTCTCTGTACCATAAGGAATCCGGGGGCATCTCCAAGAAGCCTGAAACCTTAGCCCCTGTCTACTCAAGCCTGCAGTCCAGCATCTACACCGAAATACCAAGTGCCATAGCAATCAGGTCCCTGGAGGCATTTAAGCAAATAAAGGCAAAGGTTCCCCGTCCCATCATTCACAGCCAGTAAACAGAGACACACTTATATCCCAGGGGGCTTTCCCTGGATCGAAACTAGGCTAATACCTGGGCCAGGGTTCCTCTGATCTAGGAAGCTCACACCCCTTCGTTTTACATCTAAAAAGCCCAAAAGTGCAAGAATGGCGGCAGAGATTCACTCCAACCAGGCTCCTTCCTGTGTTGACCCTAGACCAACGGATTTCACTCCATTTTCTCTGCAAGGGAGGAAATGGAGGCTTGGAGGGGTGAAGGGCTGGAGCAGGCCCTTGAGTGAACAGCTCCTCAGTGGGACTCAGGACTTCCTGGTTCCCAGCTAGGGAACCAAACCACACCTCTCTCCACCCCCATTTTCGGTCAGCCCTCTAGAAAGGATCCAAATGGTAACACATTGTCCCTGGGAAGCCTAGGGGGCAGCCAGAGCTAACAAGGTACAGTGCCACTTAAGGAAGTTATCTGAGAGCAGACAAGAGGCAGAGACCACAAATGACAGCTCACTGTACTCCAAAACCCCTGTGCCACCTCTCAAGGAATCTCTCAAGGGCAAAGACCCTACTTTCCCTTTCTGAGACAAGACTCAAGGAGACCTAGCAAATGTATCTTGGAGGGGGTGGAATGAGGGAGCAAAATGGCACTAGCCAAATCCCTGCTGGGCAACATGACAGGTGTGAGAGAGACTGTCCCAGCCCAGGGCCCAGAAATGAGGCGGGAGGTTCATGCTGCACCCTTCCTGCTACACATACACACCCCTTGTCCCCAGCACCTCCTACCAGGGCTAAAGACACTGGCTTTCAGCAGAAAAGAGCACAAAAAAAGTCATTTCTCCACTAAAGAGGTGCAAGACAGCCGATCCTGCAGGGCTGGGGCAGCATCGGAGAACTATTTACCATTCAGTAGCCAGAAAAGCATTGTAGAGGGCTGGCGGGGGCTTTCAGGATGGGCCAGGGGCTCATGGACAGCTAACTCTGTACACTAGGCCCAGAGAAAGCAAGAGACAAAAGCCATTTTTTTTCTTTTTTTTTTTTTTTTTTTTTTTTTTTTTTTTTTTTTTTTTTTTGCTTTTCTACATTTCCTTCCCACCCAAAAGCCATTTTTTTTCTTTTTTTTTTTTTTTTTTTTTTTTTTTTTTTTTTTTTTTTTTTTTTTTGCAGCCCACATTCGTAGAGAACAGATCTCAACGGCCTCCTCTATAATCCCCGGGAGATTATGTCCATCCCGAGAGGAGGGGACGCAGAGCAGGCTAAGACACCACTAGGCCTTGCTGGGGTCACTTTGCCAGGCAGAGGTAGTTTAAAGTTGAACAGCAGGGCCAGAGCTGCCTCGGCCCCACCTCCTTCTTGCCCCAGCCACCCTCTTCATCACACCAGTTTCCACCCACCCTCCCCTGGTGAAGAACCCAGGGCTCCTTTTGAGTTTCCCACCGACTGTTTTGGGTGCCCGGCTAGGTAGGAACAATATTAAAGTCCAATCTGCCACTAAGTCTGACCCGGCAGTGGCACCCCCCCCCCAAGTTGCTCTATCCCAAGTAACCCTGGGGGGTGAAGGTGGGGGTGGGGGATAGCAGCCTGGGATTGGTGCTGGCATGAGGGCCTGGGTCCTAGTTTGGTCGAACTCCCTCAACACAAAAATAAACAGGCAGAGAGGCTATCTGGACATGTTCCCAAACTCCGGTAGTTCCCTGAACCCCCAATCTTTAAAGAGGCACACCCCAAGAAACCAGGCCTCAGTTCTGCCCTGGCGACTGGCTCAGGTTCCCTTGACAGACCCTGCCAAAGGAACCCTCCCCAGTTCTGGCACCCCCTTCTCCAACCTAAAGGCCAGCACCGGCCAAGATAGTCCATCTGGCTGTGCCCCCAGTCCAACCCTTTCTGGGCCCAGGCCGGGCGGACTTCACTCACCTCTTCACAGGGCGATCCAGAAATCCTCATCCGAGAACATGGCCAGAGCCCGGGCCGCTCCCCGACCTCCAACCGCCAGAGCGATCACAGCCGCCCCCCACTCGGGGGGGCTTAGGGGGGCCAAGAACGGTAAATCCAGGTCGGAGTAGCCACCCTTCCCCGGAAAAAAAACAAAAAAAAAAAAAAAAAGGAGAAAAAAAAAAAAAAAAAAAAAGCAAGAAGCCAAGAGGGGGTTCTCTGCCTCGGGTTCCAGCAGTTTAGGTTTCCATGGACAGCCCCAGGGCGGCGAATCCCGAGCGGACACAAAGAGAGCACCGGTGGCTTTGATCTTGGGCGAGCAGGCTCCGCATCCGCGTCGCCGGGCGGCCTCTCAGTCCTAGGGCCCGGCCAGCGCCCCGGCCGCCCGCGCCGGGCTCGGGCGGAACGTCGAGGCTCTCCAGATGGAACGTCGAGGCGCCTCCCCAGCAGCCCGGAAGGAATGCCGCGCCGCGCCGCGCCGCGCGCCGGGCCCGGATGGAACGTGAGCCCCTCGCCGCCGCGCCGAGCCCCTCTCCCCGCCCGGCCGGCGCCCCGGGGCCGCGCGAGCTACGGCGACGCGGAGCCGGCGGGGCCGAACCTGACACACACCCAGCGCCGGGCTCCGCGACCCCGAGCGTCCCCGCTCGGCGGCTTCGAGCCCCCCACCTTCGGCTCCCCCCGGGGAAGGGAGGAGGGTTGGTGGGCGAGGAAGAGGAAGGGGCGGGCGGTGCGAGCCCTCTGCCCGCTCCCCTCCGGCCGCTCCAGGCCCAGCGCTCGCCTCCCTTCCCCTCTGGCTTCGGGAGCTGCCCCGCCCCCGGCCTGGCCGGCTGTGGTCCTCAGCACCCCCTAGACCCCCGGCAGGCTGTGATCGCGGGGGGCCTAGAGGTGCATGGTCCAACCCCGGCTCCCGGCGCCGGGGGGTCAGGAAACTGAGCGGAAAGTGGGGAACGAGGCAGCCATTTGCAACCGGAGAGGAAAGTAGTGCAGCGCGGCGCCGCTCCGCCTCCCCCCCTCCGCCTCCTGCTCGGCCGGTAGGGTGGTTCCTGCGAACGGGCCGTTTCCTCGCCTGGGGTCTGGCCGGCGGCCCCGGAGACTCGTGGAGCGTCCGGCGCGAGGTCCAGGGGGGCCCTCTGGCCCGGGGACCCCCACTCAAGAAGGGGAGAAAGGAGAAGAGGAGGCCCTATTTTGTGTTGGAGCGGGGCGGCGGAGGGGTCCAGCCCTCCTGGAGGAAAGGCTGTGACTCTGCAGTTCTACGCACACGCTCCGGGATCCCTCCGCCGCGGGTTAACCCCGGCTGCGCCAGGCTGGCCGCCGGGCAGACACGTGGGAGTAAAGCCCCCCGCTTCTTCTCCCCGGCGCAGGAACTGCCTCCTCTGCCTTCTGAGTAGTGAAGCCGGGACCCTGGCCACTTCTTAATTCGGCTCCCTAAATTCACTGGCCCTTGGAACTCCCGGCTTTGGCCGGGGACAGTCTTTGCCAAGGGGGGGTGGGGGGGGAAGGAGAGGCTGGAGACTGGCCGCTGCTCTGCATCCTGGGAACTGGAGTCCGCAAATGGAGAAAGTGAGGCAAGGCGCTTGGCGCTGCAAAGGGTGGGTTCTTGCCACGTTCGGGGGCCGGAAGAAAGCTGGACCGCTCTCAGGTCTTCTAACTCTAAGACCCTTCGGTGCCGAAAGGCTGTCGGTGTCCTCACGATCCCCAAACACCACTTTCTCTACCAAAACATCAATGTAGAGTGTCCCCACCCCGTATTGAATTTTCCCGAAAATCCTCTGAACCTGTCTTCCTCTTTTTTTTTTTTTTTTTTTAAACTAAACTAAATACCTTGCTACTTGGCTGGAATATTGTTTAATCTGGATAAGACCCTGGCAAGGGCCCGCACCCCAAGTCTGGATGATAGGAAGAACAAAATTACCTTTCTGTATAGACGGTATACATGGGGTAAGCAGGTTGAGACAAATTTACTGTGTGCTTGATACTTTATATCCTCTTTTCCCTCACCAGCATTGTGGAATTATCTCCATCTTACAGGTGAAAAGACTGAGGCTGAACAAGAGGAAGTCACCCAAGGAATCATCCTGGCTGAGAAACCAAAGGCAACATTTTCCCTGCAGATTCAAAATAAAAAATAAAGATTTAAGGGACCGTGATAGGGCCAAGAGAGTAAAAGGCACATACTGGCAAGCCTTAAGATCTGTGTTCGAGCCAGGCAGTGGTGGAGCAGGCCTTTAATCCCAGCACACAGGAGGTGGAGGCAGGTGGATATGAAAGTTGGAGGCCAGCCTAGTCTACAGGGCAAGTTCTAGGACAGCCAGGGCTCCATAAAGAGACCCTGACTGGGGGTGTGGAGGGGGGAAAGATCTGGATTCAATCCCTATAGTGAAGGAGAGAGAAAGTCAGAGAATTTTCACAAGTCCAGGGTGCCCACACACACGAACACGCAAGATAAATAATTTTTAAAAGATTTAAGAAGAAAAGGTGGAAAGAAGCTGGCAGATTAGGTCTGAGTCTACTTTTAGGGGGAAAAGAACAGCATGATCCACTCTGATGGAAATGTGCTGTATCCACAGGAACATAGCCATTAGATACATGTCGCTGAGTGCTTTGAAATGTAGGTACGTGCAACTCAGTAACTAAATCTTAACTATGTTAGACTTAGCCACAGTGGCCTTCCATGCTGCACAGTGTGGATCTGGCTGTGGCCATGGGAAGGGATCAGCAGTAGACACATCCTGCCTGTGTCCCATTAGCACCATGGTTCCCACTCCCATCACTGATGCCAATCTCAGCAAGATTTTCTCAGAAGAAACTTCATGTGATCCCACAACTGTCTCAGCTATCGTACAAGTTTAAGTAGGAGTTCAGAAGTGGAAGGCACCTCCCTCCTGCCTGTACTCAAAGGGGAAGAGCCAGCCCCCATTAGAAGATGATAGTACTGACTGATTAAGCTATGATGGACTGTCCTAAACATTGTGGATATTACCTCAATTCTAGGTTTTGTTTTGAGACAAGGTCTTATTATGTAACCCCTACTAACCTGGAATCTGCCATGTAGCCAAGGCTACCTCTCAACTCAAGAAAAGCTCCATGTTGCCTCCTGAGAGCTGGGATTACAGGCACAACCTGGCCCCTCATTTCTCACTTTAATGTGCTGAAACAGACTTACAACTTTTTTTACTTCTGTGTTTATTTTTGTGTGGCTTTGTTAGCTCATGTGTACTGCATAGATGCAAGGAGCCTTCAGAGGCCAGAAGAGGGCATCAGAGCCCCTAGAACTGGAGTTACAGGTGGTTGTGAGCCATTACGTAGGTGTTGGAAACTAAAGCCAGGTCCTTCCTCCTCAAAAGCATTAAGCACTTTTAACCACTGAGCCACAAGGCTGTTTTTTTGTTTTGTTTTTGTTTTTTTAATTTGAGTACAAACACTGCAGTCCTGGGATCTAGCACTTGGGATGTGAAGGGAGGAGGAGGAGGACTTTAAAGTCACTCTCTACCCTGAGGTAACTCAGTAGGTAAGGTTGTTTGCTACCAAGTCTGATGAGTTTGAGCCCCAGGACCTACATAGTAGATAGGAGAGAACCAATTCTTGAAAGTTTTCCTCTGACCTCCACATTTTCACCACAGCATATGTGTTTTACACACACACACAGTCCCAACAAAAAAATAAAATACCCAGCTGGACATAGTGCTGTATGCCTGCAATCCCAGCACTCAGGGAGGCAGATCTCTGTGAGTTCAAGGCCAGCCTGGTGTACAAAATGAGTCTAGGATAGCCAAGGCTACACAGAGGAACCCTGTCTTGAAAAACAAAAAGAGAAAAAAGAAACATCAGGCTTGTTTTTTCACAATCTGTGATTCATAGTCTTGAATCTGTAATTCCAGCTACTAGGGAGGGTAAAGCAGGACTGGCAGACTCAAGGCCCGCCTGGGCAATTTAGTGAGACCCTATTTCAATACATTCAGAGGCTGGGGTGATTGATTGTTGAGCTGTTAAGAGCACTCACTGGTTGATCTTCCAGCTGGCCTAGGTTTGGTTCCCAGAACCTACCTGGTATCTCATGACCATCCATAGCTCCATTTCCAAGAGAGCTGATGTGCACGTCTGGCCTCGGAGGACACTGCTCAAATGTGGTGTTTAGATGTGCATGTAGGCAAAACACTAAAAAACCCACTCACTAAAAAAAGGCAAGCAAACAAACTGGGACCACACAGCTAAAAATAAATCTTAAAAAAAACAATCATTACTGGAGAGATGGCTCAGGGGTTAAGAGCACTTGTTGCCCTTCTGGAAGACCTCCTTGATTCCCAGCACCCACAGGGTGCTCACCACCATCTAGAACTCTACCACCATCTAGAACTCTAGTTCCAAGGGGCCTGATGCTCTCTTCTGACATCCATAGGCCCCAGGAACATGTGGTGCAGACATGCATGTAGGCAAAACACTCTCTCAGGAATAAAAAAATGAGTAAGTTACCGGGTGGTAGTAACATGACGTGACGTGACGTGACACACGCCTTTAAGCCCAGCACACAGGAGGCATAGACAGGTGGATCTCTAGAGGGCTGACATGATGGCTCCAATGATTGCTGCCAGACCTGAAGATCTACGTTTGAGCCCCAGGACCCACACTGTAAGAGACCATCAACTCTAGAAAGTAGCCTTCTAACTTCTACTTGCGTGTTATGGTATGACCCCACAAACAGTATTTTTAAAATATAATTTGAAAAAGACTGGAGCTGTAGCTCAGTCACAGAATATTTTAGTATGTAAAATCTGATGACCAGATGACCCCCTGCCTCAACCTTCAAAATGCTGGGATTACAGGGGGTACCACCACATCCAGGTTCTGATGCCAATTCAACCATACCTCACAAATGGGAAAGTTAGGCTGACTGGGTACCTGCACTTCCCCAGTGAGCAGAGGAGGGCTCTATATGCTATTGTTCCTCTGAGGTCTCCCTCACAACTGCCTTTGAGGATAAATTGGTGAGGGTGGTGAGCTGTCAAGAACAGAGGCAGGAGCTGGAGAGATGGCTCAGCAATTAGGAGGACATACTGCTTGTGCAGAGGACCCATGGACGATAGCTTACAACCACCTGTAACTACAGCTCCAAGGAATCTGAGGCCTTTGGTCTCCTCAGGTCCCTGCACTCACACACACACACACACACACAGGCAAAATTTTAAGGGTGAAAAAGACATCCCCCTTGGTAGCAGAAACACCCATCCTACTGCAACAGAGAATCAGAAAGACCAAAGCAAGTCTTTGATGCCTAAAACAAAAACAAAGCACAATTCCAATAGTATGCAAGGCACAAAAAGAGAACCAAGCAGATAAAGGAGGGAAAAATGTCTGCTATAAGCCAGGTGTGGTGGTGCATGCTTTTAGTGCCAGCCTTCAGGAGGCAGGTGGATCTCTGTGAGTTCTAGAACAGCCCGGACTACATAGAAACCCTGTCTCAACAAAAAACAAAAACGAAAAAAAAAAAAAGGGAGAAGGGACACAGTGGGTGGCAGAACTGATGTGCACCAAACAATTACTTCTTAATCTTCTTAATTTTCTGGTTCTCACACACTTTTAGTCTCTGCCTCTACTCTCCTTCACATCATTAGAAATGGGGGTCTTCCTTCCTTCTTGCTGAGATCCAGCAAATGTCATGGTCCCAGGACAACAGCTAGTCGGCATATGGAGCTGGCCACTAGAGGGCAGTATATTTGTAGTTAAGGGAATCTGCAGGACCCACAAACTTGGGTGGGGTAGCCCAGTAGAACTTGGGAGGGGGGAAGCAGCAAAATAGATGAAAAGGGCAAGCAGTTAAGTCTTCGGGTAGTGGTCCTTAGTGGAGAGAAGACAGGACTCCATATTAAATGTTGAATCCACCACTCCTCAGCGCTCCCCACATAGAAAAGTCAACAACAATAGATTTTTCCGTTTATTTACAAATACAGTCACCCCAGTAGCCAGTTCTACATCAGAACTGCCAAGCAACCAACACCCTTAACCAACCAACACCCAAAATGGACCCAGGAGGGTAGGTCCTCGATAATCAATGCCCAAGACTCATATCCCATCTATACAGACTGTAAAAGTTGGTTTAGAAAAGCAAGGAGTTAGAAGCCAGTCTCCGTGAGACACCTTGCCCCTTTGTAAACATTAACATCCAGGCTAACAGAACCTGGGATGAGTGTGCAAAAATGAGGGTGCCACACTGTGCGCCCACAGTGCTAGGGACATAATTGGCCAGCATACCACTTAAGTCCTGAGAGTCTGCCCCCCTCCCCCTGCAGGCTGGAAAATGCCTGCGGCGGACATGCGGCTATAAGAGCTCACATGAGATGGCATCGGCGGCCTTGCCCGTAAGAATTCTCCACACGGGCAATCTCCTGGATGACTTTGATGAAGATATCTTGAGTTAGCTACAAGGGATAAAGCAGATTCAGGGGGTAAAAAAGTCAATTAGTTCAGTGCCAATGCTCCCCAGACCTGAGGCAAAGACCTGAGGCGCTCGCTCGCCATCCCCGCCACCAAGCAGTGTGGAAGACACTGCTAACCATGCCACCAAGCCTAGTCCTCACGCTGGGCACCTGGTTCTCTCGAGCAGATGACTCCATAAACGTGGCACCCCAGGACTCCGCCAGTTTCTTCCCTTCAAACGCCTGCACCTCTCTGGAAGCAGATTGGGAACAAGTAAGGAAGGAGGCAGGTAGCAATGTCTGCAGGTTCTCTGACAGACCTTTGGGGGTCGGATTTCCTCTGTCGCTCCACAGCCCTCCCTCAAGGTTTGATGAGGGTGAGGAAAGAGAAAATACATGTAAACAAAAGCATGACAGATAAATGCAAGACTGAAACCTGAAACATGGATTACGGCTTTATGACTGGATTATCCTTAAACAGCCATTGAGGTAATAGAAAGACGGAAACAGGCTAGGCGTGGTGGCCCCCGCCATGGTCTCAGCTGGCACTATTTAGGAAGGCTGAGGCAGAGGAGTTAAAAGGACAGCCTGGGCTACATGGTAAAGATCCTGGCTCAAAAAAAAAAAAAAAAATCAGGAAGTAAAATTGCTTCAGTCTAGCAGCAAAGCCAGGAAGGACTACCGTTAGTGGATCCCTAGTCCAGCTCACTTCCCTTTGCCCTGAGCAGCAGAGGTTTACACACCTTTCTCCAGAGAGGTCGGCCTTGTTCCCCACAAGCACCGCCGGCAGCCTGTGAGAAAGCAGCAGTCACTGTTGTGTGGTCGTAAGATCCCCTTCCTCATCCTCCATGGTCCCCAAGTACTCCAACCACACCAAGGCTAGGTGATTCCCAAAAGCCAGGCAAGACCTACATCCAGCCTCCTTGAAGAATTCACCCCTCTGCCTTCTTCCACATCCTCACGCCCACCCTGTCTCTATTTCCAGGGCTGCTGACCTGGTTTTGCCGTGGCCTTCATGTAGCTTTCGGTACAGGCTCTTAATGATTTGGAAGCTTCAAACATAAGAAGACCTGTACTGTTAGTACTAGGAAAATCGCTGAGTCTCACCCAGCCCCACTGGAAATCCCAATAGCGTACCTACGCAGAGAGGTGACAGAATACACCAGCACATAGCCGTGGACACCGATGATGAAGGAGTAGGGCAAGATGCTGTACTCATCCTGACAAGAACACAAACGTGAGTATTTAGTCACATGGCTCAGGTGTTGTGAGCTGGCGGGACAGCATTCACCAACCCTCTCCAGGACATGCCTTGCTCCTGTCTCTCCCATTAAACAAGTATTTGTGAAGGCGCTAAGGAGCCTTGCACATACTTTGTCACACACGAACCACACAGACCATCAGACTTTACCCAAGGTTAATCTGTAACACTCGGACACCCTACCCAGGCTGGTACCTGCCCTGCTGTGTCCACTAGATGTAGGTGAAACTCATCTTTGCCAAGAGTCACTGTCTTGCTGTAAGCTGGAAGAACAACAGGAAAAACATCTTGACTGTAAGGTGCTTTGAAGTGCTGGTGACCCTCTATTCCTGACCAGCCCCCCAAGGGGTGACACAGACAGACTTGCTACATTCCTCTACACCACTGGTTCTCAACCTTCCTAACACTGAGACCTTTTAATACACTTCCTCATGGTGTGATGACCCCCAACCATAAAATTTTTTTTTGTTGCTACTTTATAACTATGATCTTACTGTTGTTATGGATTGTAATTCATACGTAAATATTTTTGGAGGTAGGGGGTTGTAAAAGGAATCCCAACCCACAGGCTGAGAACCCCTGATCTAGTCTATCCTGGACTAGAACCTTGCAAATCCCACTTTCTAGACACAGAACAGGATTCCCAGAAGCGATTAGATTATATAAATAAATCAGCCCCTTGACAACAAAGAAATCTCAAATTATAGTTAAAGAGGGCACCCAGTCTATTTGGTTCCAGCCCCTTCACACTGAAGAAGGCTACTCATGAAGGGCACACGCTTTTAATCCCAGCATTCAGGAGGCGGAGGCAGAGGCAGAGGCAAGCAAGAGGTCTCTGGCTACACACACACACACACACACACACACACACACACACAAAGCCAAAAAGGCCCGGGGCTGGTGGTTAACGCCTTTAATCCCAGCACCCGGAGGCAGAGGCAGGCAGATTCCTCTGAGTTCCTTCAGGCCAGGGTGGTCTACAGAGCGAGCTCCACGACAGCCAAAGCTACATAAAGAAACCCTGTCTCGAAAAGCAAAATAAATGAATGAATAAATAAATAAACAAAGAAGTAAATAAATGAATAAATAAAAAGCCAAAAGGTACTACTTACTATTCTCCACTGTAGGATCGTAGCCTTCCAGGAACTCGCCTTCCACAAATTGATGTGCCAAAGATGTCTTCCCTTCAAGGACCAGAGATCGTTGTAATACAACCATCCATCCTTATTCACACCTTTTGTCCTTTCGGACTGTAGCCAGGACCAAAGTTCACCCCAAATCAGCTTCGCAGTCTGGGAGAGCCCAAGCAAGCCCCCTCGGCCTACGATTACCACCATCCTTACGCCTTACGCGTTGATTCCGCAGCGTTTTTGCTACCGGATGCTTTCGGCCGCGCCGCAGGACGCCTTCCCCTGCCCCACCCCACCTCAGGACTCCCCAGGATCAAGCGCACCAGCCCAAGGACACTTGCGGCTTCCTGCCCCGCGTAAACCTCCACCACGCCTTCAAACACTGATCCCACGCCCGGCTCCCAGAGCAACGCGGGGACCACTGATGCAACCACAGCCCGGTGCGCGTTAACCCTTGCGCGCTCCTCTTCCAGCATCCCTCCGCCCTTCCATCCCCTGGCAGGAAAGCCGACTTCTTCCCAGGCCACTCCGGCTCCTCGTGTCACACTTCCGCGACAGCGCGCCTCTCCTGGCCACAGAGCAGCGGTGCTCCCGGGAGGGCGGAGACTCACCTACGGAGCGGTACCCGAGGATGGCCACCTTCCTGTAGCGCACCAGCGGCATGACAGGGACGCCGCCCCGAGGGGCTCGCGGGAGCGCCGGCCGATGGAGCCCGAAGATCAGCCAGGGTGCAGACGGCGGAGAGGGCGGGAAGGACGGCCGCTCACCGAAGCTACGCCCCGCAAGCCGGAAAAAAAACAAAACAAGCCGCGCGCCCCGGGCAGACCACGTGATCACAACACCGCGGCTCTACGCAGGGAGCCCGGCGCGGAGGGCGGGACACCCGGCCGGGCGGCTCCCGGCTCCGCCCCCCAGGCTGCTCCCCATTGGCCTGTTAGAATGAACGGGGGCGGAGTCATCCTCGGGAGGGAAGGGTGGGCCTCACGTGGAGCGGGATCTTTGGGAGCTGCACATGCGTAGACCTCAGCCTGTTCATTCATAAAGAAAGAGGAAGGAACTCGGGGTCCTAGAGGTACTTGCCCACTTGCAGCCTAGCCAGCGGCGCCGAGAATCGTACATGGAAAACACCTGTTGTGAAAATACAACACGAAAAGGAAAACCGGTTGTGGCTGGGCTGCAGTGTTTGCTTTTGAGATAGGGTCTCGCTGTGTAACCCTCTCTATATAGACCGTGCTGGCTTCAAATTCACTTGCCTCTACCCTCCCCCCCCAGTCCTGGATTAAAGGGGTGCACCACTCCAAGTGGCTTTGGGAGGGAGGTTTTGCTGGAAAGAGTCTAGGCCTCTGGAGGCCGGTGGCGGTGGTGCCCGAACCCGGAGGACCCCGGCCTTCAGCCCGGACATTTGGCTGGGCGTTTTCAGTCTTCTAGAATGTAATCCCAGAACCGGAGTTCTTGTGGAAACTGCTCCAGAGTGCGACTCTGCAGTCTCAAGTTTCCTTATCATAAGCAGGGCACTTATTTATTCCGCAAGTATTTCTTGAGCTCAGCACTTGAGGGTTGAGGCAGGAGGGTGCTGGATGTTAGACACCAGCCTGGGCTACACAACATCAAGCCTCCCAAGATTAATGTATAAGACCTTCCCCCCTCCCCCCCAAAAAAAAGCCAGGCTTGGTGGCCTAGGCCTATAACCACAGGATTTAAGAGGCGAAGACAGGAAGGTCAGAAGTTCAAACTCATTACGGGCCTCAGCTACATAGTGAGTTTGAGCCCAAGAGACCTTGTCTTAAAAAAAAAAAAAAAAGGAAAAAGCTGGGCGGTGGTAGCACATACCTTTAATCTCAGCAGAGGCAGGCTACTCTCTGTGAGTTCGAGGCCAGCCTGGTCTACAGAGTGAGTTCCAGTACAGCCAAGGCTGCACAGAGAAACCGTGTCTCGGAATAACAAAAAAGAAAAAGAACAAAGGCTGTTGAGCACGTTCTACTCGCTCTGGGCCACTCACTGTCCAAGGTTAGCGGAAAGAAAGAAATGACGTACAGGGTCTCTGTTCCCTTGGCATTTAAATAAATTTATTCACAGAGGTTTTGTTGCATGAGCCTCTGCTTGTGTTTTAGTGCGCAGAACAGGTGTGCACGCAAACTTAAGACAGACGGTGATGTCACGGGCTGCTAGGAATGAACCAGTGGTTTCTTCCCTTGATAAGGCAGACCTCGGTAATGTTGTGCTTGTTTTAAACTCTATCTTATTTGGGGCATTTAAGCCTCAAGCTCCCCTCCACCAACCCTTTAACCCTAGGTAGGAGAGAAGGTTAGTGGGGTAGTGGGGAGAGGGGGTGCAGACCCCTTTACTCCTCCCAGTTGTTAGAGCTGGTGGGCTCCTTTGGGGGCTATACCAATCTCCATCAACAGCAAATGTGGCAAGCTGTCTCCTCTATCTATCTCCTCCAAGCCCCTGGGCCACAGAACACCTCTTTCGTGTCCCTCCAAGCCATCACACCTTCTGTCTCTGGTCTCTCCAAACTGCTACACCGTCTCTTTCTAGGCTCTGGTATTTATATCCCTCAGAATCCTAGGCCACGCCCCTCTTGCCCAAGGCAAGCCTTTACCAGCTGTCAAAGACCACACTCCGAAGGAGGTAATTGTCAGCTGCCAACAAACTAAAGCCCAAACTAAAATCCCACACTTGGGATTAAAACAAAAACATATTTATGTAATGTAACTGAGTTTTTAAAGAAACCCAAACTTCCACTACAAAGTAGGCCCCTGAGGGAGGGTGTCTTCGAGGTTCTAGGTGACGCTGGTCATTTCTTGCATGTCTGCTTTTGTTTCCTGTCTCTGTAGAGAAGCTCCTCCACCAATGCGTCTACTGTCAATGAGATTACATCACTGCGGGCGCAAATTTATAGCCAAGCGACCTTAGACTAACAGTGTGGAATTCTGAGCCAAAATAAAACACTCCTTGCTAGAAGTGGTTTTTCTCGGTTATTTGGCCACACCCATACAAAATTCTAAAGAATGCTACGCTTCTTGGAGCTTCTTTGTATTCCACAGCTAAGAATTCGCCTCCTTGCTGGTGTATAAATAAGCATTGTTCTCATCATAAAGAGCATTGGGAGTGGTGGCTCACACCTTTAGTCTCAGCACTCAGAAGGCAGAGGCAGGCAGATCTGTGAGTTCAAGACTAGCAAGGTCTACAGAGCAAGTTCCCAGACAGCCAGGGCTACACAGAGAGACCTTGTCTCAAAAGACCAATAATAATAATAAACATCAATGCTTAGGGGCTTTGGCCTAAATCAATATGAGGTTTGGGGAATTTTATTGGTTTTATATTTTATATATTTTTGTTTGGATTGGGGTTAGGTTTTTTTTTTTTTGGGGGGGGTGGACAAGGTTGCTCTGCATAGTTCTGATAGTCCTGGAACTCATTCTGTAGACAGGCTGGCCTCAAAATCACAGAGATCCACCTGCCTCTGCCTCAGAGTGCTGGGATAAGGTTGTGTGGCTGGCTCTTTCTTCCTTTTTCCTTTTGTTTTTGTTTTGAGGTGAGGTCTTACTATGAAGCCCTGGCTGGCCATAGACAGACAGTAGCCTTGAACTCCCAGAGATGCACCTGCCTCTGCCTTCCAAAGTGCTGGCCCAGAAAAATCCTGTATTCTTTCTTAGGGATCTGTGGGTTGAATCAGCCATTCTCTTGTTTCCTGTCCTGTGTTTGCTCATGAAGCTGAAGTCTCAAAGGAAGCAGAAAGTCCAGAAGGAACTTGAGTGTTGGGTGTTGGAGTTAGGGTGCTGACTCAGACTCCATCCCTGCCCACCCTCACCCCCTTCATGTGTCTCTCATCAATGAGTGGCGCAGCCTGACGTTTCCTACAAGGTGGCAAAAGCAGGTAAGCAGGCCAGGACCTCTTGAGCTTTGGGCCCTAGAGTCCATCCAATAACATGATTCTTCCATTGGTATTACTCTGAAAAAGGCTCAGATCTGCCAAGGTTCAAGTCTCGAGATAGACTATTTCCTGATTTGCCTGCATGTATGTATGTATGTATGTATGTGTGCCACACGCCCCTGCATTGGTGCCTGTGGAGGTCAGATGAGGGCATCGAGTCCCCTGGAACTGGAGTTACAGACAGTTCTGAGCATCCCTGTGGGTGCTGGGAACTGAACCCAGGTGCCAGCAAGGGCTCTTACACTGAAGCGTCTCTCTACCCCCTGCGGCAACTTTTCGGTTTCCAGCAGGTTGTCTGTGCATTAGCTGTGGGAAGGTGGAGTTCCACGCTCACGCAGGGGTTTTCCACGTCTACAATCTGTTTTCCACAGCTCTGCCCTCACCACCCGTCCACTCTTGGACACCCAGCTTCACAGCAGACAAGGCTATTGTCGACCGCTGTGGGAACCTCCAAATTCAGCGTCTAACCTACAGCTACCTGACCCTGCTAATATCTAGCGTGTGATGGCTACCTGGGTGAAGCCAGCGGTGCCGGCGGTGGCGCTCAGGAGGCAGAGGCAGGTGGAGCTCTGCTTTCGAGGTCAGCTCTGGTCTACAGCGCAAGTTCCAGGTTACACAGAGAAAGCCAGTCCTGGAAAACGACATGAAACAAAACCTACTTGAGATCTAGTTCATAGCTCAGTGGGAAAGCGGGTGCCTAGCAAACAGGAGGTTCTGGGTTCAATTACTAATACAATTTAACAACAAAACCTTGTGTGGATACAGTAACAGAAAGGCACAGTTCCAAACCTCAACAAAGTAACAAAGCTGAGGGAATCGGACCTGCACCTCTACAGTTCTTGACTATTTGCTGATGTTGCCACGTCAAGGCCACAGAATCTGTCACCTGCAGGTATCACATCTACCTCTTCCTATTTTGTATTGATATTTTAAAGCAATATCTTCATGTTTAAAAGCTTAAATGAAACTATAATTTTTGGTGTTTGTTTTGTTTTGTTTTGTTTTGTTTTGTTTTGTTTTTTGAGACAGAGTTTCATATGTAGCCTAGTCTGGTTGGATGGCCTCATCCTCCTGCCTCATCCTCCTAAGTCCTAGAATACAAGTGTAAGCCACCAAACCAAATCCAGGTCTAGGGAAGGTTTTGGATGAGAGCTTTAGAAACCTGAGGACAGGGAGAGAGAGACATGGTACTCTCTTACTCCATCTCTCTGCATCTTGGTCAGAAAACATTTGTTATCTGCACTCCTTCCTTCTTTCTCTCCACCCTTAACTTCTTAGCTCCTCCCAATCCGTTCTCCACTCAGTGCCAAGGAATTTTAATTTAATTTAATTAATTTTAAATTAAATTAAATATTAATTTAATTAAACTCCTAATTTTAATTTAATTTAATTTTTACTTGTTTTGTCTTCATTTCTTTTGGTTTCTTTCTCTTCTTTTTCTTCTTCCCCACCAAGACAGGGATTGTCTGTGTAGCCTTGGCTGCCTTGAAACACACTCTGTAGACCAGGCTGGCCTCAAACTCAGAGATTCTCCTGCCTGTATCTCCTGAGGGATGGGATTAAAGTCCTGTGCACCACACACTCAGCCATTTGGTTTTACAAGAGGAAACATCTCTTGCAGCCAAATTGACCTCGGATTCAATTTTAGCAGCATCATAGTTTATTGGCAGTGGATATGGTTTATTTTTTGTGATGGTTTCACGATATAGCCAAGGTTGGCCACAAAGTAAAAATCCTTGTGTCCCAGGCTTCCAGATGCTAAGATTAGAGTCTTAAGCCACCACACGTGGCATCAAGTGATTTTTAAAAAACCTTTTTCAAGTCAGGGTTTCTCTATGTAGTCCTGGTTGTACTAGAACTAGCTTTGTAGACCAGGCTGGCCTCAAACTCACAGAGATCCACCTGCCTTTGCCTCCCAAGAGCTGGGATTAAAGGCGTGTGTTACATGCACCACCACCTGGCAGGTGATTCTTATTAATTTACCCATTCATGGGTTTTCTTTGATTTTTTTTTTTGAGGGGAGGGGTTAGTAGAGATGGCTCAGCATTCAACATTGCACACTGCTCTTCCTGAGGATCTGAGTTACATTCCCAGAACCAAACACTCATGACGTATACACACATAGACACAAGTATATAATTATATGTAACCAAAAATTAAACTAAGCCAGGTGCAGTGCTGTACACCTGTAGTCCCAACACTTGGGGAAGAGATCCATGTGAGTTCAAGGCCAGCCTGGTCTACAAAGCAAGTCCAGGACAACCAAGGCTATACAGAGAAACCCTGTCTCAAAAAAAATTAATTAATTAAATTAAATATTGGTCGGACATGGTGGCACCTGCCTTTAGTCCCTGTACTCAGGAGACAGAGGCAGAAGCATCTCTGTAAGCCTGAGGCCAGCCTGGTCTACATACTGTGTTCTAGGATAGCCAGGGCTACTTAGAGAGATCCTGTCTCCAACCAAATAAAACAAACAAGAAAGATAAACGTGTGTGTGTGTGTGTGTTCACAGAGGTGGTACACAGGTGTGTGTGTAGGACAAAAATCAGTCTTGGGTATTATTTCTCAGGAGCTGTCCGCCTTGAGTTTTGCTTTATTTGTAGTTGCTATTATTACTGTTATTATTATTATTATCATTTTATGTGTATAATATCGGGGAGTGACACATACATTAAGGTCAAAGAACAACAGTGTAGGGTTGATTTTGTCCTTCCATCCTTACAGGGCTTCCCAGGATTGCACTCAGGTTGCCAGACCTTAGAGGCAAACACTTTTTCTACTGCGCTGTCTCACCGGCCCCTCGTTCTTTTAGACAGGGTGTCTCTGTGGGTCCTCGGCTCCACTGACTGGGCTGGCTGCTGCAGTGAACGCCAGGACTCTTCTGATACCACTTCTCCACTGTTGGGATTGCAAGAACACAACCCCCGAGGCAGCTTTTACCGGACGCTGGGGACCAAACGCAGGCGTTTGTATGCGCGCAGCTGACACACGCCTGAGCCTTCTTCGAAGCCCTGCTGGTTTTATTTTGATTGTGCTTCAGTTTGTTTGTTGGGAATGGGTTTTAAACCCTGGATCCTGTTGCCTCCATCTCCCATGTGCTGTGACTACAAGTGTGAGCTTGGGTCTCATTTACTTACACACAAACATACGCACACGTGTATAGGTGTTAGTGGTGGTGGTAGTCCCGGCAGTCCCGGCAGTCGTATGTGGGGCCCACACAGTCCAGGCAAGCTCTGTACTACTGCGGATGAGCTATGTCCCCATCCATTTTTTTTTTTTAATTTATATTTTGAGGGGCTTGCTGACATGGCCCGCAGGTAAATGCACCTTACTGGTCTTCCAGTTACTGGGCTCTGGTCCAGTTTCCGGAACCCACAGGGCAGCCCACAAGCATGTGTGCTCCCTGGGATCTGATGCTCTCTTCTGGCCCCTGCGCACACCAGGCTCCTCACTGTGTACACACGTGCACGCTGGCTGGCTCATACCACACGGGCTCAAGTTGCCTGACTCATGATTCTCTGGACTCAGCCTCCTGATCAGGGCCATTAGTGAGCAGCAGAGATGGGCTTCGTGCGAGCAGTGGAGACAGCAGGCATGCCACCAGGCTGGGACTCAAAGAATCCTTTTAAAGTTCACCTTTGATCCTACTGTTTCCCCCAACCTAAAACTTAATTGCCTTAATTACTACTCAAACAAATTCATGTTCAAAATTTCCGGAGTTTGGTGGCAGACACCTAGAGTCTCAGCTACTGGGGCTTTGAAACAGGAATATCACGTGGGTGCTCAAATGGATCCAGACCCTCAGGGCTGGCAAGACAGCAAGACACCCCAACAGCAACCAGAAGGGGGAGGGTGAATCCTTAGTACGTAGAAAGCCTATCAGTATTTGCAGGGCCTGGTAAACGTTTGCAGCATGGAGGGGAGGGGGGGCTCTGCATCTGACCTTTAACCTTGTTTACATCTTACAGCACCTCATCATAGCCTCTGGCACCCCCAAACAAAACGATCCCTTAGGGACACAACGGATAAATAAAATCCTAAATAAAACACACACACACAAGCAGGATGGTGGCAGCGGTGGCAGCAGTGGTGCTCAGGAAGCAGAGGCAGAAGGATCTCAGGCTACACAGAAAAGCCCTGTCTCAAAAAAAAGAAAAACAAAAAACACAAACAAACAAACTGCCCCCAAAAAAGAAGAAAAACAAACAAACAAACAAACAAATCTAAAAGTACATATAGCTCTGTTGTTTTTAGATGCATAATCACCAATCCATGAGAAGCAACCAGTTTAAAAGTGGCATCCTCTGGTATGATGCTCATTCTCCCCAAAATCCTTCCAAGAATTTCTAGGTTTTAACATAAAGTCTTAAAGGAAACAGAAAATCTCATCTTATCAGACAAGAGCCTTCATCCCGACACTACTTTGTCACTGAAAACCAAACTCCATATACTCATATACTCCATTCCTATCAGTTTTTTAAAGGGGAGAGAAAAGTGTGTGTGTGTGTGTGTGTGTGTGTGTGTGTGTGTGTGTGTGTGTGTAGGAGGGATTCAGAATCATGCTGGGAGAAGTATATAGGAGTCTCAGGTTATTTAGTTAAAAACCAAACAAAACAACCCGCACACACTCAGAGACTTTAGGTAATCTTAAACCAGGCATGGGAACACTTTAATCCCAGCAGAGGCAGGAGGGTATCAGTGAGGCCAGGGTGGTCTAGATATTGAGGTCCAGGACAGCCAGGGCTACCTAGGGAGACCCTGTCTCAAAAAGAAGAAAAGAAAGGATTCTATGAGATCGGGGAGACCAGCAGAGGAGTATAGCAAGGACGGGGTGTGCAGTGTGTGCTGGATCTGAGATTAATCTCAGCTGCTGCAGCTGCTGCAGTCTTAAGCAGCTGTTCTGTGGGCAGCTGCAGCGTTCAGCCCAGGCCTGGCCCTTAGGGTGGTAACTTGGTCTTAGCCTGTGGACATCAGCTCCAGCTGAGCCAAGGTGTCCACTGTCTGTTTTCATACACACTGCGTAAGAGTGGAAGCATTTCCACTCTTTTGCACAGCTGAGGCTGAAGCAAGGAAATTCAGATATTCAAATAAGAGAATTTATCCGGGGATAAAGACTATCAAAAGCCTTATCCGATACCAGTTTCTAATTAAATTAATTTGCCTTACTTTTCTTTTCTTTTCTGTGTAGGGCATTTTACCTGCAAGTATGTCTGTGTGCCACTTGCATGCCTGGTGGAGGCCAGAAGATGTGGGAATCCAGCCAAGCCCTCCCCAGAACCACAAATTCTGTTAGCCTCCAGGACATCTCTCCAGCCCCCAGTTTCCCATTTGTTATTTTGTTTTTTGAGATAGGGTTTCACTGTGTAGTCTTGTCTGTCCTGGACTCACTTTGTAGACCAGGCTGGCCTGGAACTCAGAGAGATCCACCTGCCACCACTCTCAGCTTATAAAGGTAACTATTTTTAAGGTTTATTTATGTATATTTGCTCCATCTGCATGTACACCTGCAAGCCAGAAGAGGTTATCAGATCACACTTTAGAGGGTTGTGAGCCACCCTGTGGGTGCTGGGAATTGAACTCAGGTCCTCTGGAAGAGCAAACAGTGCTCTTAACCACTGAGCCATCTCTCCAGCCCTTTGTTTTTTTTAAAGGTTTTACTTTTAGTTTTTAATAGTGTGTGTGTGTGTGTGTGTGTGTGTGTGTGTGTGTGTAGAGAGAGAGACAGAGAGGAGAGAAAGAGAGAGAGAGAAGAGAGAGATAGAAAGAAGGTAGAAGAGAGGTCTTCAGGAGGAAGTTGCCACAAATGAAGAGGTGACCATGAGGAGGTTGCTATGAGGACAAGGACAGGGTAGGAGCAGCCAGGACAAGACTAGATGGCCAGAAACAAGCAAGTGTGTGGGAATAGGCCAGATCAGCACAGCTGGGATAGAATAGACGAGTATCTGGCCATCTATAGTGCTTTAAACCTTATTAATAAATGTAACAGTTCTCCCTAGAATGGGCATAGAAAAAAAAAACATCAATTTTACATCTCTGGTCTCTTCCTAAAGATTGGAAGCCTCTATTTCTTCTTTGACTACCACACTCACAGGTCACAAATATCAGCTGGACATGCTGGCCCACGTCGGTGTTCCTAACACTAGAGAGACTGAGGCACAACTGCATGAGACTGAAGTCAGCCTGGTTTACAAAGGGAACACCAGCCCAACCTGGGCTGCAGAATGAGACCCTCCCTAATCATCATCATCATCATCATAATCTTAATCTTTATTTTGTCCTAATACTAGAGGTTGGAGATCCAACATCAATGTTCTTCCCAATTCAGTTCCTAGTAAGAGTTCTCACATATGCTTCTTCCTTGAGACTTAGGGAGGTCTGGAGGGGTGGCTCCGTGGCTAAGGACATTGGCTGTTTTCACAGAGGATTTGAATTTGGTTCCCAACACCGGCACGGCATCTCTCAACTGCTAGTAGCTTCAGTTTAAAGGGAATGATGCCCTCTACTGGCCTGCAGAAGAACTACACTCCCATGGTATACTTACATGCAGTCAAAACTCACGCACATTAAATAAAAATAAATTTTTAAAAAAGATGTAAGAGAGGCAGGGTCCTCTGATACTTCTCTTAGCTACATTAGTCTTATCACTGCCCATACTTCTAACTTCATTTAATCTTTTGGTTTGATGCTTGTTTGTTTTTTCAAACAGGGTGTCATGTAGGCCAGGATGGCCTCCAAGGAAGACCTTAGGTTCCCTCCTGCCTGTGCCTCCCAAGTGCTGGGATTACAGGAATGAGCCACTACTCCTGGACATTTTTTTTTCTAAAGACAGAATGCCATGTCTTACTATGTTGCCCAGGCTGGCCTTGAACTCACAGTGATCTCTCTGCCTCTGTCTCCCAGCCACAGGGTCTCGTTCTATAGGCCAGGGTGGCCTGGAACTCACGTGCAATCAGACTGCTCTTGGCCAGTAAGCAATCTCCTTCCTCAGCCTTCTGAACGCTGATTGCAGCTGTACGCCACCACGCCCTCCAGCTCCCTTAGCTTTAGCTACTTCCTTCCCAGGGCTGTACATTCAGCACACTGCAGAGCTATGTCCAGAGAAAACTGTATCGCTGCGACTCACACCCAGAGCTTTGCCTGTGCTCAGCAGGTGCTCTACCATTGAAGTATGTCCTCGGTCCCCTTACCCTTTTACCTATTGATTTACTAGCTTGCCGATATATATTTCCTACCTGCATGGCTATACAACTTTAACTAAGGAAGCTAGCCACTAAACGTAAAAGAAGAAGAGCCAATGAAAGTGGGAAGTAGGAAGCAGGCTGGCGGTAGTGCACATCTTTAATCCTAGCCCTTGGGAGGCAGAATCAGTGCATCGGCGAGTTCAAGGCCAGCCTGGTCTAATAGTGAGTTCCAGGACAGCCAGGGCTACACAGAGAGACCCTGTCTATCTAAAAAACAGACAAACAAATAAACAAAACAAAACAAAACAAAAAAAAAACAAGCAAAAACACAAAAGAAAGAAAAATAAGAAATAAGGATGAGTGAATGGGTCAGTGGGTAAAGGACACTTGCTACAAAGCCTGACCATCTGAGTTCAATTCCCGGAAACCACTTGGTGAAAGGAGAGCCCCAACTCTAAAAAATTATTCCCTGACCTCTAAATGTGCACCATGGCACACGAACACCACGAAACACACACACACACACACACACACACACACACACACACACACACACACACGCTGGAGAGATGGCTCAGAAGTCATAGGTAGTTGCTGCTCTTGCAGAAAACCCTCATTTGGTTCCCAGCACCACATGGTGGCTCAGAACTGTAAGTCCATCTCCAGGGCGCCTGCTGCCCCCTTCTGGACCCCATTAGCGCTCCATTATGCCTGAGTGCAGTACACATATGAACAAACAGGCAGACACTAGCACAGTAGGTCGCTGCACCCTTTTTCTTTTAAAGGCCGTGAAGGCCCCTTGAGCATCCTCACACGTGTCCCGCTGCTCTCTGGCAGTGTATTCTATGTCTTTACTTTAAATAAAATGCCCCTGCTACTTTAAGGGGGTAGGAGAAAGCTATGTGGATTTTACAGTAATGCAGTGAGATGAACAAGCAAAATGAAGAGCAGCTTCAGAGCACGTGGTCCCCACCAGAACACCCTTCTTTTTCTAGACACCTTTCCCATTCTACCATGCCTTGGCTGTAGCACCCTGGGAAACTGACTTACAGCTCTTTGTCTTGAACTGGATGTGCTGGTTCAGACCTGAAGTCCCAGCACTCAGGAGCCGAAGGAAGGAGGACTGCCTGGAGTTTGAGGCTGCTCCAGCAACACAGTGGCCTCTAAGCCTCGGCTACAGAATAAGACCACAGATAAGGGGCAGGGGAAGGAAAGCAAACATATTTTCCCGGGCTCCTCATCTGTGGTTTTATAGTGATGTTGTGAGGACTGGATGAGAACGCACGTGCCATTCTAGGACACGGCCAAAGATATGCTGACTCCTCAGTAAGCACAAGCCACGTATCATTACTCTTCCCACCGGCTCCGTCTTTGTAAATATAAACCTTATTTTATTTATTTTATGTTCATTGGTGTTTTGTCTACATGTGTGTGGGAGGGAGGGTGTCAGAGCCCTGGAGCTGCAGGGTGAGCTGCCATGTGGGTGCTGGGAATTGAACCTGGGTCCTCTGGAAGAGCAGCCGGAGCTCTTGATCACGGAGCCATCTCTCTTCAGGCACACATCACCAGCCAGTGTCTCCTCAAAGATGCCAAGTTCTTGCCGGAGGTGTCCTTTCCAGCCCTGCCCATCTATACACCCATCAACAACCCTATTCAAACTCTCTTCCGTCCACAAGGCCTTTCCTACAGTGATACGGCACGTACTGCCAGTTGGATTTATCCTAGATAATAATATTGCTTTAGTAAGCCTAGGCATTTATACATTGTTACTTCTCCAAGAATGTGGTTTCTCGATCTTTGGTGGACAGTGTTATCCTGTAAACGTTCAGCAATTCTTGCATGAATAAAGGATGGATTTAAAGTCACTTGAACCTTAAGATAGTGGTTCCTACTCTGACGACCCTGTACGTACAGTTTTTGCCGGGGCTATCACAAAATGTTCTGAAATTCTCAAAAGAAGCTTAGTTTTTTCTTCTTAACTTCTGAGCCATCTCAAGAGCCAAAAATCTTTTTTGTTTTGTTTTGGTTTTTGGTTTTAGTGTTTTGAGACAGGGTTTCTCAGACCCTGGCTGTCCTGGAGCTCACTCTGTAGACCAGGCTGGCTTTGAACTCACAGAGATCCACTTGCCTCTGTCTCCCTAGTGCTGGGATTAAAGTTGTGTGCCACTGCACCTGGCAAGGCTATGATTCTAACCTAAGATTCCCCAGTGGGTGATTCATCCAGATCTGGATCTTTGTTTTGGAAGGTTTGTTGTTGTTTCTGAGACAGAGTTTCTATGTTTAGCCCTGGCTGGCCTGGAACTCTTTTATAGATCAGACTGGCCTCAGATTCACAGAGATCTGCCTGTCTCTGCCCCCCAAGTGTAGAAATTAAAAGTGTGTAATACCAGTGCCAGAAAATAAAAAAAAAATAAAAATAAAAAAAGGTTTGTTTGTGGCAGGGCCTCACTAACTATCCCAGGCTGCCTTTGAACTCAAGACAATCCTCCTGTCTTAGTCTTCCGTGCTGGGATTATCGATGTGAGATACCACACTCAGCTTGAAAAGCAAAACAAAACTCAACCCCTAAGTTTGCATGAGCAACACTTTTAGTGGAGTAGCCAAAGGAGTAGACAGCAGAAAGCAGAAACCACAGAGAGAAAAGAGCGCAAAGATAGACAACGCTCAGTTCCTGTGTCGAAAGAGTTGCTGCCATTCGAAGGTGCCTTGTGCCCAGTGTGCCCACCTCCTTCAAAGAGATGGTGCATCTACCTGCTTGCAGGCCACGTGTGTATTCTTTAGATAGCCGGGCCTCAAGGGGACAAGAGGAAGGGAGGGGCCTCAAGGGGACAGAATGAGGGGAGGCGCTTCAAGGAGAGAAGTTGGAGGGGGAAGGTGAATCTCAAGCCTGGGAAGTAACCTACAGGAATGTGATTTAATGAAGACCAGCGAGTTCGTCTTCTCCACAAATATAGACATAGCCATTCGAGTGGTGCTGGGGATTGAACTTGGGGCTCCGTGCATGCTAGGCTAATGCTTTACTACTGAGCTGTGTTCCTGGCCAGTCATCACGGCTCAGCCGTTGCGGTTAAAGCCCTTAGTTTCAGCAGTTTCGATCCAGGTAGCGCTTAGGAGAGGTGGTGAACACAGGTCGCCCGGTGACACAGGGAAACTAATTAGCTTAATTAGCTCATCAGATTGCTCATCACCTGGTGTGAAGACAAAAAGGTTCCAGGCTCTGAGGGAGGCAGATAAGAGTTTGGTGGGAATGAAAGTAGGAAAGGGTATTGCTTGAGTTGTGTCTCTGAGGCCATGAGACTTGAGGGTTACTGAGTGAGGGACTCTGCACCATTACCTCTGCCTCTGGCTTCCCAGAGCCACAGAGCTGACCTAGACACAAGGGCTGTTAAAAAAAAAAAAAAAAAGCCAAGGACCGAAAGTGAAGCAAGCAGGTTCCTTATCGTGTCTTGACATCACGGCACAGCGCTAAAAGCGTAACAAGCCCCATGCATCGGCTCTGCCTTCTGAGAGAGTTCCCATTAGCAAGTCTGGTGCACCATTCAATACCTTTCCCTTCTGTCCAGAGGGGTCCAGAGGGAACCAAAGGGAGCCTTATGTCCCTAGGCTTAGAATTCTCCGGAATGCCACCAGAGGGCAGCGTATATATGGCATGGACTTCCTTGGCTGGGATGCTCAGAGCAGAGCCAATCTTCTTGCAACAGTAGTAGCAGGCTTGGGTCCAGTTCCTGGAAGTACCAACAACCCTCAACCATCCCCTCAGGTCCGACATACCCACCTTCAGAGCGGGCCCACCCACTCCTAGCTCAGAGACATCAATCTGCCTGCATCTCAGGGGTCTGCAATGTTGGAATCCAAAACAACCAGAGAGGCATAGCCAGTAACAAGAGAAGGGGAAGGAAGAGTGATGGGAAGCCAGCAGGAACAGCCGCTGGACGTAAGGAGGAAACCCACACTGTAATAGCAGAAACCGACAGGGAGCAAGGGGAAGGAAGAGTGATGGGAAGCCAGCAGGAACAGCCGCTGGACGTAAGGAGGAAACCCACACTGTAATAGCAGAAACTGACAGGCAGCCCCATGTACCTCAGATACACCCAAGCCGAAACCTGTTCTCTGCTGTCACGAAGAAATTATTCCCTCCAGCCTGTCTCTCTCTCTCTCTCTCCTACTATACAGCCCAAGTTAGCCTTGAACTCATGATTCTGTTTTTTCCTTTCTCCATCTCCAGAGTGTTGGGGTTACAGGCATGTGATCCTGTCATTAGACCACCATTCCTGGTCAACCTAGGATCTTTGTTTAGGCCACAGACAGACGTGTGGACTGTAAGGAACAACCATGCTTCAGAAGTTGACCTCGCAAAATCCCAGGGGAAAAAAAAAATTCAGACCTGTTCGGCTTCAGCAGGCGGGATGATGGCTACCTATAGAGACAGGCCAGAGCAGCTAACAGATGCTTTGGACATCAATCTTCATGTCCCCCTAAGCCCCGCCCTACCAAAGCTGGTCCCGTCCCGTGGGGGTGGGGCTAGTACCTAAAGGATGTTGCTGATGGGTTGGAAAACCCTTTCCAGCAAAGGGGTTTGGAGGATCCTGCTGAGAAAGAAGGGCGAGTTGGAGGGAAGGTGTTCACTCGGGCTAGTCCGGTTCCTCCTCCTCTTTGGGGGCGAATCACCTGAGTGAAGGTGGTTTCCGATAAGCCTTCCCTTTATTAACCCGCCTGCAGGGAAACGTGAGAGCGAGCGTGAGGCTCAGGCTGGCTGCGTCAGACCGTGTGAACGGCGCCGCGCTCCAGGCCCTCGCTTCGGTGGGCTGGGCAAGCAGATCATCATATCACAAATTATAAATAGAAAATAAAATTACCGGGGGTGGGGGGACTGAGGCGCTGGGGAAGACGCAAAATAAGAAAGTCCCCGTTTAAGGGGCGCCTACCAACAAACCCGGCTATCAAGCCCGGGGCCGCGCCGCTCGGCTAAAGGTCGCGCCCTAACCAAGTCCCAGCGCAGCCCGCCTTTCTCGCTCTGCAGCCGCTCTCCCAGTCAGCGCCCCCTGCGGGCCCCGGCTGGCTCGGCCCGGGCCTTCGCTTCCGTCGGGAGCCCCGAGGGCCCCTGCGCTCGGCCGCTCAGCCCAGGAGCTCCTCCGCCAGGCGGTAGAGGAGGCGGGAGTACCAGTGCATGCCGGTGGGCTGGGCGGCGCCCCCGGGCAGCAGCGCCCCGAGCGCGTGCAGCAGGCGCAGGGGCGCGAAGGCGCGGTGCGCCCACTGGTGGCTCTCCAGGACGGCGTAGCAGGAGGCGAGCACGTCGTTGACCAGCAGCGTGCCGTGCGCCGTGAGCGGCGCGAACACGCCCACGGCCTCCTCGCGCGCCACGCGGGCCACCCGCGCCGGCCGCAGCGCGTCGCCGCCGGGCGCCAGCACCGAGTCCCCCGCGCGCAGGCGGCGCGCGAACACCGGGGCGAAGTCGGCGGGCGCGGGCGCGGGGCCGCGGGCGGCGAACACCAGGTGCCAGGGCGTGAGCAGCAGCTTGCGCGGGGGCCGCTCGGTCTCCACGGCCACGAACGAGGCGCGGCGCTGCAGGTCGCGGTCCAGGAAGAGCAGCACCGGCGTGGGCACCACCCGGCCCGCCGCGTCGGCCGCCAGGACCCAGTCCCCGCGGTGCAGCTCCCGCAGCCCCTTCCGCTCGCCGCTCCGCAGGCGCACCGTGGCGTTGCCGGGGAAGCAGCCCCCGGCCCGCACGGCCAGCGAGTTATCTGCAAGGCACACGGGGGGGGG
>REGO01000172.1:1465556-1484950 GCA_010120015.1 Rhombomys opimus
AGCGTCACAAGGAGCTGGAGTTCAGTGGCATTATAACTAATTTGGGCATTTTCCACAGCTAGGAGCAGTCACAGCTTTCTCTTTTGGAAAACGAGCGTCTCATCAGCCCTGAGTTGTACTTTTGCTTTGGATGTACAGATTTCCAGACAATTCTAGGATAGGAGGCACGTGGCTAGAGCAGTGAGGCAGGTCTAGCTGCAGGGACAAGGGGCAACGAGGTAAATTCGCAGCATGAGAGCATGTGGCCTGAGCGGCGAGGGTTCCTCTATTTGCAGGCGTAAGGGCTCAGCTCCTCCACTTCCGTCTTAGCCCAGCAAGGGCTTATCAACCGCCCCGATCCGATTACTGTTCCCTTAAAACCCTTCAATGTCACAATTTGGCCCCACACAAATTCGTAACTGGAGCTAGTTGGACTCCATGCTTTGTTGGGACGTCACGATTTGTGGAATATTTGAGAAAAACTTGTTCCTTATCCTTTTTTCATAAGCAAAAGGAAGGTGGCTGCTGCGTTTGCAGCTAGACAGCAGAGCTGGATTACGATGGGAGATCCTAGCTTTGACCCTCAGCCCCCAAAACACAGGTCCAACTGGAGACACACCCTATACGAACTAAGCCCGCAGTGCCTCAGCGCGCACGCGCGCACTGCAGAGGCTGTTCCCGCCGCTCTTAGGCGGGAATGCAACGGTCGCGCATGCGTCTTTTGTCTCCGGAGCCTTCCCGCCCCCGCCTTTTCACACTCAAGAGGAAGTGAGGGCGGGGCCGGGCTGCGCGCGCGCCCGAAATGCAGAGAGCCAGGGAAGGATGGGGGAAGGGCCCACGCGGGAAGACTGCAGTCTGAAAGCGCCATGCTGTAGGTCTTCTGCAGGGTGTGGATGGTTGGAGAGCGAGTCCGGGGCGACCCGGGAGAGTCCCTCTCCCCCAGACCCCTGAGCTTCCCCGGCAGCCCAGGCCCCTCGCTCTCCCTCCCGCGCATCCTCCCCGTCCCAGCCCCCAGCGTGCTCCCTCCGCGTCCCCATCTCGCAACCCCCACCCCGCACCCCGGCCCACTCACCATGGTAGCTACGAGTTAGAAGGCGAGGGTAGGAAGAAGCAGACACCGGGTCCCGGTTACCGTTCCCGACAGCTAAGAGTCGAGGTAAGTAACGCAATGAGGCGGAGGCGGCGGCGCAGGAGCCTCTTAAGTAGCCGCTGGGGAGGGGCGGCCGCGGCCTGGCCGCGGGCCCTCCCCCTGCCCGCCGCGTCCATTGGGCGCCCGGCTGGTCGCCGCAGAGGCGGGCTCGGCGCGCAGCCCCCTCCCTGCGCGGGCCCGCGGGGCGGGGCCGCTGCTGCGGGCTGGGCGCGGCGCTGCAATGCGGGGCCGGAGCGGGCTCCGCCGCAGGAGGACGGCCGTGTGCCCCGGGGAGACTCGCTCCCTGCGGGCGAACGCTGGGCCCCGGGAGGCCCGCAGCTTTCAAGGTGAAGCACCTCGAAAGGCGGGACCCGGTGATCCGGGTAGCTCGGCCGGTTGTAGCCAACGTGGCCACGCTTGACGAGCGAGTTTTGCCTTTCCCTGTGCTTCCTTTAAAGCTGTGTATGGCGCACTTACCGCTAACGTGAAAGCCTTTGTAAAGGCGGATAGCTGTGCTTGCTACCCTGCCATGGCTCAGTCTCGAGACCAGCGTACCAAGTGCTGGAGCATGGGATTTGAGCTCGTTAAAGTACGGGCAGCCTAGGCCCCGACCGTGAGTAAGGGCTCTCTCAAAAGATTTCAAATGGTAGCTAAATTGAACAAGCGAGGAAAAACGGAAGGAAAAGGGCTCACTGAAGAATACTTGAGAGCAGGGATTTCTTGTGGTATGTGAGTTTTCTGAAAGGATTGCTTGGCGCTGTGATGACCAGATTATAATAAATAAACTACCCCCGCGTTTATTCCAGGACCATAAAACTGCTGCTCATAAGGTAGTTAGGGCCAACGCGTGGCTTCGAAGTGGCGCTCCCAGAAACAGATTGCTGTGTCGGCTATTCAAGATGTCGTCCTGGCCGAGGCGGCTGTGTGCCTGAGGACGCCCCTTCAGAGCCTGGGGGCCCTAGTCAGGTGCCCTGGGATTCTTGACGTAGTGCAGCCCAACAGCGCTCCGAGAGCGAAAGGAATGCCTTAGCCGGCTAATTCATTCGGAGAAAACGCCTGAGAGGGAGGCCGGGCCGTAGTGCTAGATGTGACATCCGGGAAGCAGCGATGGAGGTAAATTGGGAGCTTTTGGAACTACGTTGTCTCAAAGAGGAAATCTGAACTGAGAAAATAGCTCAGTTAGGACCTGAGTTTGGCTCCCCAGAACCGAAAGGGGAAAAGCAAACAAGCAAAAAACAACAACAAGAAACGGTCATGGCGGCTTGTGCTTGTATTGCCAGTGCTGCTGGGACCCCTGAGGCTTAGTGGCTAGCAGGAGGAGGCTTGCTGGGCTAGCTCCAGGTCAGTGCAAACAAGTATCCGAAACAAAGAAGCAAAAACACATCCACACCTAAGAAAATGTGATGAATTTAAAACCAAACCCCCGTGAGTTGCTCTCTGGCCTTCCCACGCATGCTCACACTCCCAGCGCTCACCTGCGTGCCATGTACACACACTAACATCTAAACCATGTAATTTGTCAATCAGGCTGAGGGAGAGGAAAGCGGGATCTCATTTCCTTGTCAAAAGAAGGTTGTTTGGTTTGGTTTTGAGACAGTGTTTCAGATAACCCAGGCTACCTCAAATTCTCGGTGCCTTCGAGTTCCTCCTGAATTCCTCCTGATCGCCTGTCTCTACCTCCCAAAAGCAAGGATTACAGATAACTACCACCCCGCCTGGCTGAAAGAGCTTTTGATGTGGCGGTTACAGATCTTTCTGTCCTTCTGTTTTTGGTCTCAAGTATTCCAGTTTGCTCTGAATTCGCTGAGAAAGAATGACATTGAACCTCATTCTTTTCCTTGTTTGATTGTGTGAAATAGGGTCTCACTGTGTTGTTGTATTGGCTGGCCTGAAACTTACCATGTAGACCAGGCTGGTCTTGAACTCCCAGAGATCTGCCTGCCTCTGCCTCTCCAGTACTGAGATTAGAGGCATCTGCCACCGTGTTGGGCAACTTTTTTGTTTAAAATTTAATTACTGTGCTTGTGTCTAACAGGGAAGGGCACGTGTGCAAATGCTGCGTTCACAGTGGGAGTCAGAGAGCAACTGTGAGAGTCGGCTCTCCTATTTGTTCCGAGGATGGAGTCCAGGCAATCAGGCTGGGGGCAGACTCGCGGCCCTCTGGACCGTCGTGTATCCAAAACAGACTTTCAAAAGAATTGTTATATTTATTCGCCTGTGTGTGGCATGCCACAGAGCACATGGGAGTCATAGGACAATCTAGGAATTAGCTGGCTCAGAGGCTAAGAGCACTGGCTGTTCTTCCAAAGGTCCTGAGTTCAAGTCCCAGCAACCACATGGTGGCTCACAACCATCTATAATGAGGTCTGGTGCCCTCTTCTGGCGTGTACGCATACATGCAGGTAGAACACGGTATACATAATAAATGAATGAATGAATAAATAAATAAATGGAATTAGCTGTCTCGTCTACCTTGTGAGACCCAGGGGTCCAACCCCCTCTTGAGCGTGGGTCTATGACTTGATCCCAGTGACTGGTGCATGCTGGGCACGCGCTCCACCACTAGAACTCAGTACATAGCCCAGGCTAGCCCTGTTGACATTCCTGTACCTCAAACCTCCAAGTATTGGGATTTCAGGTATGAGCTAGCGTTCTCAGCTTCATTAACTTTCACTCTTGGAGACAGGGCCTCTAGCCCAGTCTGGCCTTAGACTCCCTGTGTAGCCGAGAATGATACTAAAGTGCTGATCACCCCTGCACTTTCCTAGTGCTGAGATTCAGGTGCAAAGCACCATAGATTCTTTATGTAGTGCTGGGGATTGAACCCAGGGCGGTGTGCCTGCTAGGGCAACAAGCACCATACCACTGAGGGAGAGACATCGCCAGTCCCTTAGGTGACCACTGAGGGAGAGACATCGCCTGTCCCTTAGGTGACTTTTGTTTTGTTTTTTGAGACAGGGTTTCTCTGTGTAGCCTCGGCTGTCCTAGAGCTTACTCTGTAGACCAGGCTGGCCTCGAACTCAAGAGATCTACCTTCTCTGCTTCCCAAGCACTGGCATTAAATGACTTTTTTTTTTTTTTTTTAACTAAAACAGCCAATGATTTTATTTTCATATTCACAATTATGTAGTGAGAATTTTGGTGTCTTTAAAACCACAGTTATGTTGTGTGAATATGTTTTCATTTTAATCTTTGGATTGGGATATGGGCTGCTTCGGACTGTCCGTTGGGTCAGACAACTATTTGCCTTGTGCTCTGGCAGAGGCCTGATTCTCCCAGCTGAAGATAGTTTACTTCTGGAATTCTGGGGACTCTAGAGAAGGTATAAAAGACCAGAGCCCCAGGAGAGGAGAGGCGGCTGTCCTCCTGCTGGTTCCTGCTCTTGCTAGTTTGTCAGGTGGTCTTGAGAAAAGAGAGGATAAAAAGAAATTGGAGATAACCTGACTGGGCAAAGATTGGACTTGCCCCAAAGGAACTCAGTGCCCCTCCTCAGCAGGAAGTAGTCAGAAAGATCTCACTGTCTCCTCCCTAACTTTGTCTCTTCTACCTGGTCTTGGGGTGTTGGAAGGGATTGGGGTGGAGCAGGGAGGTAGCTGTAAGAGGCCAAATAAAATAGTTTAAAAAAACAACATGCCTATAAAATTATAAATTAAGTCTGCTGGGGCTGCACGAGCACTTGTTGCTCTTGCAGAGGACCCAGGTTCAATTCCCAGCATTCACACAGTGGCTCATGACTGTCTCTAATTCTAATTCCAGATCTGGTGCCTTCTGACCCCCACGAGCATGAGGCAGGCACTTGGTGCACAAACACACAGGTAAAGCACGCAACTAAATAAGCAAATACATGGCAACTATGTAGTCCTGGCGGTCCTGGAGCTGGCCCTGTAGACCAGGCTGGCCCTGAACTTGGAAATCACCTGCCTCTGCCTCCCAAGTGCTCGGATTAAGGCTTGCACCACCACTGCCCAGCTTGGTATAAACTTCTAATCTCTGTTTCTTAGAAGGCTGAGGCAGGAAGATAAATTTGAGACGACGAGCTTAGATAGCGTAATGAGTTTCTGTTTCTCAAAGTAAATGGAGGAGGTGGTGGTGAGATGGGTCCGTTGCAGGAGCAGTCACTGACAGGGAGGGAACACATTATGAGAAACCTCCCCTCTGAGGTGACATCTTTTTATATCCTATTGCTCAGAACCAGGCTCAGTTCTGAAGGAGGCTGGGAAGGATGTGTTGGGAAAGGAAGAGCTTGCTCCAGCTATCCCCTGGACAAGAGCTCTGAGCACCTTCCTCCCAGCGGGAAAGCAGAAGAAGGTTGTTTAGAGGCTCAGTGTGGCTTAGATAGGAAATGTCTGCCAGACAGCCACGGTGAAGGCTCAATCCCCAGCCAGTGGCACTGCTGAGTGGTAGTGGAACTTTTAGGAGGCGTGGCCTAGTACAAGGAAATCTCAGCCTTGTCTTCCCCTTTCATTTCCTGTTGCCAGGAGCTGCTTCTGCTAGGCGCTCCGAACGCTGGTAAACTGAAGCGGCTGCCTAGCTGGCAAGGTCACCCTCACACGGGGAAGTCCCACAAAAGCTGTGTCCCGGGAGTTGTGCACAGTTTGCACACACACCCTGAATCATGTTTAAAACAATATCAAACACAATACAGGTGAAGTAGAGCACACTGCCCAGGGGGCTGCTCAGCGGCCAAGTCTGCTGCACAAGTGTGAGGACCCAAGCGTGATACGCAGTAACCCCATGGGCCCAGGAGCATCTGGAACCCAGTGTGAGAGCAGGAAGTGGGGGAGAAGACCCTGCTGCTCCCCGGGCAGCCATACGGACGTAATTTACCAACTGCAGGTTCTGTGAGAGGCCGTGCCTGGAAAAATAAGGTGGTCAGCTGGAGGGGCGGCTCAGCAGTTAAGAACACCTGAGTTAAGTTCCCCACACCTGTATCAGGTGGCTCACAACCGCCTGCTAACTTCAGCTCGGGGGCATCCACGTCCACGTGCATACACCCACACAGAGGCATACGCAAACACAGAATTTAAAAAATGAAAATGTAGAGGACAGTTGTAGTGGCCTACTCCTCTAATCCCAGCAGTTGGGAGGCAGAGGCAAGTGGATCTCAGACTTTTAAGGCCAGCCTGGTCTACAGAATGAGTTCCGGGACAGCCAGGGCTGTGTAGAGAGATCCTGCCTCAAAGAGAAAAGAGAAAAAGAGAAAAACAAAACAAAAAATAAGGTAGAGCATGAACTGGAGAGATGGCTCAGTGGTTAAGAGCATTGGCTGCTCTTCCAAAGGCCCTGGTTCAATTCCCAGCACCTACATGGCAGCTATAACTCCAGTTCCAGGGGATCTGACATTCACACAGTGTCAATGCATGTAAGATAAAAACAAACAAGTCATTAAAAATATTAGGGCTGGAAAGATGGCTCAGAGGTTAAGAGCACTGTCTGCTCTTCCAGAGGTCATGAGTTCAACTCCCAGCAACCACATGGTGGCTCATAACCATCTATATGGGGGTCTGATGCCTCTTCTGCCATGTAGGTGTATATGCATATAGAACATTTAAATATATAAAAAAAACAAAAAAAATCTTTTAAAAAAAAATAAAAATAAGGTAGAGCGTGGCTGACCCTCCGTGGACCCCTGGCCTCCACATGCCTGTGCATATCTGCTCATGTGTTTACATGCAACCACATACACAAACACTAATTGTTCCTCATTCTTCCTTAATAACAGAACTAATCTTGGGGGAGTAGGGTTCCAGGCTCCATTCCAGCTGTATTAGATGTGTCCATGTGATGAAGTACTGATGAGGGCTTATTGGAAGGTGTTTGGTGGTTTATCAGAGTTTGTCCAGGGCCGGGTGGGTGGCCAGCACTTAGGAGGGAGGCAGAGGCAGGGGGATCTCTGTGAGTTTCAGGCCAGCCAGGGCTACGTAATGAGACCTTGTCAACAAAAAGGAAAAACCGCTTCTAACATACGTATCTCTTCTTTTCCTTGCCTAGAATGTGGCACAATGACAACCGTGACGATGAAGTCACCTTAAGTGATATGCTAGAGATGGAGGAAGACAGAATGTAGGTCCCTGTGACGCTGTGGAGCTGTAGGAGCCACCGGCTGCTTCATTGGCTTGAGGACATTAATGATAAACTCAGAGTCGCCAGTCGGTGAAGAGAACCAGAGCGTTTCACCGTGGTATCCTTTTACCACGAGCGTTTCGCCGTGGCGCCCTTTAACCAAGAGTGAGCCGGGATTTGAATCCTTGACTCCTCCCCTCCTGCGTCTTCTGTTGTCCTCTGTTGAGTCCAGCTCTTCTTGCTGCTGCTGTCCCTGCGTCTCCGTGCCCGTGTTGCTTTCTGACAAAGAGCTTTGATCTCTCTCTCGTTGACCAGCACAGAAAGCATCACCCGGAAAGGAATGAAGGTCCTTCACAGGAGTCACTGACTGACCGAGATAACATTTTATCAGGCAACATCCATATGCTGTTTCAGCATTGTGGTGGACATTGGCTTTTTTAAAGTTCTTTCTGCCTGGTGCTGTTTTCAGCATTTATTACCATCACGTTCGTGCACTCGTGTGCACGTACACACACACACACACACACACACACACACACACACACACTATCCACGGATGGGACATTACCCGTGGATCAGAGCATGGAAGAGTGTATAACAGAAGATTTCGGTCATGAGAAATGATTATATGGGAGATCCAAGGCAAGAGAGTCTGCCAGGTTAAACTGGCTGAGCACGAAGCGGAACATGCCTCAAGGCGAATTACTAATCTGGCTGTGAAATGGAGCAAAAGTTGCAGCCTTTAGAATGCAAGAGATGTTTTTATAATACCGTATTGCCACAGACTACCTAGCTGTGGATTTCTCGTTATAAAATAAAACTTTAGGTATTTGGGCCGTGTGCGCACACACGAGAGTGCGCACTTGTTCTGTCCGTGCTTCTGTCCTTTGTTGCTGGTTGAACTTACTCGGTGTGTTCATGGTGGCTCACACGTGTCCTGTCAGCACTGGAGAGAGCAGAGCAGGGGGTGGCCACGGCCAGGTTGGCTGCACAGTGAGTTCTAGGCCAGCGGAGACCACACACTGAGACTTTTTTTTTTTTTTTTTTTTTAAGTAGCCCTGGCTGTCCAGGAACTCACTCTGTAGACCAGGTTGGTCTTAAACTCAGAGGTCCACCTGCCTCTGCCTCCCAAGTGCTGGGATTAAAGACATGCGCCCCACCACCCGGCTAGAAGGTGTTTTCTAAAGAATTTTCATCCAGATTAGTCGGTCTCACTTCTTGGTGAATCTATGCTGCCTGCATGCTTCTTTCCAAGTGCGCGTAAATCCTTTTCCATTACAACGCCAAAACTTTCCAACTTAAAACAGCTACTCATAAGCAGGAAAACTGTATTATTTCTCCTGATTTCTGGTGTCCCCTGGCTCACTCAGCTGCATCCACCAGGGAGGTCCAGAGTGATGGGTGTCTCGGCTTCTGCCTCCTGTTGGATGAGATACAGTGGTTCTTTTCCACGGCACCTTTTCTCTTTTGTCCACTGTTAATCTAGCTGGAGCGCCTTTACAGGGTGGCTTGCTCTTAAAAGAAAGGAAACAAAGCTGCCAGGCGCCTTAAGGCCTTGACCTGGATCTGGCGTGCATTCCCTCCTGCTGCAGGCTAAGTCAGGTGCAACAGGCCCTCAGATGCTGCCCGTGCTGCACAGCATTGACTCACAAGGCCTAAGCTGCAGAGCTGCGTCACTGTCCCAACGCTGCCGTCAGTCACCTTGGGTTCCAGGGAGAAGGGAGCCTTTAAAGACAGACTCCCCCCACACACACACACACCAGATCAGATGAGGGCAGTGCCACATCCGTTGTAGACATAACGATTAACAACAAAAGAGCAGATCAGCAGCTTGTCAACCGCCCTCCTGGACTGGAGCTGAGACAGTGATGGACAGGCCACTCCTGACCAGGACTCTTAGTTCTGCGTATATCTTCCTGCATCAGGTCGGCTCTGCTTAGTGCTAAGCTTGGATCCGTGTCCTGGAGATGAGCTTGGAGTTACTGGCTCCCTTTGTGTGTTCCTTCTCCCCGAGAATGATGGAGTCTCCTTTCCCACGTGGTTACATGGGGTTGAGTGAGCAAGGCTGACTCCTCAGGGCCTCGGGAGCTGAGGCTCGCAGCTTGGATGAGCACACCGGGGCATCTGCCGTTAGTAACAGGTAGCCCTAAGTGAACAGCAAAGATTGAATGGCCTCACACAGATGTTGGGATCACTTCTGTTATAGGGATCTTTTTCTTTTCCTTCTACTTTGGCCAAAAATCACTGCCTTCTATCTTTTGATGAAGCAGAGAAACAAATGTTTGTACTCCATGATCTCTAGAGACTGACTCTCACTAAGTGCTCTAACTTCCAGCATCGCCCTTGCTGTTCCAGGTCAGTAAGGAGGTGCTTTTGAGCTGCTTGGACACCTGCCATCTGCCCTGAAATACTGTCTTTGAAGGCTCTTTTGCTCTGGGGCTCTTTTGAACTATTTGAGTATCTGCTGTTTGTCTAACAAGCCTTGTCTCTGGGCTCTTTTGATCAAATCAGGGTTCATTTGAATGATCTGAGCTAAGACCAGGGAAGCTTGGATTCTGTAGTTTTCTACAGAATGTAGCAAGGAAGGAATTCACGGTACTTACTCAGAAACTTGGTACTTACTCCCACCTGGGCAGTAAGGTGGGAGCGCTGCTGTAATTTACACAAAGCAGCGCCCTCTGGGGAATGAGCGTCCTTTGTTTTTTGTTTTACGTGTATGGATGTTTTTGTCTGCATGTACAGCTGTCTACACAGCACAGGCAGTCATCTGGTCTGTGGCTATAGGGTCTTAGATGGTTGTGAGCCACCATGTGGGTGCCGGGAATGAACTCCAGGCCTGGCTGTTGGTCACTGAGCCACCATTCTGGCTCTCTTTGTTTTGTTT
This sequence comes from Rhombomys opimus, assembly GCA_010120015.1. Classification (NCBI taxonomy): domain Eukaryota; kingdom Metazoa; phylum Chordata; class Mammalia; order Rodentia; family Muridae; genus Rhombomys; species Rhombomys opimus. The sequence continues at coordinate 1,475,612 of REGO01000172.1, forward strand.
TGTTTTGGGGGGATTGATACAAGGTTTCTCTGTGTAGACTTGGCTATTGTGGACTCGCTTTGTAGACCAGATGGCCTCCAACTCACAGAGATCCACCTGCCTCTGCTTCCCTGAGTGCTGGGATTACAGGCCTGCACCACTGAGCCCAGCTACACTCTGTTTTATGTCATTTTATGTGTTGGGCTGTTAGTGTCTGTATGTGATTGTTGTGAAGTTTGAAATTCTGATGACCAGCGACAGTCTCATGGGGATTTATGTAAGAATTTACCCCATTTCTGGCCTGTGAACCACAGCAGCTTATATTCGTGGTGCATGTAAGCTGGCTGGCTACACCTTGAGCTACTCCACACCCCTCAGGGCTGGGGCAAAGGACCTTGTCAACATACATTCACATAAAAACGAATGAAATAGATATTTAAAAAAAGTTTTTTATAACCAGCCATGGTGACACACAGGCAGGTGGATCTCTATGAGTTCAAGGCCAGCCTGGTCTGCAAATCAGTCTCCAGGAGAGCCAGGGCTGTTACATAGAGAAACCCTGTCATAGGGTTGGAGGGGGTTGCTTTGCTTTTTGTTTTCTTTTAAAGACCATTAACCGACATTCCAGAAAGAAAAAGAAAAAAAAAAAAAAGTCATGCCGGGGTGGGGAATGCCCAGTGTTATAGTATTTGCCTAGAATGTGAGGCCGTAAATTCAAAGCAGCACTGCTCCAAAAACAAAACAAAACAAAAACAAACAAACAAAAACATTCTACAAGGCTGACTGGTTTAGAACTTGAGTGGTCAGGATAGAGAGATGGCTCAGAGGTTAAGAGCACTGGCTGCTCTTCCAGAGGTCCTGAATTCAATTCCCAGCAATCACATGGTGGCTCATAACCATCTATAGTGAGATCTGGTGCCCTCTTCTGGTGTGTAGGTGTACATGCAGGCAGAACATTGTATACAGAATTAATATATATATATATAACTTGAGTGGTTATCAGGAGCTGCAGTGTTGAGGCATTTAGACTCCCTTAGGAATGGGCAGACAGGCCTCAAGCAATCTGGCCGTAGTGGGACTTTCCTGCTTTGCTGTGACACCCCTATCAACTACCCAACAATGCATTTGAAATGTGGTAATTAGTTTCTTTTACTTACTTGTGTTACTATGAAATTGTCATCATATTGGAACATGGAACTTGAGGCAATGTGGTCATTGCATTCCTGTGCAGTACTCACTCACATTTGGCTCTAGAGTAAACGATCTTTTACTCCCTTTGCAGTGGGAGCCCCATTGTGTGCGTGTGTGTGTGTGTGTGTGTGTGTGTGTTAACAGCACACTAATGTAAAGCCAGAATGTCATGCTCTGTATCTAAAGCAACTAGGTTTTCTTTTTTCATTTTCTTTTCTTTTTTTCATTTGTTTGTTTGTTTGTTTTTTCCAGGCAGACCAGGCTGGCCTGGAACCCAGGGATCCACTTGCCTCTGCCTCCCGAGTGCTGGGATTAAAGGTATGTGCTACCACCCTCTGACTGTCCCTAAACTTTCTTTTTATTAATTACACTTTAGTTACTTTGTATCCCCCCTGTAGTTCCCTCCCTCATGTCCCTAAACTTTTAACATACAAAACTAGGCAGTGAAATCCTTTCAGTGTTTCTACTGCCTGTGATGAGGACTTTTTATTTGCGTATATGCTGCAGCCATTGCAACATGTCCCCTTTTCTTGTACTAGTTTATCACCAGGCCAAGAAACCTAAAAAGACAGATTAGCAGGTGCCTAGGTTCTCTCAAGACCAAGGAGTGTTCATGCCCAAGAGAGGAACAGTTATTTAGAAGCTACTTTGTTACAAACTGTTTGCTCTTCCTCGGGTCCCACAAAGCTGAAGGCGCAGAGATAAGCCCTTGTCTTAAACCTGCAGTCACGTTGGATTCCGGAAGAGGGACGCATTAGCCCCTCCCCCTCTTTATCACACAGATGGGGATGGTTGCTTAGAAGAGCCAAGCTGCCCGCTGGAGCAGAAATAATCACCTTGTGGAAACTAGTTCAGATTAGCAGTTTATCAACCACCTACCTCCTGCACTGGAGCTAAGGCCATGAATGGGACCACACCTTCACCAAGGCTGCGTAGCTCTCATACATTTCGCTCACCACTTCTTCCACCATTTGAACGGGAAAGTTTGTTCCTTCTTCCTGGTGCATCAGTTAAGTCTCTCTTCTCTGCTTTTCACCACCATCTGTCTATTTGGTTGGCATACTGGGACAGGTCAGGAAGCCCAGCTTGGTGGTGCTGCTGAAGCTGGGGCTCCCCTAAAGCCGCAAACAAAGAAGTCATTTGATTTCGTTTTGACAGAGTCTCAATACGTACCACTGGCTATCCTGGAACTTGCTGTATAGACCAGGCTGCCCTTGAACTCGCAGGTTCCTTGCTTCTGCCTGCAGAGCCCAGGGATTAAAGGCGTGCACCACTATGCCCCAAAGCATTGTGGGTTCAAAGAGAGTGATAGATTCCGCCTTTCTCTTTTGCTTGTTTTCTTTATGAGATACAATTTTTACTATTTTCTAATTTATTACTATTGTTGGTGTACGTGTTGTGTGCGTGTGGAGCTGGTTTTCTCCTTCCACCTTTACATAGGTCATCAGGCTTGCAGGCGAGGGCCTTCACCCACTGAGACACCTTGCCACCTCGCCAGCCTCCTGCACCAACCTGTTTCTTCTGTTTTCAAAGATTGATTTTGTCTTATGTGTATGAGTGTTTTCCCTACATGTATGTATGTGAAAAATGTACATGCTTGGTCACCACGGAAGCCAAAAAAGGGCACTAGGCTCCTTGCACAGAAATTACAGATAGTTGTAAACCACTGTATGGGTGATGAGAGTCAAACCTGCTTCCTCTGCAAGAGCAACTCACACACAAACACGAACACACACAGATGAAAATTTAAAAACAAACCCACCTCTTATTCAGCCCCACTTGTTCGGTTTGTTCTGTTTCCCTATACCATGGGCCGAGGGCACAGGACCATTTGGGAACATTCCAAGTCAAAATGCTAGTGTCAACCAGCAGCCCTTCACCCCCAAAACCACAGTCAAGATCTGCGCCCGAGGCAAGTTACAAGTTGATACTATGGTCTTTCTCCCTGTTTTTCTGTTGCGTTTTACTCTGTGTAACCTGTGAGCATTCAGGTGTGTGTGTGTGTGTGTGTGTGTGTGTGTGACAGCGTCTCATGGGACCAGAAAGATTGCTTAGTGATTAAAAGGAATTCTTGCTGTTGCAGAGGAGCTGAGTCTGGTTCTCAGTACCTACAAAGCTGTTTACACCCACCTGCGTCTGCTGTCCCGGGGACCTGACCTCTGCAAGCTCCTGTATGCACATGGTGCATACATACGCACGCAGGTTCTCTCTCTCTCTGTGTCTCTCTCTTACACACACACACACACACACACACACACACACACACACACACACACACTGGAAGTAAGTTTTGGAGTTTTGGTTACTTTAAAAACTGAGTTATGAGCCAGACGTGGTGGTATATGTCTGTAATCCTAGCACTTGGGGAGGCAGAGGCAGGGGAATTGCTGTGAGGCCAGCCTGGTCTACAAAGTGAGTCCAGGATAGCTAAAGCTACACAGAGAAACCCTGTCTCAAAGAACAAACAAAAAACAAAAACGACAACAAAATCCAGAAAACTGAGTTTTGCAAACAGGTTTTTGTTTTAATCCCAAGGGTGATATATGGAGTTGCTTTTAACTTGTCCACAGCTGATGATTGCCTTGAAGGGCTCGGAGACGGGGGTCGTTTTGTCAGCTGTAGAGAGTTTAATTCTGAGGACTTGGAGAGGGTGTAGCTACAAGAGCCCAGAGAGAGGAGGGAGAGAGCTTTGAAGAGGTGGAGGAGGAAGAAGGCCACTTGTTCGTCTTGCTGTGTTTGCCCTTGGCTATTGCCAGACTGCTGGATATCCTGCTGACTGAGATTAGTAGTTTCTCAAAGAACACACTGACCCTAACCAGCTGGAACTAAGTCTAACGAGGTCTGCATCCTCTTTCCCTCCTACCCTTCTTTCTCTCCTGCCTAGGGTCGGAAGGGAGGTAGAGGCATAAGTAACCCCAAATAAAGTAGAGTTTAAAAACTAATGCCTACACATACATATACACACACAAATCAAATGAAAATAGGAGGCAGGGGATCTCTGTGAGTTTGAGGCCAGCCTGGCTACAAAGAGAATTCCAGCAAAGCCAAGGCTACACAGAGAAACCCTATTTCAAAAAACAAAACAAAACAAAAAAGCAAACAAACAAAAGACAAAGAAAAGACAGGATCTCATTATATAGCCCATGCTGGCCTGAAATTCGAGACCCACCTGTCTCTGAGTCCAGAGAGCTGGGATTAAAGGCCTGCACCACCATGCCTCAAATTTCTTAGCTTAGTTTTTCAGACAGGGGCTCTTACTGAGCCAGGAGTTCACTGATTCAACTAGACAGACCACCAAGCAAGCCCCAACCCCAACAATCCAGGGAGATCACAGGAATGTGCCATGTCTTAAGGGTTGGTTGGTTGTTTTTCCAAGACAGGGCTTCTCTTTGTAGCCTTGGCTGAACTTGCTCTGTAGACCAGGCTGGCCTCTAACTCAGAGATCCGCCTGCCTCTGCTCCCCGAGTGCTGGGACTAGAGGCGCGCGCCACCACCGCCATGGCATCTTTCGTAAAGGAAAACACTTACTCGGCTGGCTTACCGTTTCGGAGGTTTAGTCCGTTATCGTCACGGCGGGAAGCGTGGTGGCATGCAGGCGGACATGGTGCTGGAGGGGGACTGTGTGCCACCCTGGCCAGAGCTTGAACATGCGTGAGACCCTGAAGCCCGCCCCCACAGTGACACGCTTCCTCCAACAAGTCCACGTGTCCTCGTAGTGCCACTCCCTATAGGCCAAGCAGTCAAACACATGAGTCTGTTGGGGCCAGTCCTGCTCAAACCAGCACATGCCCAGTTTTGTGTGTGTGTTTTTTTTGGGAGGGTGAGAGGGGGAGGTGCTGGGGATCTGAATTCAAGTCCTCATGTTTGCACAGCAAGCACTTTATCTTCATCCTCTCAGCCCTGTTTTTGACTTCATACCACACCGCAGTGTATGAGTATGTACAGCTTTCACGGATCTACTAAAATAGTAACTGCTAATATTGGAGGTAGGATTGCCTCAAGTTCAAGGCTAGCCTGGGCTACATAGTGAGTCCCAGGTTACCTGACCTGGGGCTGGAGAGACGGCTCAGGAGTTTGGAATTCACTGCTCTGGCAGATGTGTTTGGTTCCCAGCACACGTGTGATGCCTTGAAACCACGCATCTCCCCAGTTCCAGGGATCCAGTACATTCTTCCGACCTTCAGGCTCCTGTGTGCTCCTGGTACACAAACATTCACTCAGTCCCACACATATACAAATAAGTAAGGAGTTGTTGTCTTTAATGAGCTGGAATGATGGCCCAAGAGTTAGGGGCACTGCTTGCTCTTACGGAGGACCTGCATGGTGGCTCACAGCCAGCTGTAAATCCAGTTCCAGGGGAGCCAGTATCTTTTTCTGATCTCCTTGGTGCCAGGGCTACACAAGATGCATGCGTGTACCTAAAAGTAAAATGCGCAGCCTGGCATAGTGGCAAATGCCTTTAATCCCAGGGCTGGGGAGGGAGAGGTACATGGTCTCTGTGAGTTCAAGGCCATCCCGCTCTATATATTGAGTTCCAGGACAGCCAGGGCTATAGAGTGAGACACTGTGTGACCCCTGCACACATGCACACACAAGTCATGGACATGAAAAAGCTGCAATTTTTTTTTTAATTTTGGAAATAAAACAAAAATAAAGAATAATGCCCTATTACCTACTCACCCAATTCCTGGCGGTCACTGTTGTGTTATTTACTCTGAATTTGATTGTTACTACGTTTTGTTCTTCCACCTTAGTGGGTTCTATTTGTGACTTTTGTGAATATGAACATGTATATATAATATTTGTATATACATGCATATTAAAATGTAATATATATTTGTTTCCATTTCTTTTTTTTAAGATTTATTTATTATGTATACAGTGTTCTGTCTGCATGTACGCCTACAGGCCAGAAGAGGGCAGCAGATCTCACTATAGATGGTTGTGAGCCACCATGTGGTTGCTGGGAATTGAACTCAGGACCTCTGGAAGAGCAGCTAGTGCTCTTAACCTCTGAGCCATCTCTCCAGCCCTCCCCCCATTTCTGTTTGTTTTCTATCTGTTGTTTAATCTGAAGAGTCCCTGAAAGATTCACATATTAAAAAGTTTGATTTTGATTTTGATTTCCTGTTGATGGGCTCTGAGGAAGTGACTGCACAGTGAGGGTCCGTGCTGATCGATGGGTTAATCGATTCTGGGGTTCATAACTCTATGTTGCTATGGGGAGACGGTAGAAGCTAGGAGGTAAGACCTACTTGAAGGAGGTAGGTTGCCAGGATTGTGTCGTTGGAGAGTAAACTGTGCTCTGGTCCCTTTTCTCTGTCTCCCATTCTCCATGAGGGGAGCCACAGCCATTATGTTCTGCTGCCATGCCTGGGACGGGGCAACAGAGCAAAGGGACCATGCGCTGAAAGACGGTCTCCCTTCTAGGACTTAGTTTCTGTAAGGTGTTTTGCTACAGAAATGACACGGGCATAGTTCTTGGAGTATGGACCAATAGCTGTTAGATCATGTAAGAACTCTCATTTCATTTTGTAAAGGAAATGCCATATGCTTGCTTGCATTTGGTTGACTGCATGGGTTTTGTTGTTGTTGTTTGAGACATTCGTGTATCCCGAGCTGGCCTCAGACCCTCTTTATGTAGCCCAGGATGACCTTGAATTTCAGGTCCTCTGACTCCATGTGTAAAACGCTAGGATTACAGGTGCACATTGCTTCCACAGGCGTGTTCATTGCTGGGGACCAAACCAAGGCTTGCTGCACGTTGGACGAACCTTCCAGCAGCTCAGCTTCCTCTCCAGCTCCATCTTGGCCTTTTTGCTAGTTTTCAATGCTGAGCATTGACTCCACAGCTTGGTGAGAGCTGAGCGCACTCTACCGCCAAGCTATCCCTCCAGTCCAGCTCGTTGCTCATTGGTTTGAGACAGAATCTCATTTAAGCCAGATTGCCAAGTGGTTGAAGATGACCTTGACCTTCTCTTCCTTCTGCTGCCACAGCCCAAATGCTGAGATCACAGGCATGCACAACCACACTCCATACTTCTGATGCTACATTACTTTTGGTGTTAAACTCAAATGTCAGTTACTATTACATTTCCATTATCGATATTGTTTTGTTTTTGCTGTCATTGTTTGTTTGTTTTTGACGTGATCTCACCACGTAACTCTGACTGGCCTTTAATTACTGTGTAGACCACACAGGTCTTGAATTCGCAGAGATCCCTTGCCTCTGCCTCACAAGAGCTAGGATTAAAGATGTGTACCACCATACCCAGCTTAAAAACAAACAAAACCTTTTTGGTTGTTAATTAAAATTGTTCTTACCAGCTATGATGGCACACCCTTTTAATCCCGCCACTCAAGAGGCAGAGACAGGTGGATCTCTTTGAGTTTAAAGCCAGTGTGGTCTATAGAGCAAGCTCTAGGCCAGAGCTGTATAGTTGGACCCTTTCTCAAAAAAGAAACAAAAAAAGCAAAAGGAAAAAAAAAATTAAAAAAGAATTTTAAGCAGAGCTGGAATTTATTAAAAAGAAGATTTTTGAGTACGGGGTGCTCTGAGAGAAAGTAAGGCTCACCCGGGACTGTGGGTGTGCTTCTCAGAGAGTGGGGCGAGGTTTGTCCTTAGCCGATGTCAGGATTGTCTATGATGCATTCTAATGACCCTAATCTTCTTTTCTCTCATCTCTCCTTCCCACCCCAGCCAATCCCTGCTCCTCTCTACAAATCCCTATCCCTTTCCTAAGTTCATTCTGTAAACCTGTTTTCATTGCACTTCATTTTTTGTTTGTTTGTTTGTTTGTTTTTTGTTTTATTGAGACAGAGTTTCTCTGTGTAGCCCTGGCTGTCCTGGAACTCACTCACTCTGTAGACTAGGTTGGCCTTGAACTCACAAAGATCCACCTGCCTCTGCCTCTGCCTCCGGAGTACATAGTTTAAAGGTGTGTGCCACGGTGTCCAGCCTCATTGCACTTTATTTTAATTATTTTGTGTGCATGTCTGTATGTATGGGGAGGATCAGGAGGTCAGAGGACAGTTTTCAGGCGTCAGTTCTTCCCTCCCACCGAGTGGGTCCTGAGGATAGAACTAAGGCGATCAGACTTGGTGGCAAAAATATTTACCTGCTGAGCCATCTCTCTGGCCCTCACATTCGTGTCTTTCTCCTTTGTTCTGTGACCACTGGCTTTAACCACAGCCATCTGTTACTCACAAGGCAGAGATCTTTGACTTCCAGGCCAGCTTGGTCAACACCGTGAGATTCAAGACAGCCAGGGCTACAAAGTGAGACCCTGTCTCGGAAAACAAAAACAAAAAATAAAAACTCAGGTATGTACTGGAGCTTCATGGTGAGTATCTACTCTCCAGGGGATGCACAGCTGAGAATTTGAACATCTACATTGACATTTTATAATTCCTTAGCTGGCAGTGTAATAAAAGAACGTTTAAAAACTCTGTTGAAGCCGGGCACTGTGGCACACACCTGTAATCCCAGCACTCTAGGAAGTAGAGGCAGCAGATCTCTATGAGTTTGAGGCCAGCCTGGTCCACAAAGTGAGTCCAGGACAGCCAAGGCTACACAGAGAAACCCTGTCTCGAAAAACAAAAACAAAGCAAAAATTTAAAAAAAAAGCAGTTGATATAAACCAATCTAACTTGTTCCACTCAGGGCAGAAAGAGATTCAGCAGTGTTAAAGATGACAGGCCCGTCTGCCAGTTGGACTGATGGCAGGGCTCAATCTTCGGAGAAATCTTTCTTCTAATACTGTTTCTAGAACTGAGTGTTGGCTCAGCGAGTGAAGATGTCTGCCTCCAAGCCTGACAGCCTCTGTTCAGTCCTTGGAACCACAGGGCAGGAGAGCCCTCTGCCTTCCACCGTAGTAGATATGTGCCTCTCAGCCCGAGCACACCAAATAACCAGAGTGTAACTTTCACACCCAGCTGTTTGGGAGTGCTGCTGCCGCCTCAAACTGCACTCTGCTTTTCTTTGAATTTGTTGGCGAATATTACAAAAAGCATATCCTTAGAGAGTTGTTCATTAATTAACACATTATACTGGATAAATTCATTAGGCTTTCAACTTGATATTCAGCTAAAGACGGGTTTGGGGAAAAAAAAGATTAAAGATCCAGGTCAAATGCAGGGGGCACTTGCCTGGAGAACAGGCATCTTTTG
>REGO01000172.1:1488705-1531397 GCA_010120015.1 Rhombomys opimus
TCTAATAACTGTTGAAATTTATTTGGAGTCATATCCCTAATGTGACAGAAACAAAAGGAAACGCCCGCTGCAAATACTGCGGATGGGCGTGGTCTGAAGAAGGCCGCCTTAACCAGGTGCAAACCCATTGTTTCCGCAGCCACAGGAACTTTCCCACGTGAAAAGTATTCAAAGCAGAGATTCTCTGAAGCGAAATAATTGCCCGGAATTGCTTTAATGGCTCGCTTTCCTGATAGGTGAAGAAAAGCTTTCATCCCACAGGACCTGGGGTTTCCTCTGGGCACCTGGACTGCGGCTGGGGCAGGGACCACGCCCTTCGGCCACGCCCTTCTGCGGCGTCTGCGGACCCGTCAACCCTCAGGGCAGAAGCTCCCGTCTGACGTCTGCCTGGCCCGCTCGCTGTGCCTGGTGCGAGCCTGTGCCCTTTGTTAAATTATTTAGCAGAGGGAGCTCCAGTTCCAGCCGCTGCCCATTCGATCCCCCAGCGCCAGCGCCCCTCCCAGCGCTGTCTGGGACCGTCTTCCCGAGTTAGGGGGCCAGTGACGATGCCCCAGAACAAAGGACAGCCGCGTGCAGGGTATGAACCCTTTTCTTGGCAGCAGTTTCGTCCTTCTCTGAAGGTTTTTCCAGAATCGTCTCCACGGACTGGAAATACGGTCCTTGGAGCAGGCCGAGCTAGAAACGGTATTTTCGCCGCTGGCTCTCCAAACCCCACGCAAGATCACGATTATTTCCGTCCACACCGACAGACTTTAGAGCAACTTTCATTGTCTGCGGGGTGGGGGCGGGGAAGGGCGTTTCCCTGGCTGCCGACCATCTCCGGGACCCCCGCCCCCACCCTGCGAGATGACCCCCTGGTTAAGTAAATCGTGCTTTGGGGCCCCCAGCGAACGAAACGCCCCGTTAAGACTGTAATCGTTCCGCAGCGATTTTTTTTTCTTTTTTACAAAATAAAAAAAAAAAATAGATATAAGTAAAAATTTAAAAAACGCTTCGGAGCGACGCGTGGGTGAGGGCGAAGCCCTCCGGAGCCGCCTCGGAAGCGAGAGCCAAACAACCCCGCCCCTGCGCCTCCCTGCGCCTCCGACCGGCTGCCACGGAGCCGGCGCGCACCTCCCCTGCCCGGCCGCCGCCCTGCGCCCTCCGCGGCGACCCGGCCCGCGGCGCCGCCTTTGTCCCCGGGGTCTGGGCGTCTCCCGGCCCCGCGCCCCCCGGCCCCGCGCCCAGCTGATCCCACAAAGCGTCCGGACCGCCCTCCCCGGTGGCGGGGCTCCGGCCGCGGGCGCCCCGCTCCCAGCCCGGGGAGAGCTCGCTCACCATGGTTGCTGCTTCGCGGCTGCCGGGGGATGGCGGAGGCGAGGAGGAGGAGGAGGAGGTGTGGCGTCTTACAGCGCGACTCTTAGGCGGTCGATGTAAGAGAACTTGCGGCACCTTGGCGGATGCGGCGCCTTATATGCAGCTCGGTCGTCATGGGGATGGGCCGGGGCCTCTTCCTGTTGGTCCAGACCCCGCTGTCTGCCCAGAGAAGCCGCGACGCGAGAGTGGTGATTGGTGCAGGCGACATGGTATGAGGTAATCTCTCCCCCGCCCGTCTCCCCCTAGCATCCGTAGACTTTGCATCCTTCAGACAAAGGCAACTAGCTGAGCATCCATTATGGGGTGGAGTTGCGGAGGGGAGGAAAGAGAAGAAAGAAAACTAGGGCTGGATGACTATGCATGGTTTAAACCTTAAACTGTAGCTAATATAATGCAAGGTTTTCCCCAACACTCAGTTACGGAATGTGCGTTGAGGCTCTTTATGGAAAATTCCAGCTTTTCATTCATCGTACACTAAATTTGACTACCTTCCGTCAGGACTCAACATCTCTAGTTGCTTTAAAAGTAGCAGAGAAGATGGGAGTGATGGCCAAAGCGTGATGATTGTTATTATTATTAATTTGAGCAAGGTTCAGAAGGCCAGTATGGTGCCACCAACAGCACCTGGGAGTCACAGTCGGGAAATTCTGCAGTTCAAGGTCATCCTAACTGGCCTTAGTGGCTCACGCTTGTAAATCCCAGTACCGGGAAGCCGAGGCTGGAGGATTGCAGCTAGTTCGAGGCCAGCCCGTCTGAAAACCGAGGAAAGAAATAACGCACAAACCAGTGCTTGCTACGTTACTAGAAAGCTCTCTTTAGCTCAGTGTCCCCATTACCCCTCCGTGCCCACTCCCGACCCCACCCTACCTCGCGCCTGAGCCGGTGCTGTTCTAGCCCTAGACGTGAGCCCTTCTGTCTAGTACAGAATTCAGAAACGGTGAGAGAAACCAGCCCTTTCTCTGTGTGGGCTTGTGTGTCCGCGATGCTCTTTGTTTGATGGGGAGGGGCGACAGCAAGTAAAAACTGAGATGCGGAATTAGACCGAGGAGAGTTTTATTGCCTAAAAGGAAACCATTTTGCAAGGCCGTTTCCAGCCCCAGGCGTCTGAGCAGCGTCAGCCGTACTGCAGTTCATTTTGTGCAGTCCCCCGGATTCCTTACATAGCCCCTTCCGCAGCTGGGCTCTGACTGTGGGAACGCTGGCTGCTCACGCCCGTCTCCTCAGCCAGCGCCTGCGGCTGTTGCTCAATCGCCCCTTAGGACAGAAATGCCTCGCTTTCACCCCTAGGCACTGGATTACAGTGGCGTCCTTTTGCCATGTACAAAGCCTCCATTATCAGCCAGGATGGTCTGTATGGAGCGAGTCTCCGAGATGCAGACCACCGAACATTCTCTGGATGAAACGTTGGAGGTAAAGAGATGTTTGTTTGGGCAGCAGGCTGAAAATGTGGATTTTGACAGCGCTCTGTGGAGTCCATTCATTCCGGCCGGGCTGGGCCGGCGAGGAGCGGGCGCGGGAGGAGGGCCTTGGGAAGGGAGCAGCTGCAGGTTGTGCCGTGACCACGGTGGCCCTGAGCTCCTCCAGCCTGCCATGCACAGCTCAGCCTTTCTTGTTTAAATTTATGGTGAAAGTCTTCTCCAGGGAAAAAACGTATCGATAAACCCCGCACACAAAACATTTGTTTACTTCCTAAGTTTCATAGGAAAAACAATCCCCCGGCCTCCATCATTCTGGGGAATAAAAACATATTTTCGTAAAGAAACAGGAGGAATAAAGACTGGCTTGGCTGCTGCTGGCGTGTAAGTGCATTTAACACGGATAAGAATTAAATGACGGCCTCTCTCTCTCTCTCTCCCTCTCTCTCTCTCAGAGAAGCCCACGCCCATGCAGAGGAGCGAGCCCACGCCCATGCTCTCCCGGTATTTTTCTCAACCATTCTTATGCTTTAAAATCTATTTTTAAATCCTTTAACAAACCCAGCTCTGATTCCTTTTTAAAAACGAAATGGCACAGAGAACATGAGGATTGATAAATAGCTTATTGAAAATATTGTCACAATTAAAAACTGTCGCGTTTGTGTATGTGTGTGTGTGATCATGACTGCTTGGAGGGCAGAGGACAACTACAGGCCAGATTCTCTTCTTCCACCATGGGGTCCCAGGGACAAAACTCACTGGTGGCAAGTACCTTTACCGAGTAAGCCTCCTCTCCTTCATGAAATTAAAAAAACCAAAACCAAACAAACAAACAAAAAAAACCCATGCACTACAGGGCCATGGTGAAGTGTAACAGAAATCTTTTTTTTTTTTTTTTAAGTACAGCGATGCATTTTTACTTTTTTTTTTTTTTTGATGGCTTGAGAACAATTTTTTATTCTTTTATTATTATCATTTTTTACAACTTATTCAATTTGTATCCCAGCTATGTCCTCCTTCCTCATCTCCTCCCAATCCCACCCTCCCTCCCGAATTTTTACTTCTTAACAATTCAAAAATAAAATTGAGAAATGTCTTCTTCCCCAATAGTCAGTTCTTTGTGCATTCTACAGGGGATTAGAAAGAAGATTCTTTGTCATTCTCCTCCAGAACCATTCCGTTCCCTATGGAAATGAGAGGCTTTTTTCTCTCCTCTTGAGCATAAGTAACATAAGATCTGGGTCAGAAACAGACTATTTATTTAAACACCGAAATCTTAAATATATGAATGGAGAGCAGTGTGTGGGGCTAACCAGTTCTTTCCGTTCCTTATCTGATTTAATAGCACTCAAGCGAGAGAAAGCTACATGGTTTCCTATTGCTGGTTCTTATTTTGCTGTTGATTTCTTTACATCAACAAGCAGGTCTACTTAATACCTTCTGCTAACAGGTCCATTCCGTACACAGATATTAGCATGAAAGCTCTGTTTCTTAATTAATACTTGTGTGGTTTAATTACCTGTTTGCAGATGCAGGCCTTGCCCTACGCTTTGTTAGCTCGTCTCTTCTCTTCCAAGCCTTGTGCATGCCAGGCCAGTGCTTTTCCCCAGCCACACCCCAGCCCTGCAAGCTGTGTCTTCTTAGCTCTCTAACCTCTGCAGCTGTGACAGGTTCTGTTGCTCGCTTAATGGATCCGTATAGACATGATTTCCAAAGTAAAAACCAGCTGTGACCGACTCCTCTCTCACCTGTTTTGGGCCCCATGGAATCGTCCACTAAGTCATGTCAAGCCTTACCTCATAAATCTTTTTTTGTTTGTTATTTTGAGAAATGGCTGCTGTAGCCTGGACTGCCTTCAAACTTGATTTAGTTTGTGGCTCACCTTGGCCTTGAACTCCTGATCTTTCTGCCTCTGTCTCTCAAGTGCTGAGATTATAGGTGTATGCCACTACAACCAGCTCTCAGATCTCATCTTTTGTTTTTATTTTGGGTTGTTTTTTTGTTTGTTTTGGTTTTTTGAGGCAGGATTTTTCTGTGTAACCCGAGCTCTGTAACCAGGCTGAGGTCCAACTCACAGATCCCCCCCTGTCTCTGACTTCCAGGTGCTGAGACTAAAGGCATGAACTACCACCACCTAGCTTCAAATCTCAGTTCACTGTTTTGTTTTTCGAGACAGGGTTTCTCTGTGTAGTCCTGGCTGTCCTGGAACTCACTCTGTAAGCCAGGCTGGCCTTGAACTCAGAGATCTGCCTGCCTCTGTCTCCCTGACTGCTGGGATTATAGGTTGCTCCACAGAGCCTGGCTACATGCAAGCTTTTATGAGGGCCATTTTTTTTTTCAAACTATTAGTGTGTGAGTGTGTGTGTGTGTGTGTGTGTGTGTGTGTTTGGTAATTTCGTGCATGAATATGCTCCACTTTCCAGTTCCTCCAGACTACCCTTTCCTTCTCACAGCTCATGTTTATTCTTCCTCTTTGTTCCTGCTGTCATTCAGCTGAGTCTCTACACAATGGTTGGACTGCTATTAGTATAGTACATAATTGTTATGATATAACTTTACATGCTGTGCAACAGGTTGTGGTACAGGTAAGTTTGTTACGGGAAAGATGAGACAGAGGCAGTGGGAGAGCTTAGAAGAGAGAAGAGAATACAGAGTGGGGAGGGAGACAGACAGAATCAGAGGGATAGGCAGAGAGAAGAGGAGAGAGGAAGAGGGAGATGGCAGGGTGGCAGGTGGGTTACATACCTGGCGCAGGAGATGACAAGGACACAGGTGGTGACATAGGGCCTTGTCAGGACCCGAAAGTCCCCTGAGGGCAGGCCAGCTGAACTGCCTGCAGGACAACATAACAATAATATTATAGCTCATACTACATAATACAGAACAAGTCATTCTACTGTTTAAAATAGATCAATGAAGCCGAGCACGGTGGCACACACCTTTAATCCCAGTACTCAGGGAGGCAGAGGCAGGCAGATTGCTGTGAGTTCCAGGGCAGCCTGGTCTAAATGTGAGTCCAGGACAGCCAAGGCTACACAGAGAAACCCTGTCTCAAAAAATAAATAAATAGATAAATTAAACTAAACAAAATAGATCAATGACTGTAAGATGATGATCTCAAATTCTTACTCACCTGTTTGAATTCCATGCCAGAAGAAACACATCTTATATTTTAAAATGCCTGAGCCTTCCGGGCTGGGGAGATGGCTCAGCACTAAGAGTGCTGGCCATTCTTCCAGAGGGCTTGCTTTCCATTCCCAGCTCCCCCATGGTGGCTCAAACCATTTGTAACTCCAGGTACAGGGGATTTAATTCCCTCTGTGTCTAGGGGCACTAGACACAGGTGGTGCATAAAAGTACATGCAACCAAAATACAGATACACAATCTTTTTTTTCAAGACAGGGTTTGTTTGTATAGCCTTAGCTGTCCTGGACTCACTCTGTAGACCAGGCTGGCCTTAAATTTACAGAGATCCTCCTGCCTCTGCCTTCGTAAGTGCTGGGACTACAGGCAAGCACCACCATAGCAGGTTCCACGCCCAGTTTACATTTTCTTTTTTTTTTTTTTTTTTTTTTTTTTTTTTTTTTTATGTGCATCAGTGTGAAGGTGTCAGATCCCTTGGAAATGGAGTTACAGACAGTTGTGACCTGCCATGTGGGTGCTGGGAATTGAACCCGGGTCCTTTGGAAGAGCAGACAGTGCTCTTAACCACTGAGCCATCTCTCCAGCCCTACATTTTCTTTTTTAAAACAGAGAGTTGTGCTGGTAATGTAGCTCAGTGCTTGCCTGGCATGTACAAACCCAGTACTTCACAAAACTGGGCATGGTGGCTCATGCCCGTGATCCTAGTACTTGGGATATGGAAGCAGGAAAATCAGAAATTCAAGTTTGAAGCTAGTGTGGGCCACAAGAGACTCTGCCTCCAAAACAAAAACAAGAACCGAACAAAAAGACAACCCTGAAAGTATACATTTATTTCATTTTATTTTGATTGGCTTTTCTGAGAAGGGCGTCAGTATGTAGACCAGGCTGGCTTTGAACTCACAAGCCCGTCTACCTCTGCCTCCTGAGTGCTAGGATTAAAGGTGTGTGTATGTGCCACCATGCCTGAATGTTTGTCCTTTATTAAAATCCTGTGAGTGAGTGCGAATGTGTGTGCATGCATGTGCCGTGTGCCTTCGAGCACTGTGGCATACCTGTGGAGGTGAGAGGATAACCTGGGGGCTGCCCCTTACCTCCTGCCTTTAGGACAGGATCTGCATCTTGTTTGCCGTTAACCCTCCCAGATTTACGTGGTTTCTGTGATCCAAACCCAGGTCCTCGCACTTGCATGACAAGCATTTTACCCCCTGAGCCATCTCCCCAAGCCAATTTTCTTATTTTTTAGAGTCTCACATATTCCAATCTGACCTCAGATTTGCTAGGTAGTGAGAATGACCTTGAACTTGTGATCCTCCTGCCTCCATGTTCCAAGTGCTGACACAGTAGGTGTTTAACATCGAGCCTGTTTTTATGAGGTGCTAAGCATGGAGCCCAGGACTTCATGAGTGCTGGAGACCCCAGGATTGATGGGGTCACAGAAAGAACCTGAGGCGTGGCATTGTGAGAGGCTGGAAGAGGCACTGGGGAAGGGCAGCCTCAGCTGCTATGGAGACCGCAGGATACTGGAGATGCTGGAAAGCTGGGGCATTTACCAAGGACAGTGGCAGCTGTGGGGTGGACCCCGCCTGAACCTGAAAGACAAGCTGTCTGTGCCGAGCAGAAGGGACACGGGAGTAGAGAGACCACCCAAGCCCTTTGGAGCCCAGGAGGCCATAAACGAGCTGCACATCCTGGCCACTGAGCTTCTTATATGTTTGTTTGTTTTCTGAAACAGGGTTTCTCTGTGTACCTTTAGCTGTCCTGCACTCACTCTGTAGACCAGACTGGCCTCAAACTCTCAGAGATCTGCCTGCCTCTCCTTCCCTGAGTGCTGGGATTACAGGCATGTGCCACCATACCCTGAAAGTATGAATTTTTCAGGGTATGAAAAGACAGGGTCTCACTGTGTAGCACTGGCTGTTCTGGAAATCAATGTAGACCAGGCTGGCCTTGAACTCACAAAGATCTGCCTGCCTCTGCCTCCCAAGTGCTGGGATTTAAAGGTGTGCACCGGGAGGCCCAAGAGTTTGATTGTAGTTGAGACAAACTTCTTAATTTTACAGGAGCTCCTTGTTGAGAGACATTAGAAAAAAAAAAAAAAAAAAAAAAGAAAGAACTTAGATTGTTTTTGTTTTCGTTTTTTCCCAGACAGTGTTGTTCTGTATAGCCTTGGCTGTCCTGGACTCCATTTGTAGACCTCAAACTCACAGAGATCTATTTGCCTGCCTCTGCCTCCCTGAGTGCTGGGATTACAGGCATGCATCACCATGCCCAGCTGAGACATTAGATTTTTAAAAAGATCTTGGGTTTTTCTTTCTTTCTTTCTTTCTTTCTTTCTTTCTTTCTTTCTTTCTTTCTTTCTTTCTTTCTGTCTGTCTTTCTGTCTTTCTCCTTCCTTCCTTTCTTTGAAATCTCGGACTTTTAAAGTGTTGAGAAGATATGGCTTGAAATGACATGTTTGTGTGTCAGGGTTGGCTGGGGTTGGGGTAGAATGTCGTAGTTATCTTTAGCTGTCAACTTAGTACAGACCTAGAGCCACCTGGGAAGAGGAAACCTTAGCTGGAAAATTGCTTTTTTCAGATTGGCCAGTGACTGTGTTGGTGAGGCATTGTCTTAACTGCTGATAGGTGTAGGGTGACCCAGTCCACTAGGGGTGGTACCATTTCCAGGCAGATGGGATTCAGGCTGCATAAGAAGGGTAATTAAAATGCCAGTAATTCCATCACTCTGGGACTCTGAGGCAGGCGGCTTTCTGATTTTTGAGTCCAGCCTGGTCTAAAGAGTGAGTTCTAGGACAGCCAGAGAAACCCTGACTCTAAAAAACAAAGAAAAGAAAAAAAGAAAGGGAACTGAGAAGCAAGAGGGAACAGCCAGGAAACAGCCTTTGTCCATGGTTTCTGCTTCAAGCTCCAGCTTTGGCTTCCCTGGACAGGCTGTAACCTGCAAGCCAAACAGACGCTTTGTTCCTAAGTGGCTCTCGAGACTAGTGACAGAGAGCAAACTAAGACAGAATATGTATAGAAACTGGATGGATGGCCCTTGAGAAGGGCCAGCCAAGGCTATCCTGTCACGTGTTCAGACCAGCCCAGGACCATAGAAAGACTATCTCAAAAACTGAAAAACAGGCTGTTCCTCCATAATGAAATATTTAACAATATAAACCCATGAATTAATGATACTCCCACCAAGCAAATTATGAATAAAAAAGAGAGCTGGGTACATTGGTGCATGCCTGGCCTGTAATCCAGAACTCTGGGAGGCAGAGGCAGGTGGATCTCTGTGAGTTCAAGGCTAGACTGGTCTACAAAGTGAGTCCAGGCCAGCCAAAGTATACAAAGAAACCCTGTCTCAAGTATGTATATGTAGATATGTGTGTGTGTGTGTGTGTGTGTGTGTGTGTGTGTATTTCCTGACTACTGTATTCCCTTCCTCTGCTCCTGCCAGTTTCCAACTCACCTCCCATCTGGTCCACTCCCTTTGTGTCCTTCATTAGAAAACAAACAGATTTCTTGGGGCTGGAGAGATGGCTCAGAGGTTAAGAGCACTGTCTGTTCTTCCAGAGGTCCTGAGTTCAATTCCCAGCATCCACATGGTGGCTCACAACCATCTATACTGGAATCTAATGCCCTCTTCTGTCATGCAAATGATCTACAGATAGAGCACACTTACATGTAAAATAAATAAATAAATATAAAAAAAGAAAACAAACAGATTTCTTAAGCGATAATAATAAAATAACGTAAATTATAATGAGACAAAACAAAAACTAGCACATTAGAATTGGACAAAACAAACAAGCAGGAGGGGGAAAAGCCAAGAGAAGGCACAAGACTCAGAGACCCACTCATTCTCACTCTCGGGAATCCCATAACAACCCTAAGCTGGACGCCAGGATACATATGCAGAAGACCTAGAGTGGACTCACGCAGGCCCTCTGCTTGCTGCTGCCTTGGCCATGTTTCTTTAGAGGCCTTGTTTTCTCAGCCTCCTCCCGTCCCCTCTGATGCTGACACCCTTTCAGCTTCCTCTTCCATGGGGTTCCCTGAGCCCTGGCGGGAGGGCGGGATTCCATAGACAGACAGACACATCCTGCTTGGTGCTAAGCGTTCCTAGGTCTTTCACTCTCTGCGTACGTCTGGCTGGATTTGTTCCTGTGCAGGAAGAGGTCTCTGGGCAAGGTACTGATCTACAAGTATAGCAGAATGCAGAATGTCATTAGAAGTCATTTATTCCTGTTTTTGTTTTGTTTTGTTTAAGATGAGTAGTGTTTGGATTTGGTCCCTGGGCTGTGTAGTATTGGGTTCTTGGTTACCCAGTGTCTAGTGTCTAGT
Source organism: Rhombomys opimus (assembly GCA_010120015.1). Taxonomy (NCBI): domain Eukaryota; kingdom Metazoa; phylum Chordata; class Mammalia; order Rodentia; family Muridae; genus Rhombomys; species Rhombomys opimus. The sequence continues at coordinate 1,498,950 of REGO01000172.1, forward strand.
ACAGCTTTCATCATGTAAAGTAGACCTTACCGGATATTGATTGGTGACTTCCACAAGCTTTGTGCCACCGTTGCCCTGGCGTGTCTTGTAGGCGGGACAGCACTGTAGATCAGAGGCTTTGTGGCTGGCTTGGGGTTTATGTTTCTCTTTTGGTAGCTGCAGCGTGCCTTCCTGTACCAAGACACCAGGACGCAGGGGTGAAGGCCTGTAGGCACCAGCTCTGCTTCTCCATGTCCAATGAGTTGTGTAGGTGTTGTTCAGCCATGAGGCCTGACCGTCAGCTTGTGGAGAGCTCTGTGGTACATCTTGAAATCAGGGATAGTGATACCTCCTGAAATTTTTTTTTTTTTTTTTTTTTTTTTTTTTTTTGTTTTTTTTTTTTTTTTTTTTTTTTTTTTTGAGGATTGTTTTAGCTATACTGGGTTTTTTGGTTTCCATATGAACCTGAAAATTGTCCTTTCATGATCTGTGACCAATTATGTTAGAATTTTGATGGTTATTCATTGGATCTGTAGATTGCTTTTGGTAGGATGGCCAATTTTAATATACGAAGCCTTGAGCATGGGAGATCTTTCCATCTTCGGATACCTTCCTCAACTTCTTTCTTCGATGTCCTTAGGTTCTTATACAAGTCTTTCACCTGCTTGGCCAGAGTTACCCCAAGATACATGTTACTCTTTGAGGCTATTGTGAAAGCTGTTATTTCTGCTCTTTCTCAGTGCTTTTGTCATGTGTATAAGGAGGCTGCTGGTTTCCTGAGTTAATTTTGTATCCAGCGACTTTGCTGAAAGTCTTTATCAGTTACAGGAGCTTCCTGGTGAAATTTGGTGTTGGCTGTGGGCCTACTCTGTTTGGTTCTTGGTTTCTGTAGCTCTCTGTTCTGAGGAGTGTGTGGTGGCAGGGTGTCTCCTGGTAGGGAATTCTTCTGGGACTGTTAGGTGTGGCTACTGGGCGGTTCCAGGTAAAATGTGTTTCTAGGTATTGGGCACTGACAGTTGGGAATGCGGATGGGCTAGGGGTGCTAAGGAGGTCCACAAGAGGGAGAAAAGCAGGTATTCCACCAGGATTAGTTTAGTGCCCTGGGAAGGGGGGGGGAGACCACAGCAGGAGGGCTGCAAAGAGCTGGGGTGAGACTGGGGGATTGGGCTTGGAGGAAGAGAGGGAGAGGTGAGGGTCTATAGTTAGCCTGCCTGCTTCCCTGGTAGGTGTGGCCTATGCGTTCCCAGGGAGTGCCTGCTGGAGTTGGCTTTTGTGAGATATTCACCAGAGGAGATTGTTTGGATGAAGCCTTAAACTGATAGAAAGTCTTTATTAGCCCGTGGGCAACCACACTGCATGTTTGGAATCACAGTGTAGCCCTGAGCCTTTCTCAAGATGAATGAGATTTAAAGCACAGAAACTATGTTCTTGGTTGACTTATGTCAGTCAGCAAGAACGGTTAGCCAGAAGCAGAGCTACAGAAGCCAAAAAGCAGGGCTAGTCCATATAGACACTTTATCCTAGAACTGTGGACATCGATGGATTAAGGTCTTTGTTTTAGTTTGGGCAGGTGGTGATGAGTTTTACAACCTGAAGGATACTTCCACCATGGAGTCAGTTGTGCTAAGGTCTGGGGCCCTGTAACATTGTGGCTGGGGAAATCTGTGTGATCTGCTGGAAGGGGGGGCTCCGTCGGTGGGGGCTGCTGCAGTGCTAGGGATGAGACTAGGGGAGTGGATTTGGGGGAAAGGAGGGATAAGTGACGATCTACAGTTAGCTTACAGTTAGCCCTGGTCAGAGTGCTCCTAAACTCTAAATTTAAACTTGGGAATGAACACAGTTATGATACCATAGTGGATTTATTTTAATCTTGATTTTAGGGTTCAGTAGCAATGTGTTGAATAGACTGGCTCTCACTAGGTATGGCCTTAAAAGACTACTAAAATTCCAGTGTTAAAGTTTTAGATAAGAATATGACTCCCACCTGGGCATGGAGGTGCACACTTGTAATCCCAGCACTCAGGGAGGCAGAGGCAGGTGGATCTCTGTGAGTTCGGGGCCAGCATGATCTACAAAGCAAGTCCAGGACAGCTAAGTCTACACAGAGAAACCCTGTCACAAACAAACAAACAACCCCCAAAAACAAACAAACAACAACAAAAGACCCCCCTAGCCATGCATGCGCGCGCACGCGCACACACACACACACACACACACACACAGGTATAACAGCATCAGCCTGTAATTCCAACATTCAGAAAGCAGCAGCAGGAGCAGTAGGAGCAGCAGAAATTTTCTGCTGTATCTTCTGCTGCATAGAAGCCTGAGGTCGCTCTGAGCTAGATGAGATCCTGTCCCAAAAACAGCAGCCACGCAACAATGAAATCCAAAGACCGTTAGTCTACCTGTAGAACTCAGATTTTATTTTCTTGGTTTTTAAAGACCAGATCTTGCTCAGGTTAGGCCCAAGTTCACAGCAGTGCGGTTACAGGGGGCAGTCGTGTGTGTGTGTGTGTGTGTGTGTGTGTGTGTGTGTGTGTGTGTGTGTGTTGGGGATGGGGGAGACAGGCTCTCACACCGTAGCTAGGACTCACTGTGTAGCCCACATTGGCCTCAGAATCTTGACATGTGAGTATACAGACGACACCAAATGGACTTGCTTTTTTCCTTTTTTCTTTTTTCTTTTTTTTTTTTTTTTTTTTTTTGATGGAGGATTACACGGAGAGGGGGCAGATATGGGAAGACTGGGAGGTGGCCATGATCGATTGGGGCACTTGATGTGAGATTTCCAATAATCAGTTAAAGGGGGCTGGAGTGATGGCTCAGCAGTTAAGGGCACTTGCTGCTCTTCCAGAGGACCCAGGTTCAAATCCCAGCACCCACATGGCAGCTCACAACTATCTGTAACTCCAAGATTTGACACTCTCAGATAGATGTACATGCAGGCAAAACACCAACGAAATAAAATAAAGGTAAATAAATTATTAAAAAAAAAAAAGAAAGAAAGAAAACTTGTAAAATAGCAGGACAACTTGTAGATGCAGCTCAGTGCTTGCTTACCCTGCAAAATACCCTGTCATCTCTATATCATACTGATAAACTTCATTGATACAGCCATATGAGCTAACGCAAGACAAGTTAAAGGATATAAATGCAGGTTTATCAGGAGCAGCTCTCACCTGCCCTGCAGGGGAGGGACAGAGAGAGAGAAGGAGAGAGGAAACACAGGAAGAAGAAAGAAAGGAAGAGAGGGGAACCAAAATATCTGGATTATATAGTGAAGGGGAAGCCCCCCCCCCGCCAACATCCTCACCCCCCACCCCTGCCCCTGGGCTGGAAAGTTCAGGGTAGAGGGTGGGGTATGCCAGCCACACCCTGCAGCAGGTAGGGACCAAGGGATGTTGGGAGAACCAGGTTGGCCATGGTTGAAAAGACACCTCAATCGCCTGTCCAGCTCTGAACCCAACATTCTAGAACATCCAGCACTGCAACAGAATCTTAAGGTCAGCCCGGTGTCAGTGGTACACACCTTTAATTCTAGTGCTTGGGAGACTGAGGCAGGTGCATCTCTGAGTTTGAGGCCTGGGTGGTCTAGAGTGAGTTCCAGGACAGCCAGGATTACATAGGGAAAAAAAAAAAAAATCTTTTGAGGTCACTCAGTGATGTGCAGTCACTTACCAAACCACTCTAGCTTTTAACCAGTTCACCGTTCTCCTTTATTTTATAAACGGCTCTTTCCTCTCATTCTCCTCCTCTCCCTCTTCCTTCTCTCTATCTTCCTTATTCTCTTGACACAATCTCAGGTATCCCATGCTAGCCTCAAACAGCTTGGACAACTTGTAGATCCTTCGGCCTGCGCTCCTGAGAGCTGCAATTATGGGCTTGTGCTACCGCACCTAGTTTTACATGGTGCTGGGGGGACTCAAACTCAGGGCTTCCCTCCGTGATGGGCAAGGCCGCTACCAGCTGAGCCACATCCCAAGCCAGCTAGGATCCCAGTTTCTGTAAAACACAATTCATAATTTAGTTGCATTTCATTGACTTAAACTATGCAGGCTCTCCGAATGTATGCTGAACCGCCTTTGTCCGGCTCCCTTTGTTCTGCGAAGCAGATGGAAATTAGGTGGCTGACTGGGAAGGTTGCCATGGTACTCCAGCTACCCGGATTTAACAGTAATCAAAAGAAGCTCCCAAGTCCCCTCCCCCACACACCCAGTGCTGCTTTCTCACATTTCTACTCCTTTGTTAGCTAGGCTGCCTGGTCAATGATTCCCAAAGATCCGCTTGTGGCTCCTTCCCCAGCGCTGAGATTGCGGGCATGTGCCGCTGGACCTGGCTCTGTGGTCCGAGCCATCTCCCCAGCCCTTCCAGGAGCCATGGTAAATATGTTATATTTATTTAAATCAATCTCAACCAGTCATTAACTTCTGTCAATTATATTGGAAGTCCATTCTAATCATACTCGTTGGACAAGCAAATGACGAGCTTGTAAACTTGACCACTTTCGTTAATCAAAGGTCCTGAAGGAAGACAGGATGGGGCAGAATATTTGGGACTCCATCTTTGACTTCTCTAAACATTGTATCGGTTTTCTAGTACAGTTACTTTTCTGTTGCTGTGAAAAATCACCAGGACCAAAAGTAACTATGGAAGAAAGGGTTTGTCTTGGTTTAGTTGCAGAGGGAGAGTCTCTAAAGGCTCTCTAGGAGCTGCTCTAAAGGAGGCAGGGCAGCAGGCAGCAGGCAGCAGGCATGGGGCAGACACCGGAGCTGAGATGTCACCTGTCAGCCTCAAGCATGAAGCAGAGAAAACTGTTAGTCAGGCAAGGCTCAAGCAGGGCCTCCTCCAGTGAGCTCATTCTCTCTGGGTTTTCACAACCTCCGCAAACAGCTTCACTAACTGGGGACCAGTGTACAAACAGCCGAGCCTATCAGAGACATGTCTTTCCAGACACCACAAATAGGTAAATTCAAGTAGGTAATCTTCCAAATGGCGTAGGAGTGGCCCCCAGAGGCCGCTCCTCCTCAGTGTGCTGAAACACTTGTGCCCCTCAAAGATTTGTTTCCAGCCAGGTCTGGTGGCGCACACCTTTAGCCTCAGCCCTCAGGGTGCATTGGCAGGTGGATTGCTGTGAGTTCGAGGCCAGCCTCATCCACAAATCGAGTCTAGAACAGCCAAGGCTATATAAACACTTTGTTTAATTAATGTGTGGAGGTTCGTGTGTGTTCCACGGCATCCATGTAATGATCAGAGAACAGCTTGTGGGAGCTGGTTCTCTCATTTTTCCACGAGGGTCCAAGGGATCATCAGGCCTGGTGGCGTTCACCTGCCCAGCCTCAGGAGCCCGCCACGACCATGAACTTAAGCACTGATTGCGGACCCACAGAAGCAAGAGGATTAGAAAAGGCTGCAGGTTTTCCCCTGCTTCTGCTTCTGTGAACAGGGTGTACGCTGTAAGAGGTGCAGAGGCTCCCTGAGCTGAGATCCTCGGAAGAGTGCCTCTGTACTTAGTGTATTTTAATAAAGAAGCCCACTGTTGAGTTAAAAAAAAAACCTGTTTTCTGTATTTTTAGATTTGTAAGCGAGGTTGTGCTCTCGCCTGTCATGTTGCTAAGCAACGAGCCATACAGTTGCTAGGAGACGGACTAGCAAGGTTGGGGGTAATTCTCAATGCAGTTACCACCTTTCATGCCACCTGACTTTGGAGCTTCAAGCAAAAAAGGAGAAACATTCTTGCCAGATAAAAAGGGTGGCGAGAGACAGGAGCCGGGGGCCAGGGAATGAAATACGGCAGCCCAGGATTTGAGGGGAAGGGAATGGGGGTTCGGCGGGATAGGCCCTTGCGCAATTTCCTTGCATGAGTCATGGAAAAACCTTAAACTGCGGTGCTGAATTTCATCTTCTGTATGCCTCTGCCTTACCTGAAAAACGAATTAGAGAACACACTCACTCCGGAAAGAAATCTTCCCGTTGCCCTTCCTATATGCGTGTGGGAAAGTGGAAGTCATGGTAATGGGCCTGGAAGGCTGCAGCTGCAGAAATGTTTAAGATTGTTTGAAATTCCCAAGCCAGGCTGCGGATGCCGCCAGCCTCTTAAAGGGCTCTGCCCGCAGCCCTGGGTAAACCAGACACAGAGAGGGACGCTGCAGGAATGCAAGGCCACCCTCGGATGCAAACTGAGTTTGGGGACTGCCTGGGAAACAAAGAAACCAAGAGTTTGCCAGGAAGCCTGAGGACCCATATTTCACCCCTGAACCCTCACGTAGAGGACTCCCCCGATTATAGTCTCCTAAGTTCTGCATGGACTGTGGCATGTGTGCATATGAAAAATAATAAATCAGTAAAAATATAAGGCTCTTCTGGTCCCGGGTGCTGCTGGAGCTGGGTTACAATGCAGACACGGCCAAGTCCAAGAACCACATCGCACAGCCAGTCCCACAAATGGCACAGACTAATGTGCAGCCATGTGGACATGCAAAAACAAACAAACAAATAATCTATTTGGGGGCTGGAGAGTTTTGCTCGGTGGTCAAGGGCACTTACTTGCTGCTTTTCCAGAGGACCCGAGTTCAGGTTCTAGCCCCCTCACCTGATGACTCACAACTCCAGGGCATCTTGTGTTTCCTACCAGCGTCAACAGGCATCCAAAAACATGTGGCGTACACGCAGGTACACATAAATACAATTAAAACTAAACTTAAAAAAGTAAGATAAGCCTGGGTGGTGGTGGCACACGCCTTTAATCCCAGTACTTGGGAGGCAGAGGCAGGCAGATCTCCAAGTTCAAGGCTAGTCTGGTCTATAAAGAGAGTCCAGGACAGCCAGGGCTCTGTCTCAAAAACCCAAAAAGGGAAAAAGGGAAAGGGGACTAGAGAGAGGGTTCAGCAGTTAGGTATGTGTTCTGCTCTTGCAGAGGACCAGAGTTCAAACACCGGAAGCCATGTCAAGCAGCTCTCACCCCGGCTGCAGGGGATCAGATGTCTCTGGCCTTGAGGGCACCTACACCACTGTGCAAATATCCCCCTCACACACACATAATTTAAAAACATAAACTTTTAAAAAGAAGGGAGCACTCAGTTCTAAGTTGGTCTTCATCAGACTCCTCCCCTCAAGGCTAAGGATGCAGAAAGATTGTGAGAGCCGGACAGGATGGATGACTCCAAGGAAATGGTATGAACTCACCGAGGCTGTGGCAGCATGCACAGGCATGCACAGGTTTGTGCCACACAGGGTCACAGCCCGAGACACGGGAAGCAGACACGGGATCTCATCCCTGACCATCCTTAACCAAGAAAGCTCTTCGCAATGAATACATGCTGGCAAAGGGAAAATCAATTTCAATTTTCTCCAGTGGAGTGTCTCTGGGTCTATCAACCACACTGCCGGGCAGGCTTTCTGTCCATGAGCAGCCAACATGAAATGAGCTCCATGTTTGCTTGTAAGTTGGGGAGCACTTTTATGCTATTTACTTTTGGTGGTTTTGTTGTTGTTTTGTTTGGCTGTTTTCTTGTTTTGTGTGTGTATCCCTGGCTGTCCTGGAACTCACTCTGTAGACCAGGCTGGCCTTAAACTCACAGAGATCCACCTGCCTCTGCCTCCAGAGTGCTGGGATCACAGGTGTGCACCACCAACCACAAACGTATTTATTTTTTTTCATTGTTTATGAGCGTTTGTCCGCATGTCTGTCTGCACCCTGTATGCTTTCAGTGCCTGAGGAAGACAGAAGAAAGCATCAGATCCCTGCAACAGGAACTAGAGGAGATTCCAGGCTGCCATATGGGTGCAGGGAATAAAATCCAGATCCACTGCAAGAGCTGTCTCTCCTTCACCCCCCTCAGATACCACCTTTAAAATGTACATGTATTGATTTGTGAGGAGAGGGGTCGGGCAGCATGGCACAGGGGCAGAAGATACATTTAGGGAGTAGTGTTCTCCTAGGGATTGAATTCGGGTTCGTCAGGCTTGGTGACAAGCCACTTTTTCTGCTGAGTCACCTCACTGCCTCACAAGTTTTCATTCTAAATTCACTTTAAAAGCTGGCTCTTGACACAGCCTGTAATCCCAGCTCTCAGGAAATGGAGGAAGAATGATCAGAAATCCAAGACTCATCCTAAGCCATAAACTGAGTTCAGGGCTAGCCTGAGCTACATGAGACCCGAAAAACCTAAGTACGAGCTGGAGAGATGCCCAGTTGGCAAAATGTTGGCCACTGAAGCCTGAGGACCTGGGTTTGGATGCACAGTGTATGCAGGAGAACTGGGTGTGGCATCCAGTCTCCAGCACTGGAGACTCAGAGGCAGAGGATTCCTAATGCTCATTGGTCAGTTAGCTTAGCCAAATCCACCAGCTCCAGGTGCAGTGAGAGATCCTGCCTCTGAGAAAAACAAACAAACAAACAAACAAATCCATCAGCAGCAACAACAGCAAAAATTCTGAATATAGTGAATAAAGAAATGAACTCATATCAAGATTTACATTTAGAAGCCGGGTAAGGTGGCACATGTGTATAATCCCAGCACTCTGGAAGACAGAGGCAGGTGGATCTCTATGAGTTCAAGGCCAGGCCAAAGTAGCTCTGGCTGTCCCGGAACTCCCTACGTAGCCTAGGCTGGCCTCGAACTCACAGAGATCTGCCTGCCTCTGCCTCCCAAGCGCTGGGACTGAAGATGTGTGCCACCACGACTACCCTGGAGACCCCATCTCAAAACAACCCCCACCAACACCAAAAAGAAAAGAAAAGTAAAGAAAAAAGAAAACCAAAAGCAACATCCATCCCAGTTGCCGACATGGGCCTTGGTCAGCGTCACCACACCTGCCGCTTTCTGAGGACCAAAGTCAAAGCCTGAGGCTCTCTTCCTTCGGACTCCCTGCTGGCCCTTCCAGGCCTCTTTCCCTACCAGCAGAATGTGAGAGGGGAAAATGCCTCGTTTTTCAAGCCCTGGGGAAGAATGCCGCTGGAGTGAAATCGGTGACGGAATCGGCTGGGATGACTCACTTTTCCAGAACTCACTTTTGGAACGTTGGCTGCTGGAGGCAACCTCCAGGCCTGACCTAATTCTGCAGATTGCCGGGAAGTGGGATGACGGCCGTAACTAGAGGCCTGGTGTTTCAGCAATGGCCTGTTTGGACTGCAGTTCAGGTTAACTGTCTTCTTGCTTGGTTAAATAGCAACTCTGTTTTGCACTTCTGTCAGTGCTGACTCGGTGCCCAGCAACCTTGACAGCCTGGTCCTTTTACCTTTGGGGGACATTGTTAGAGTTCCTGAGACCTCAGCCAGGCGAGTGGCTGCCGGTGTCCGGCATGTGGCATTGCCCCACCGGAGGGCACTTTCCTAAAGCAGGGGCGGGGGGCGCCGCGAAGGCCCTTGTAGAAAGCAGGTGCCAGAAGCCTTCCGCGCACCTTCTCTGGAAGCCCGCAGCGCAGCTTAATGCCAAGCGCTGCTGGGTGGGTGCCAGGAGACGTCCCGGGGGAGCGCCGCTGCCAAGCAACGGACACACAGAAAGCTGACCTAGCCCTTTTCCTGGGGCGGACTGCAGGCTCCGGAGTCCTGTCGGAGAACCGCACTGGAAGGCTGTGAAACAATCAGGGACTCTGGAGCCGTCTGAATTCTGAGAAACCATCAGAAGGGGGTGGGGCTCCCTGGCCTGACCGTCAGCGTCACCAGCCCCTCTGAGATGGCTAGTTTGCATCCGAACGTCCCCAGATGCTTCCTAGACACTCTCTGGGTGGGGGTGGGGGTGGGGTAAAGAGCACATCGTTTTAGCCGGTTGCTTTAGGCCCAGCTGTGCTTTTGTGCAGCCAGGATGGAGAGCCGAAGGCTCGGGTGGGTGGGCGGGCAGGACAGGGAGGAAAGAATCCGAGCCACCTTCCCAGCCTTCAGGGGTCATCTCACTAATGAGGAGTCTCAGGGACAGAGTGCAAAGAGGCAGGACCGGGTGTGACAGGAGGCTGCCGCCCCCCCCCCCCCCCCCCCCCCCCCCCGCTCACTGTCCGCAGTGAGGTTTGGGCAAAGGGAACCGCAGAGCAGGCGGCGCCCAGCGCGACTCATTGCGGCGTCCTGCCCGTCCTAAAGCAACAGACCAGGCCTGCTTTTCAGCCAGCTCTCGCTTTTTAATCTTTCCTTTGCAGATACGTCACTTGAGCGTGCAAAGAGAGTGGACAGGAGGCCTTCTGCACAGGCAGGATGGCCTTCTGGGTAGCGCCGGCTGCCGCAGCGATCCGCCACCCAGCAGCGGTCTGTCTTCTCCATAGCGAGGATTTTACTAGAAGGTGATCAAGGGACCACAGGAGATGCGAAATCTCAGCCTTCAAGACCGTTGATGTTGTTTAAAGTAACGAGGAGGAGGCGCGGTTACTGGCATAATATGAAATGTAATAACAGGATGTGTCTAGAGCCCGGCCGTAAGCCTCTAATTACCATCTCCTCACCTTTGTTATTTTCTTATACCCCACTAGACACACTGTCGCCCTAGTTACCAAGTGGTCGGAGCAGGAATTCATGTTGGCTCTTTGAGAATAGGCATTCAAAAGCAGAAAACCACACAAATGGGAACTTTCTATGAAAATATTCATTTATTATTTGTTTGTTTGTTTCGGCGACTTGGGGTTTCTATTGCTGTAATGAAGCACCGTGACCAAATGGCAAATTAGAGGGGGGAGAGGGTTTATTTGGCTCATACTTCCATATTGTAGTTTATTGTCATTGAAGGACGTCAGGACAGGAACTCAAGTAGGCCAGGAACCTGGAGGCAGGAGCCGGTGCAGAGGCCGTGGATGGGCGATGCTTACCGGCTTGCTCTTCATGGCTGGCTCAGCCTGTTTTCTTATAGAACCCGGGACCACCAGCCCAGGGACGGCTCCACCCACCGTGAGCTGAATCCTCCCCTCCCCCACTGATCGCTAATTGAGAAAAGGCCTTGCAGCTGGGTCTCATGGAGGCGTTTCCTCAGCTGAGGCGCTGAGGCTGCTTCTTCTCCGATGACTCTAGCTTGTGGCCAGCTGACACACAATGAGCGGGTACATTTGGGTTTTTGTTGTTGTTGCTTTGTTTTGTTTTGAGACAGGGTTTCTCTGTGTAGCCCTGGCTGTCCTGGAGCTCACTCTGTAGACCAGGCTGGCTTCGAACCCACAGATCTACCTGCCTCTGCCTCCCACATGTGGGGTTCCCTGAAACTGTAGTTATAGACAGCAGAGAACCACTCCATGGCTGGGAATCAAACCCACGTCCTCTCAGAGAGCAGCCAGTGCTCTCAACCACTAAGCCATCTCTCCAGTCCCCTATTTTAGCTTTTTGAAGCAGAATTTCATGCTGTAGCTCAGGCTAGCCTGGAACTCATGACTGTCATTCCTCCTGCTTCCGTTCATGGCGTGCTGGGCTTACACATGTGTACTAACCTAAAAGGGAGCTATATCCCTCTGAGTAAATCAGAAATAATATTTAGACGTTTGCTCAAATGCTTGATAAGGGATGAAAACAATAGCCAGTGGCCTCTTCAAGTATACTCCATGTCTGTAAAGCACTAGATCCCGTCATGGAAATGTAAAATAAGCAACTTTACATTTTTCCATGTTTCTTTTGTTTTTTGGTTTTGAGACAGAGAGTCTCACCATATAACCCAGGCTGCCCTAAAATTTTTATTTCTGTGTTAATTTTAGGTATTAAGACATAGACGAGAATATGAGCCACCCGCTTGATGGCGTAAGATAGTTCTGTGAAATAGCCCCAACTAGAGTGTAGGATGACTTAAAGAAGTATAAATTATGATTCCTACACTCAATAAATGTATAGTCTAGTTGAGGGAAACATGACTAACCCACTTTTTTTTCGAGACAGGGTTTCTCTGTGTAGCCTTGGCTGTCCTGGACTCAAATTGTAGACCAGGCTGGCCTCGAACTCACAGAGATCCACCTGCCTCTGCCTCCCTGAGTGCTGGGATTACAGGCATGCATCAGTGAGCCTGGTTGACTAACCCACATTTTAAGAAGCCCAGTGAGTTACATAATATAAGCATGCATAATTAAGTCTAAATTGGATGCCGTCAACTGAATACTTCAGGAATCCGGAGCACATCCATGCATGGACTAGGCAAGCCAGATCCTATGGAGGAGTGACCTTGGAGCTGAGCTGTGAGTGATCCCTGAGATGCGCAGGAGGAGCCCGCTAGAAGCAGGAGTGAGCAGCGCCTCCTCCTGAAAGAGGAAGCAGCCATCCTGCCCACAGCTGAGTGGAGCTGGAGGGACTGGCCAGACCAGCTTGAAGGTCTTCAAGGCAGAGTTTAAGCTTACAGCATTAACAAGAAAACAGTCATTAAGGGCCCTGGATCAATCAAGCCGTGTAACAAAAGGATGTTTAAAGAAGATGTGTTTGGTTGCTAGTTTGGGTGGCTCAGATCTGTAATCCTAGAACTCAGAGGCTGACCCAAGAGTATTGCTGCGAATCCAAGGCCAGCCTGAACCTCACAGTGAGGTAAAAGGAAAGGCCCCTGAAGAGGTGACACACGAGCTGGGCTCTGACACAATTGGCTTTCTTAGTGAAAGCCGTCATCCTGGCAAAGGCATTGAGTCTGGTGTAAGAGAGAATCCTGCATGCCAGGCTGAGCTCAGAAAGAGCAATCTGTTGCCGAGGGGACAGGAAGAGGAGAAAAGCCACCTAGATACAGGTAATGGAGTTTAGGGAGGAGAGCCAGTCAGAAAAGCGCTTGCTGATTTCAGAGAAATGTTGAGGAATGAATGAAAAAGGAAAGTGTTTATTTATTGCAATGTGTGTGTGTTTGGGGTTTGTGTGCGGACATGTGCGTACCATACTACGCATTAGAGGCAGGGGACAACTGCACCCTGGGTCTGGGCTCAGTGTAATCACCCATTCTGGTGGAAGTTTGCCACCACGCCACACCCGTTCATGCAGCGCCGGGGTCTGTGTATGCCGGGGTCTGTGTATGCTGGGTAAGCATTTACCCTCTGAACCACGAGTCTCTTACTGTTTAGTTAGAGCCCGGCGTGATGGTTGCAGGCCTGTAACCCCAGCATTCTGGAGGCGGAGGCAAGAGGGAGCATAGCAAATGTGTAGCTAGCCTGGTCTACCATCAAGTTCCAGGCCGGGAAGATACAGATCAACTCTTGTCTCAAAAGACAAAACAAAAATGTTGGCAGCAAGCTGGACATGGTTGGGCATGCGCCTGTCATCCCAGGACTCTGGGAGGCAGAGGCAGGCAGATCTCTGTGAGTTTGAGCCCAGCCTGGTCTACAAAGTGAATCCAGGACAGCCAGGGCTACACAGAGAAACCTTGTTTTGAGGGGGGGAGAAATGTTGGCAGCAAAGCTGGGCACGCCAGCTGCTTGGTAGATAGAGAGAGGGAGGGTCATCTGAGCCTAGCTAGTCAAAAGCATCGCAAACAACACCTAAGACTTGCATCTAAAGACCAAAAAGAAGAAAAGTGAAGCTGTGTTGGCAGTGGCCTCTTTCAGTCTTTGCCTTGTGGCTTGGCTCTTCCTACCAATGCCCCTAACCACGGTCCACGGTCAGAACATTCTGTGTGCAGTTTGCTGGGACCAGTGAGATGGCTCACTGGTAAAGGCTCTTGTCACCAAACCTGGTAGCCTGGGCTCATTCTCCGGAACCCACATGGTGAAGGAGAGAACTGACTCCCTCGGTTGTTCTGTGACCTGCCTTGTGCTATGGTGCACCACATTCTAATAAACAAATCTGATTTCTAGGGTCTAGAGAGATGGCTCTTACAGAAGACCTGGGTTTGGTTCCCAGCATCCAAAAGTAGCTCTCTACTGTCTAATTCCATTTCCTGGGGACCCAATGCTGCTTATTATTTTATTTAAAAAAATATTTTCTATTGTATGTACATCGGTATTCTGCCTGTATGTATGTGAGGGTGTGAGATACCCTGGAAATGGAGTTAGAGACTGTTTTTTGTTGTTGTTTTTGTTTTGTTTGAGCTGCCATGTGGGTGATGGGAATTGAACCCAGATCCTCTGGAAGAACAGCCAGTGCTCTTAACTGCTGAGCCACCTCTCCAGTACCATCTCTCTTTAAAAAAAAAAAAAAAAAAAGTATTTATTTTTCTATGTATGGGTGTTTTGCCTGCATGTATGTCTGTACCACATGCATGTTGTACCTGTGGAGGCCAGAAGAGGGCATCAGATCCCTCAGAAGTGGAGTTGCCATGTGGGTGCTAAGAATCCAAGCCGGGGTCCTCTGGAAGAACAGCCAGCTCCTAACTGCTAAGCTACCACCCCAGGCCCCAATACCTCTTCTAACCTCCAAAAAGTTCCTGCATGTGTGTGGTACACATACACACAGGCACACACACACACACACACACACACACACACACATATAAAATTAAAATAATAAATGTAATATTTCTAAAAGTGCAGTTTAGGGAGCTAGAGGATGACCCAACAGTTAGGAGCTCTGGCTGTTCCCACAGAAGACCCTGGATCGATTCCAAGCACCCACGTGGGGCACTAAGGTCCGAAACTCCTGTCCCAGGGAACTGATGCTCCCTTCTGGCCTCCTCAGGGATGGGATGTACACATAGGCACATGGAGGCAAAAAGTCTCAAACCAAACAACTATCGCCCGGTGTGATAGCACATGCCTTTGATCCCAGCACTTGGGAGGCAGAGGCAGGCAGATCTCTGTAAGTTCAAGGCCAGCCTGGTCTACAGAGAAGTTCCAGGACAGCCAGGGCTACATAGTGAGTCCCTGTTTTGAAAACCAGACCAAACCAAATCAAACAACCCCCCACAGACAAAACAAAACAAAAAACCCAAACAACCAAACAGCCCACCATTTGGATCAGGTTATTTCCTTACTTGAGACTTCAGTGGTCTTCACCAAACAGACTCTTCTTTCTCTTTCCATATTTCCACTGACTCCACCAAAGTTTCAATCACTCTATTTGAGGTTTCTTCCTCCTCCTCTTCCTCTTCCTCTGTCTTCTTTTCTTCTTCTTTCTCCTCTTCATCATCTTCAAGACAGGTTTCTCTATGTAGCCCTGGCTATCCTGCACTTGCTTTGTAGACCAGGCTGGTCTCGAACTCACAGTAACCCACCTGCCTCTGCCTCTGCCTCACAATCTGGGATTATATGTGTGCCACTGTTCCTAGCATTTTTTTTTTCCTTTTTTTGGTTTTGTTTTGTTTTGTTTTGTTTTGGAGACAGGGTCTCACACAGCCCAGGCTAGCCTCAAATTTGGTTCCTACATCGCCAAGAATCATCTTAAAGTGCTGTCTCTAGTGTCAAGTGCTGGGATTACAGGCATGGGCTCCCATGCCCAGCTGCATGGCAGAGCTTTGTCTACAATCGGTGAACGTGCGTCCTCTCTCCCCGTGGGAATAGCATTTACTCCCCCTAGCTTAGCTATAGCGTCACCTCTTTCTATGACCCTCAACCAGGGAAAATTCACCATGCCTCCCTTCCAGCATGGCTCCCACAGCAGGGGCTACTCGACACAGAATCAGCGCCTCCTCCCCCAGCTCCTTCAGACACTGCAGTCCAGGTCCTCACCAGAGATAGCTCAGTGGGTACAGGGCTCAGGGAGCATGTGCTTTAAGAAGATTTACGAGTAGGTGAACAGACACAGAGAATGACTTCACGTCCCAAGCTGGTAAGCAGCCTGACCCTATAATTATATAATGTATTATATATAATGAGATTTGTCTATATTCATATGTATATGAATGACATCATCCAATCTAATATGTAACGTGTGTGTGTGTGTGTGTGTGTGTGTGTGTGTGTGTGGCAGGTTCATGGGGTCATGGTGTTATACACTCCCAGCTCTTGGTGCAGAGGCAGGTGGATCTCTATGAGTTCCAGGCCAGCCAGAGTTACATAATAAAACCTTATCTCAATACTTTAAAAAAAAAACAACTCATTTTTAAACTTAAATTTACATATGTGTCATTGTGTGTGTGCTATGACAATATGACAGGGGTTCAGAGGAGTACACATGAAGCAGTAGTTTTTTTTTTTTTTTCTCAGAGGAGTACACATGAAGCAGTAGTTTTTTTTTTTTTTCCCTTCCGTCACGGAACTCAGCTCTTAGAGGCAAGAGGCACTACCCATTGAGCCACCCTGCTGGTCTTAGACTAGATGACCTGTAAACTGATGTCCAGTACCTGTTTCATGATATAACTCTTCTGTAGCAGCACTGCAGGTAGCACGCAAAAAAATGTAATTTTAAAATAAGTTAAAAAAATTAAATAAAGACTCCTGGGAGCAGAGGCAGGATGAGTACCACAAATTTAGGGCCAGCCTGGTCTACGGAGCAAGTTCCAAGACAGCTGGGGCTAGATGGCGGGCGAGACTGGGTATACAGGCTAGCACAGTAGCAAGAGTGCTTGGCTGGCTTGTACGAGCCCCAGGTTAGACCCTCAGCACTGACTGTAACTGGGTATGGTGCACAAGCTTGCAGTACTTGGGAGGCAAAAGGCGGGAGGATCAGAAGTTCAAGGTCATCCTCACCTACAGACTTCAAAACAAACCTGAGATACAGGAGGCCCTGATCAAACAAAGAAAGGAAGACAGGAGGGAGAGAGGGAGGGGAGGAGACAGGAGAGGAAGGGGAGGGCAGCTCAGAGGAGAGAATGTGCCCACCTACCCCTTTTCAGAGGCTTGCAGAACAAAAAAGGTCACAGTGTTGCAAAGGTCACAGTGTTACTACAACCCCGTAGAGTGTCACTTAGCCATACTCCGGAAGCCTACCCAGGAGATCATTCCTCAGTTCCAAGGATAAGAAAACAAGCTCAGGAGCCTTCATGGAAAGAGCCAAAACAGAAGGCAGGGAGCAGATCGGAAACTGCTAGGGCTGTGTTTGTCATCTGTTGACTGATCCCAAGGGCACGGTGACAAGGTCAGCCTCATCTCTCCTCCGTGTTCTTGGCAACAGCCAGTCAAGCCAGAAAGAGCAATCTGTCAAATCTAATTAGAGTAGAAGAAAGCGGACAATGGGAGCCCAGCTCGGAACTGAGAGCCGGGTTCCATGAGGTGGAGGAGCTCAGGGGACGAGTGCTTGGAAATGGTCCTTCAGAGCAATTCTGTCCTTAACCAGGAGTGTAAAACATCGCCGACAGCGTTCTTATTTGCTTCCCCCGAAATCCTCAGGTCTCTTCGCTTTTTAAAATTCATGCACATCCAGCAAAGGCAGAAGAGAGCTTGGGTCTGTTCCAAAGGTGAGGTTGGGCCATGGGCGTTGCTTGGCTGTGGTGCTGTGTGCTTGCTGCTGCTCATGGCGCTGTGTGGGTGCTGATGATGTTATGGTGCGTTCTCGTTTCCTTTTTGTTTTAACTTACACCGGTGACATTAGCGTTTCTCTGTCTTTGAAATTCTTTTGACACAAGGCTTACGATTCAACTGATGAAATTTCGCAGGCACCTGACATTTTATTAGGGTCACAAATAAACACATTGTAAGATACAAAAATATTTCAGTTATCAGAGTTAACAAAATGTAACTAATAAGAAAAATAAAATTAAAAAAATATTCAATTATATTTTTGATGGCCTCTCTGATCTGGGTGGTTTATCTCTCTTATCAAGAACGGGTTTCACAGGGAAGAGAGATATATTTTTAAAATTCATCTAGATATGAATTTCTTAAAATGAATAGATGGCTCAGAGTATTGATGCTTAAAAACTTGCACTTGTACAATCTGAAGTTTCGAGTAAGTGACTCCTGTCTTATTAAGCTAATATGCCAAATTACCATGCTTTGTTAATTTAGCTTGGCTTTGGTGTGAGTAATGAACAAAGCACAGCCTTCGGGCGGGGCCTTTAGATATCCCAAAGGTAAGAAGAAAAAGTACGTGAAGTGTAAGGGGTGGGATGGGAAAGGGTAAGCAGCCAGGCTGGAGCTCACCCGTCCCGGTCACGAGGTCCGAGTTTATTGTATGCTTGTTGTCTCATTAAATAGGCACAGCGCTCTGTGCAGCCTGTCTGTTCTGTCCACTCAGTAGTTAAGGAAATTACTCCAACGATACAAAGACGGTCAGGCCTCCCTCCAGTCCAGGCTGGTCTGGCTCCAAGAGCCAAGAATGCCTGAACCCTTCTGGTAGAGATCAGAAATATTAAATATTAAAAACCAGTGAATTCATGATAAGATGCTAACCCCACATTTGTGGCCTGGTCCACCGGTCTCTATGGAGACGGACGAAACAGAGGCATGGCCTGGTGTGTTCACACCATTTCCTTTGCTGCACGTGGGTTATCTTTTATTTTTCTTTTAAAAAAAAATGTTTATTAGATTTATTCATTTTCATTTTTTAAAAATTTCCTGACAGTCTCCGCTCCTCCACCCTCATCCTTTGTTTTCTTTTACATACTCATTCTGTTACTCTTTTAACCTCTCCCTGGGTCCCTGTCCAGATAGCCACTATTATCAGCGCTTCTCTGTCAGTGGTCGTGGACGCATGTGCAAAAAGTGTGGCACTGTTCTGTGTGGCTTTAAAAACAGAAATGGTACCATGTTGTGCTTTCTGCTTGACTTGCTGTTTTCCCATCTGTGCTCACGGAGCTCCTGACACAGAGACGCTTAAACCTCATTCTTTAGCTGCTGCACAGCCTGAGCCAGCGCCCACTGTCACTGTTTTTTTTTTTGTGTGTTTTTTTTTTTTTTTTACTCAACCTTGTGCCTGTGCTTCTGAAATGACTTCACGGCACAGGGGAACAGCAGCTACCTGGGTTTGTATTCACAGGGCAGGTTCAGACAGGCACACGCTTCATGGCTGATTGGCATGTTACTAACAACATGTAAGAACAGAGAGTAGCTAGGGGTGAGCTCAGCACGAGTGTCAGCACGGCGAGCTCAGAGGGAGGCCCGGGGTGGGCCTCAGAGCCTTTGCAGCCATCCCCCTGCCTCCCCGCGGTCCACCCACCAACTCTCCAGTCCTGCATTCCTTAAACTCACAGCAATGGACTCACAGCGGTGCTGGGGTGAAAGCGAAGAGAGGAAGCACACAGCAGGATGCGCAGCACAGACTTGCACACCGAACCACGCTCACACGTCGTCTTCCGGATGAAGCACTTGGCTGCGAGGCTCCCTCTAGGGTGGTTGGTGACCAGAGCTGTGGGTAATAAGTAGTGAGATGGTGATGAACGCCTGTAATCCAAGCCCTTGGGAGGCTGAAGAAGCCAGCCAGTCCCGTACGGGGAGACCCTGTCTAAAGAACAAGGCAAAATCCACACGCATGAAGACACACACACAACAATAAAATTAAGCTAAAGGCCCCGGAGAGTGAGGGATGACTGCTGATTACCATGTGGCTTGTGTGGTGTTTGCCACAAATAAAATAAGGTTATTAGGAATGGGTGGCCACCCCGAGCGCCACCCTTGAATCCTCACAGCGCCACCGGGGAAGTGTTCTCTAAGTGGGAGTCTAGAGCGTCTTAAAGGGGATAACAGAGAACGTGACATAAGTCTACTTTTGGTGTAAAGGATGTATTTGGCATTACGCTATGCCGGCAATGTGGCCTAAACTCAGGATCAGAGCACACTCACTGCCCCTCTGATGCTGCTTTTGTTGGCTGCCTTATTTCTTTTGAGATGGTCTCAAGGGGCAGAAGCTGTCTTTGAACTCTCGACCGGACCCTCCTACTTCTGCCTCCTGAGTGCTGGGAAGACAAGGGCCCGCCATCACTCTTGGCTGATGCGTGATCCTTGGACACCTACTGCCTGGCTAGTGTCTCGCCTTATACGTGCAAAACATAAAGTGCAAAAAGAGAGGTTTTTGCCCCCCCCCCATGCTTATGATTTTAAAAAAGAACTTCCTTAAAATATGAGATAACATATTTTGGGAATTTGGAACCCTGTAGTTGAAAGCTTTGCTAACACCCACGGTAGGGGTGACTGCCATCAACCAACACAAGGCAGAATTATGAATATTCACACCCAATGTCGCTTTCATCGGTTTTCTTTTCATTACAAAGGTAAAGATATAAGCCCGTAACATCTGCTCATTTGTTCTGGCTGGGCCTGGATCCCGAACGGGACTCGGGAGGGTCTCTCTGAGGGCTGGCCAGGCTGGTCTCACCGGCTGTCTGCTGCGGGCTTGGGGCAGCTGTGGGCAGCTGCTCTCCGGCCACTCATGCTCTCAGACATTCCACGCAGATAGCCCACGAACACACCACGAGCAGATATTTAGCAGGCAGGTGGACGCCAGCAAGAACTCTATTCAGAAGCTAGAATACTCATGCAGAGGCTGGTTTGGGGGGAATTTCCAGGGAATAAACCTGTGTTGTTTCTACAATGTCTGCCCATTCCTCTCAGCTCAGAGGGCTTTCTCTAACCCACAGAACCTGTTTTTAGGGTGTGTGAACTCATTGCAGCCAGCACCAAACTGAAATTCAAGTTGACAAAAAAAAAAAAAAAAAGACCACTTCAGCTGTCAAGAGCCACGTGTGACTTTTGGTCTAAGAATCAGTCAGCAGCTGATGGGCCAAGAGCTTGGGGAATGTGCTAACGCCTGAGCCAAGTCCTTTGCCTTGATTCCAGGCTTAGCTCAGAGAGAAGCAATTTGCAATGCTTTTCTTTTAAAGGGGCCTTTTTTTTTTTTTTTTTCCTTTTTAGACAGGGTTTCTTTGTGTAGTCCTAGTCTGGGAACTGACTCTGTCAAACTCAGAGATCCACCTGCCTCTGCCTCCTGAGTGGGGGGATCAAAGGCGTGCGCCACCGCCACCCAGTTTAAAGGAACAATGTTAAATTAAATTATTCTTTCTATTCATGTCTTCTGTTTTTGTGTGTTAGTTATTTATCTGAGGAATTTAGAGGTTGGACTAGAGGAAGCACAGAGCTGCATGCTTTGCACTGTAAGCCCCCTACCGTTCTGTTGCTGTGGTTGCTTTCAAGGCGGGGTTTCTCTGTGTGGTCCTGGCTGTCCTGGGATTACAGGCATGCACCATCAAGCCCGCCCCCACTATAATTTTTTGTTTGTTTGTTGGCAGGGTTTTCCCTTGTGGCCAGGCTGGACTTGAACATGAGATCCTCCCACCTTTGCTGCCAGATTGCTGGGTACAGGTGTGCCTCACCGTGCCCAGTTTATATTACTTTTATAAGAAGACATCTAAAAATGTGAAAAGGAGTATTGCTAAAGGAGCCCCCTTTTCACATTGAAGAGATTTCTTCTTTTCCCCCAAGCCCACAGGTTTCTGTGTGTAGCCCTGGCTATCCTTGAATTCCCCCTGCCTCTGGTTCACAACACTGAAGAGATTTATTTTTGGTTGTGGGCCTGGCCTTTAACAGCTGAGCCATCTCTCCAGCCCCCACTGAAGAGATTTCTTAGCAGACAAATGCCATTTACCTTCAGGAAGAAGAGGCTATTAAAGCAAGGCGTATGGCGTGTCATTATCGGGTTAAACAGCTGGACACTGTCTACACCATTATAACGTGTTTAGCTTCATAAACCAATGCCTTAGTCCCTCTATATTCCAAGGAAAGTGGTGATGGAAATGGCTTTATTAATAGTTTAGCCAAACCAGAGAGAGACAGGCTTCTGCTTTCTCTCCTCACAGTGTTACAGGTTAGCAGAAGCCAAGACACTTTCTGATGTGTTCTAGCCGTGGGAGCGTTAACCAGCCTTTTTGTGAGGAGCAGGTTTGGGCCCCAGACTGTCCCAGGCCTCCTTAGGGAGTCAGTTGTATTTAAGTCTGGGCTAAGGGTGTGTTACCATCAAGATTCCCCATCTTGAGGCAGTGACACAGCAAAGACCAAAGGACCTGAAGGGAGACCTAGGCTTCGGTCTGGTGGCCTGGCTTGAGGATCACCTCCAGGAAGGCAGGATACCCCTAAAGAGACCAGTGGGATAATTATCCCTTTAATGAGCTCATGTGCCTTCCCTTCCAGGATTCCCACCCCAGCACTGTGGTTTGCAGGGCTGTGCCTGTAAGGAGCCTGTTTTTCTGAACTGCCACTGTTTCTGACCTCCATGTTAACGTAACTCTAATGGAATGGGTTTTTCTTCTTCTTCTTCTTCTTCTTCTTCTTCTTCTTCTTCTTCTTCTTCTCCGTCACCATTTTCCTCTGGGCAGCTGCTGAGCTTTACAGCTCTTCTGCCAATCCCTGTTTTAGTTTTAACTTCTAATAAAATTACCCTCCATCCTTTGTTTGACTCCATTCCCAAATTATTTTATCAACGAGACTGAGGAAAAGCGCCCTTGCAGTCCGATCCCTGGGGCCCAAGTGAAGGTAACCTTGTACTGATGCAATCGCGCAGGGACGGTTTTTTTTACAGAAGAGAAAAACAAACAAACAAAACCCAAGGCAGGCCAGTAATAAGCTTCAGCAGCTCCCAGATGGGGAGAAAAGAAAAGCAACAACAACCCCCGACCCCAACCCCCCCACCCCGTGCCATTTGTGCCTCAGTTCAGACCCGGCGAAGGAGGAGCCGTGTGGTGGGGCTTTAGAGAGAAGAATGGGGAAGCTGGCAGTGTGGGGGCGGGGGCCCGAAGTGTTAAAATTGTGCTTAGAAAAGAAGACAGAACGGGAAAAGTTACCTTTTTCCGCAGAATCCAGAACAATAACCACAAGGCCGTGCTTCCCCAGACCTGCAAGGGACTGCACTAGCGGTGGATTCTGGGAAAGAAGTGCAGTGTCTCATTCAAGAACTAGTAAACTGTGATGTGTGTCTTTTTATCATGGCTTAAGGTGGCCCAGGGGTGGCCCCTTGGCTAAACGGCCGACTCGGCCTAACCAGAATGTTAGGCCTCCACCTAGGCCTGCTATTTAACCAGACTTCTTATTCTAACACCCACCTCATACACAAACAATAACTGTAAATAAAATCTTTAAAAATGTATAAAGATCCCCTATTTTGAAAGAGGAAATAATCGGGTGTTACAGGCCCATCCATCCTGCGCCTGGCAGGCTTCTTTGTTCTGTAACGGTTTTTTCCTTAGAGGCTAGCTTAGGCTCCCGCGCTCTGGTCCAGCATACTAACTTTGCAAATAAAGAAAGGGGAAGCACTATTCCTGATGAGACCTGATAAACTGGGGTCAGATTGAAGGGGAAGAGGACCTCTCCTATCAGTGGACTGGGGGAGGGGCATGGGAGGAGAAGAGGGAGGGAGGGGGCTACACTGGGATACAAATTGAATCAACTGTAATTAATATAAAAATAAATTAAAAAAAGAAAAGGGAAGGTGTAATGGCTGAAGGGAGATAGCCTTCTCTCTCACTGGGGCTTCAGCTTAGGATAAAGCCTGAACTGCCTCTTCGTGACAGTGACCTTTGTATATTTTTTGAGGAGAAAAGACACATTTATGAAATATTGCCTGGAAGCTCAGATTAAAAAAAAAAAAAATTTAAAGGTGGGAGTGTCGCTGATTTAGGTAGGGTGCAAAGCCAGTTTTGCATTCCTGAAGGAGAAAAGCGAAACTCACAGCAGGTTAGAATTCTAAAAATGGTTGGACCTTGCTTTTTTTAGTAGGAGCCCAGGGTTCCGGAAGATTGGGAACTCAGATCAGCTCGGGTGAGGAATTTATTTTGCCATCTCCTCCCAAGAGATGAAAGCAGCTGGTGGAGAGGAGGAGGAACAGGTGAGAGGGGGAAGGGGGGAAGAGAGACCCTTGGCTCCCCTCCCCCTCAGGGAAGGGCTTGTCTTTGTGTGAGCTGGCTTCCTGTGGGGGAGTGTTCCTGCCTTAGCTCAGCGACCTTTGGTTCAATAGTCCCGGGGGGGTGCTGGGAGCTGTGTGCCTACACTGGATTAATGTTTTCTGCTACCCTGTTCCCCATCTCTCCCCGAAGGACACTCACAGGGAGGCATGCCTTCCTTCCTCTGGGCAGATAAATGTCAGGCATCTTTCTGGATCTGCCCCATTCACTGAAAGTTACTAAATATCCCCTTTTGTCCTCCAAACAAAGAACCCCTGGTGCTCATCTGCTTGGATCCTGATTGCGAGGGCTCCAAGCCCAGACATTCACCTATGGGACCTACTAACCCAACTTTCTTTCTCTTGCTGTTCAGCTCCTAATTCGGGTTTTTCTGGAACTGCTGTAGTGAAGGAGAGCCTATAACTGATG
Source organism: Rhombomys opimus (assembly GCA_010120015.1). Taxonomy (NCBI): domain Eukaryota; kingdom Metazoa; phylum Chordata; class Mammalia; order Rodentia; family Muridae; genus Rhombomys; species Rhombomys opimus. The sequence continues at coordinate 1,522,955 of REGO01000172.1, forward strand.
CTTACAGCTGGGCTCTTGATGTCAAACAAGGACCCAGGAAACATTCCTTTTATTTCCCCTTTTTAGTGGACTTTTTTTTTTTCTTTTACTGAATTTGTTCTTTAACCATTTCATACAGTTGGGCGTGGTGACGCGCGCCTTTAATCCCAGCGCTCCGGAGGCAGACGGATCCTTCTCTCAATTGCATGCCAACCTGCTCCACACACCGAGTTCCAAGCCAGCCAGTTACATGGCGAGACCCTGACTCTCACAGACACACAGTGCGATTACTGTTATTCTGGCCCTCTATTTCCAACCCCCCCCCCGAACCCCCTCTTTCCCATGCTCTCGTCTATTAGTTCTGTCTTGGGGCCCAGTGAGTTAGCCAGGGCTGCTTTTGCGACCACAAACCGTTTGCTCCTTTTCATTGGAACACGCCCGGGTACACAGCTGAAGACAAAGCCTGCCCCTCCCCCAGCGGGCATCAGCGTGGCTCAGAGTTGGGCTGGGAAGTCTGGCCGCGAGGGCCTTCCCGGATCTGCGAGGACTGCTGCCAGCCCTCAGCTGCAAGTGTCCTTGACAGCGCCCATCTGCGGGCCTCCATTCCCAGGATTACTAGAAGTAAAACGAAGAGAGGGAAGATTCTTAAAACCAGCAGTTGCTGTGAGCCAAGGAAGGCGTGGTCGGCCAGTTAGTGTGAAAGACAGGGTTTTGCTCCAGAAGGCACCTGCCGCTTAATGGGAGGCAACGCAGGAGGAGCTGCATTTGGCCCATCCTGGAGGGTTCCCGGCAACCAGGCAGGCTCAAGAGCAGATGCCAACCCGACATCTTCCTGCGGCTTCAGCCACAGGGGGGAACGGTGGTACCACCGCCCTCCTCTCTTCCAGTGGCTGGAGATGACGTGTTCTAAGGAGAGAGAGGAGCGCAGAGGCTCCCGTCAAATGAGTGAAGAGAAAACGGAAGTGGGGAGAGGAGGCGGGACGCCTCACAGCAACCCCACCGCCACCTTCCTGGAATAAAAATGACAGGCAGAAAGGATCGCCCCGCATTTAAGACGCTCATGTTTCAAGTTTGTCTGATAGCTTCTCTTAATGTTTGGCAAGCCCCCTTAAGACAGGATAAAACAAAATCGAAGCCGACCCCTATCAGGTTCTGTTTTCCGTTCGCCCCTGGAGTTGTCTAAAATGGCAATGTTATCATAAAAATCAAACCCATCCCTTTTAGCTTTGGGGAGCCTGAGAGCCTCGAGGGAGACTAGACTGCCTTCCCAGACTCTAGCAGGCATCTAACTTTCTCCTCGGGGCAGAAGGAGGACTCCGGCTAGGTCCCTAGCTCCTAAAATCCCTGCTTAGGGAAAAAAAAAAAAAAAAAGAGAGAGAGAGAGAAACCGAGCGCTCTGGCCCACGCCCTGCAGGCGTGCGGGGCGCCGGGACGGCCAGCAGGTGGCGCTGCCCCGGCTTCCTCCGAGCCCGGCTCCGCCGCCGCAGCCCCGCCCCGGCGCCCGCTCCAGGTCTGACCCACCGAGCCTCTCTTAAGCAACATTTTACCCTTTTAACGCTCCGCACAGCCACACAGCGTGCGCTGCTCGTGTCTGTCCACCGGGGCCTCCCTCGCGCCTTAGCCGTTTGCTTCCCTGGGGATTTTGCGCGGTGGGGCCCTGTGTGGCGCCCTGGGCCTTGCGCTCCACCGTGCTCTCCTCTGGGCAGGCCGGAAGGCTGGGTGGAGAGAGGGCTCGCAGCTCGGGCTGTAACTCCCGGACGCCGCCAGCACCGGGGCGAGGCCACCCAGGACCGGGTCGGCGGGAGGGAGCGCGGCCGCGGACGCGCGGGTTCTGCGCCCACCGCCGCCTGCACGCGGCGCGCAGCGGCCTGCAACCCCGGCTCCGGGGCTTCAGGGACTTGTGGCCCCCGCCAGGACCCGCCACGTAAACCCCCACAGCTGCGTGCACCTACACGCGGACAGAAGCAATAAAGACGTCTCTCTCTCTCGCTCTTTTTTTTAATAAAGTGAAAAAGCCCAGTGAGCAAAGCACTTGCGCGGCCTGCGTTTACCTGCGTTGTAATCGGCTAGCTTTCCTGAACACAGCTCCTTTTTAATCCCACTGGTTCTACCTACGAGGGGCCTCTGAGGGCACCACAAAGAAAGCACGGTGCGCCGAAAATCAATATATTTTTTTTACAGAGTCTCCTTCCTGTCTCGTTTTCGGCCGCGGCCTGCGCGGCCTGCGCCAGGACGCGAGAAAACCCGGCTGCGGCGCCACCTGCCGGGCGCCCTGAGCGGCTGCGCGAACCTGCAGGCGGAACAGGCAAGGCGTGGCGCTGGCAGGGAAGGCCTCGCCGCTCGCCCAGCAAACAGCTCTCGTCGGCAAGCTGTCTGCTCCGTCAGGAACAAACCAAAAACCTAAGCCCGGCAGCGGTGGCCACGCCTTCAGTCACTGGGGGAGGCGGAGGCAGGCGATGTGTGGCCTCAAGGCCAGCCTGGTCTACAGAGCGAGTTCCAGGACAGCCAGGGCCACACAAACTCCTGCCAAGCCGGCCCTTTGCTAGGAAATCGTCACCCGGTTGAGGGCGCTCTGGCCTGGACGGGCTGGGGGGCAGCCCAGGGCTGCCATGCGGGAAGAGGCCGAACTCCCTTCATCCCATGTGGGCACGTGGCCACTAGAACCTTGTTTCCCAGGCCTGCACAAAGGGGACCATCAGGGACCCGCGCCCTTGCTCTCCTGAACAGACTGATTTTGCTGAACGAAAGGAATCGAAAAGGTGAAAGGGTGGCAGAAATCGAGTGCAGCTGCGAGCTGGAAGGGGGTCAGCTGGGGCCGAGGCGAGGTTTGACCCCCAAGCCCTGCCACCGAGGCGTTCCAAACTCTCGAGTCAGATGTGGTTCGCTTGAAGGTTTTTCTGTTTAGGAGAGGCAGGCCCTTTCCACTCGAGGGTCTAAACCCTTTTGCACACACACGATACATTCTCTTTTTTTTTTTTATAATTTATTTAACTTTATTTTATGTGCATTGGTGTGAGGGTGTCAGATCACCTGGAACTGGAGGTACAGACAGTTGTGAGCTGCCATGTGGGTGCTGGGAGTTGAACCTGGGTCCTTTGGAAGAACCAACAGTGCTCTTAACCACTGAGCCATCTCTCCAGCCCTACATTCTCTTTCAAGTAAAGTGTTTGTTGGAAACATTTCTTGGAACATTGTTGCAATTCTGCCACAGTCCGCGCTCGGAAGCCACGTGGGGAACCTGTGACGAGCAGAAACGCGAATCAGATTAGGCTGGGCCCAGCCACCTGGGAAAGCCTGGTTCCGGAGCAGAAGCCTTAGTGATGGAAACACATTAGCAAAACATAGCTCTGACCTCCAGGAGCTTCCTAAGGCACTTTGAAGAAAATGAGTTTTTGTATTCTGGAGTGAGCTTTTAGGGGTTTTCCTGGAAGAGACAGAATAATTTGATCAACCCTGTGGCTCGCTGGAGCCTAGGAAATGCTTGGGGTCCGGGTCAGGTGGCTTCCGTATTCGGTCCGTGTGTTCTAAGGGCTTCCTTCATTTCTGCGATAACTCAGCCCTCCGGGGTAAGGCTGATCCCACTGAAAGAAATGTCAGCCCTCTGCAGGGGTGCTTGGAGGAGACATGCCTGCAACCAGGAAAGCAGAGCGAGAAATAAATAAGTTTTTCTTATTTCTTAGGAAGGCCTGGACACACTGCATCAGAAAATGAGAAAACCGAGCAGGATCTTGTCCATTTTTATTTGTTTGTTTAAGATTTATTTGTTTATTTGATGGCTGTCAGTACTCTATCTGCTTGTGTGCCTGAAGGCCAGAAGAGGGCATTAGATCAAATGACAGATGGTTGTGAGCCACCGTGTGGGTGCTGGGAATTGAACGCTTCTGGAAAAGGAGGCCGTATTCCCAACTGCTGAGCCATCTCTCCAGCCCCAGTTCGTTTGTTTGCAATTTATTTATTTTAATTTTATGTGCACTGGTGTTTGCCTGCATGTGTGTCTATGCGAATGTACATGTGTGTCTATGTGAGTGTATCGGATCCCCTGAAACAGGAGTTACAGACAGTTGTGAGCTGCCATGTGGGAGCTGGGAATTGAACCCCGGTCCTCTGGAAGAGCAGTCAGTGTTCTTAACTGCTGAACCATTTCTCCAGCCCAGTTTTTGTTTTGTTTTGAAGCAGTCTTTTTGTCCAGCTCAGGCTAGCCTCAAACTTGGGGCAAAAATTCGGTCTCCTCAGTGTCCAACTGTATAAACTGTGCTCTGATACTCTCTGTATGGAGTCTTTATTGTATTAATCATAAAAAGGACAATGCGTAGTGACCTTGAAAATGACTCATTTTGTGTCCAAAGAGAAGAAGGGAGGGAACAGGTTGAGAGGCAGCGTGATAAACTGTAAGGAGAAAAGATTATCCTAAGAGTCAGGAAAACCAGCACAGTCTCATCTGGCAGCAAGAAGCTATAAAAGGAACAGAACCCTCAGGCCATTCCCCTGAGAGCTGCCTGGGTGCTTTCTACATATGGGAATAAATAGTTATTAAATAAACATTGCTGTGAGTAGGGAAGGCTCCAGACTCTAAGGTACAGTACACTTCCTGGAATAGTAATATAGATAACTCAGCCAGTCATAGTGGCACTCGCCTTTAGGCCTAGCACTCTGGGAGGCAAAAGCAGGCAGATCTGTGTGAGTTCGAGGTCAGTCTGGCCTACAAAGTGAGTTGTAGAAATAAAGGCACCATCTCAGTCCCGGTGAGGAGAGGATTCTGGGGAAATGCAGGGCTGATCAGAATAAAGCCAAATGCCATCTCATTGGAGGTAAGCCACGAGATTTTAAAGATGAAAGCTAATTTTCTGTGGTTAGCTCCCAGAATGGAGCTGGCATAGCCAGGCCTGGTGGGACAAGCTTTTAGCCCAGCCTCTAAGGAGGCTGAGGCAGTGCGGGGTTTTCACTAGAGAAGACTGCTTGGAAATGGGATTAAGCCAACAGAAAGAATTAGTTGGCCAGCAGCTACACTGGGTGTTCAGGACCCCACTGGAGGACCACACCTTTCTCAGGATGAGCTTTTAAGCACAAAAACCATGTTCTGGGTTGACGAACTTCAGGAAACAAGAACAGTCAGCCAGAAGGAGAGCCACAGAAGCCAAAAAGCAAGGTTAGGACATTTAGAGACTTTCCCAGAACTGTGGGCTTTGATGGATTCAGCCTTTGTTTTTGTTTTGGCAGGTGGCACTGTCTACGCGCTAACTTTAGTAGCTTGAATGGTATGGAGTCAATTGTGCTAAGATCTGGGGTCCTGTTACAGCAGGAAGGTCTCAAGTTCAAGGTCTGTCTACAAGGGCCAGATCTACTATAGAATATGCAAATTCCTAATGAAAGGGAGGGCCAAAATACAGCTCGGGTCAGAGAAGGCAATGTCTAAGGACTCTGTCCTGGGTGGCTGGGACACACTCAGGTGTGCTTGCCCAGCGTACAGGCAGGCCCAGCACCACACAAGCCAGATACATAGTGAATTCAAGGCCAGCCTGATCTATAGAGTAAGACCGTGTCTCAAATAGAGAAATAAGAAAAGTGAGCAAAAGCCCAAACTTATTTTCTGAGGGCTTGGTAAAACATTCTTTGTATCACAATAAATAAGCAAACTAACCCCCTTGTGAGGGTTCATGCTAATTGTCAGTGGGAAGATGGGTATGCCTTTTGGTACACCTCTGGAAGATTATCTTGGGTGCCTTGAGGTGCAAACGCCCAACACACTGTGTCTGTGTGGGTATGTGGCAGGACCCATTCAATGGCTGGATCCTGGACTATGTAAGTGGAAGAAAGGAATGAGCAGCAGCCTTCACTCACTGATTTTCCTGACTGTGGAAGGGATGTGACCCTGTTTCAAGCTTCTGCCGTTTGGACTTGCCAGGCAGGATGGACTGTCGTGGAGAAGGGGTCTCTGCAAATACCACTCCAGCAGAGTGTCTATCTGCATGTAGCAAGAAGAAAGCCTGGTTGGTTCAAACATCCAAGAGTCCGACACTGGGCAGTTTATTTCAGGCATATTTAAGCAATGTACAATTTGGAAAAACGTTTCATGGTCTAACACAATCGTGTGTGCACAGGAAAGCCTAAGGCATGATTTCATCGAAACTTGTCAAAGTACACGTTGCCTCTTCCGTAAAGATGTGCTCTGCAGCTGAGCAGTGATAGTGCATGCCTTTAGTCCACGAGCTGGGGAGGCAGAGACAGGTGGATCAAGGCCAGGAACTCACAGAGATCCCCCTGCCTCCTGATTAAAGGCGTGCCCCACCATCACCTGGCAAAGATTTATTTATTATGTACACAGCATTCTGCCTGCATGTGTGCCTGCAGAGGCAGAAGAGGGCACCAGATCTCATTATAGATGGTTGTGAGCCACCATGTAGTTGCTGGGGATTGAACTCAGGACCTCTGGAAGAGCAGAGGGCTCTTAACGTCTGAGCCATCTCTCCAGCCCCGGCATACTGCTCTTACAGAGGACTTAAGTTCTGTTCCCAGCACCCACATGACAGTGCATGATTGTCCTTAACTGCGCTTTCAAGGGATCCGACACACTCTCCTGTAGGGTCCTCTGACGCCAGTGCATACAGTGGGTTGCACACACGCACACAAGAGAAACACTGACACACAGTGTTCCAAAGAGTCTGACAAAAACAAGATCTCCAAGAGGAGGATACAGTTCAGCTGATGGACACTGGCCAAGCGGGTGCCGAGTCTCAGGGGCTGATCCTGAGCACAACACAAATCAGGTGTTAGCCCTTACAGAGGCTCAGTAGTTCAAGGTCCGCAGCAACCTATATACTTTGAGGCCGACCCAGGACATAGCAGACTGCACCAAGACGCAATTTAAAAGACCTCCAACTCACCAAGGATATGCCATTAGAGTACAGAATATTTGATTGTATTTGGGCGGAGAGATGCCTCAGCAGTTAAGACGGGGCTCCCAGAATGTAACGGAGAAAGAGACCTCTGAGAGGATGGTTCCCAGTGCCCTCGCCCTCGCCTTGCTCCTGTGGGACGGGGGCCTGAGAGGCAGGAAGGCCACGCGGGAAAACACACGCAGGTCTCCCATCTCTGCAATAACAAACAGGCTTACGGTGAGCTCTGGAAAGTTTCCACGAGAAATTAAAACCCACTAACTGTCCACCCAGGGTTATTCTTATTTGAATGCACAGCCAGGGGCTGAACGCAGGTGTTTCCTTCCAAAATATTCCAGCAGGGGGAAGCAGAGGGCAGCAAACAAAACGCGGGCAAGCATTTTCACAGTGTAAGGATGCTTTCCAACAGCTCGCTAAAAAGACCTGTTCGTGTGTCTGCGTGTTTTGCCTGCGTGTATGTATATGCACTGTGCGTGGGCCTGGCTGCCACAGCGGGCAGGCGAGGGGGTTGAGCGCCCTGGAACTGGAGTGAGGGATGGCCGAGAGCCACCGTACAGGAGCTGGGATTCGTTACCCGGGTCGTCTCAAGAGCAGCTTAGCCGCCGGGCCATCTCTCCAGCCCCAAAATAAATCTCAAAAGAAGAAAGGATTTCCACCCAGCCAGACCCACATTTTTTTCTCTTTATCAACTTTTAATCCTGTCTGGTGCGTCTCAGAAGCCGCCTTAAGAGCTCACGTCTGAAGGGAAGGGAGAGGAGGCAAGTGCCGGGAAGGGATGGGGCTGTGGTGGCACAGTCCTGAGATACCAGGAGTGAGGGCTGCTGGGTAAAGGCTAGCCTCGGCCGAGATGTGACCGCTCTGTTCTGCAGGAAGGGTGCGGGATGACGGCACCATTGGAACTGTGGCAACTGTCCCTCGGCTGCCGAGAATCTAGATGCAGTTCTCTTGGGAAGCCTGAGTCTACTCTACTGCTTTTGTTGCTTCAAGACAGGGTTTCTCTGTGTAGCCTTGGCTGTCCTGGACTCACTTTCAGACCGGGCTGGCCTCGAACTCACAGAGATCCTGGTGCCTCTGCCTCCCGGAGTGCTGGGATTATAGGTGTGAGCTAAAGTGCCCAGCTGAGTGTTTGGACCTGCACAGATAAGTCCTGGGAACCTGGTTTGGGGGATAAAGGAATGAAGAAAGACACACAGGCAAAAGCATGAAAAGGCTGGGACAGGGTAGGTTGTGCTCACTGCCAGAGACCTATACGGTCAGCAGCCTGGAAACGAGGGGAGCAGGAAGCTGGAAGCAATACGTTCTATACACACCAACCAGGGCAGGGCTTTGGCGGTCCTGGGGTCCGAAGTGTTAGCATCCTTGACATGGCCAAGCTTATGTCAACACCACACATTTCCTCAGGGCTTCATCTGCTCCACGCACTTAAATTAACCTAATCAAACTTGTGACCCCTTCGGCTGTAGCCTCCTAAGGAGCTGTGTTAAAGACACACCCCCACCACGGCCTGGCTTCTGCTTGTTTATCTTTTTTAGGTAGATTTATTTATTTATTTATTTATTTATTTATTTATT
>REGO01000172.1:1564940-1587884 GCA_010120015.1 Rhombomys opimus
CTCGCATCCACTTCCCTCTGGCCACATATGCCCCTGTCATCTCTGCTGAGAAAGCCTACCATGAGCAGCTTACAGTAGCAGAGATCACCAATGCCTGCTTTGAGCCAGCCAACCAGATGGTGAAATGTGACCCTCGCCATGGTAAATACATGGCCTGCTGCCTGCTGTACCGTGGTGATGTGGTCCCCAAAGATGTCAATGCTGCCATCGCCACCATCAAGACCAAGCGTACCATCCAGTTTGTGGACTGGTGTCCTACTGGCTTCAAGGTTGGCATTAATTACCAGCCTCCCACTGTGGTGCCTGGTGGAGACCTGGCCAAGGTCCAGAGAGCTGTGTGTATGCTGAGCAACACCACGGCCATTGCTGAGGCCTGGGCTCGCCTGGATCACAAGTTTGATCTGATGTATGCCAAGCGTGCCTTTGTGCACTGGTATGTGGGTGAGGGCATGGAGGAGGGGGAGTTCTCTGAGGCCCGTGAGGACATGGCTGCCCTGGAGAAGGATTATGAAGAGGTTGGGGCAGATAGTGCTGAAGGAGATGATGAGGGGGAAGAGTATTAGCCCCATGCCCTACCATTTTACACTTCCACTGTCTTGGTGTTTGTCCGACACTATCAATAAAGGTGATTGATTTTAAGTGGGAAGCTGGCTGCTTGTTCACAGCTCCTTTTCCCCTTCTCCCTCTTACTAGCATCTTACTAGGATGAAAGACTTAGTTCTTGGGCGTCTGTTTATCTTGATAGCCAACAGAGGCGCAACAAGGGTCTCTAGACTGTCTCCCTTGCCATCAGTGTGAAGAGGGCCTGTATATGCTGGCTGGCTGGCTGGCTGGCTGGCGTAAATAACAGCGAGAATGCGTGTGCAGAAGGAGCCGTTTTGGTGCTGCCTGCACACTAACAAGCCAGTGCCCTGGGGGCAGGTGAACAGTTGATGTGGCACCTTTGCCCAGTGACTTCCAGCAGGACCTGCCTACCAGCCTTCCCAAGATGGCTTTGAACCCCTGGCCACAGCATGCTCTGTCAGGAGCATGCCTTAAAAAGTGTTCCTGTGCCAGTGTGGCTGGCCAGTGTGTCTGCAGCCCTGCCCTATGAAGGTGAATCCAAAGCCAACCTGGGTAGACTCCTGAGCTCAAAGCCATTTGAGAGAGATCTTAGCCCCCCTCCCACACACACACACACACTTACTTGCCCCACATACATAAGCAACTCCAGCTCCAGGGGATTGTGACTCTTTTGGCCTGTGAAAGCACCTGCTCGCACACAAAATCCTTTAGCAACCCAGCACACTGTGCCAGGCATGTCTGGGCACAGCTTGGCAAGCATTTTTTTTTTTTAGTTGGGTTTGGATAGAGTCTGCTTTAGCCATTTCTGCAGCATTTCTAGAAGCAGTGGTTTTTTTTGTGTGTGTGCGCCTGGGGCAAGGTACGCCTCCTGCCGAGCTTCAGCTGCTCAGAGGACTAGTTCTTCCTGAAGCTCCGGGGACAGGTGGGTGGGCCAGCTAGGATGATGACCATAGTCTGTAACTGACCACAGTGTGTGACTGGAGAAAAATGGACAGCTAGGTATGGGGCTGGCATGGCACCCGGTATATCTAAAGGGTTCGTTTTTCCCCCCAAGCCTGCATTTTCCTTTCAAACAGCCACAAGAAAGCACTCAGATGTCCATGTTGTGGGCCTTGCAAGCTTCAGAAGGGCCTGGCGGAGCCTGAAGCCCCCACTCCCGCTCCTAGCCTCAACCCCTCTCCAGAAGCAGCCCCTGCCAATCCCTTCAGTAAGCCTCTTGGGTGAGTTCTTTTATACATGAGGCAGGATGAGAGGCTCTGGGAAGCTTTCAGCTGCCTCGGAAGAGGTGAGGAAAGGTGATGGGAGGAGAACTTAGCTGAGGAAAAAAATCCCAGAGGAGAGCCCGGGGAATTGAAGAGCGGAGTGCCCGTGGTTGGGGAGGATGGGGAGGAATCCGTCCTTGAAAAGATGGTTTTCCGCCTCCTGTGTGGGTGGAAAAGTGCGGAGAACTCAGCCTCCAGCAAGAACAAATACAGCCCAAGGCCCGGGTCACCGCTTTGTGGCCGACAATCTTAGGATGTGCCCTTGAGCACAGATGGAAAGTCTGGGCTCAGAATCGCTTCAGACCTCTGATGGGGTGAGTGGACAGGGCCTCAGAGGTGAGACCGGCTTCCATCCTCATTATCCGGACCGATGGGGGTGGGAGGGCCTTTCACTGCCCTCACCTGGCCTACGCATGGTCTCTGTGGCTCCCTCATGGTGGTGCTGAGTGGCCAGTGGGCCCAGGCAGAGCTGCTCCAGCGTGGGGAAGAAACAGGAGTGGGGGGGGGCGCTGGCTGTGCACTTGAGTGTGCAGCGGCTGGTGGTGCATGTCTGGGCACCAACAGAAACCTGTCAGGCCGTGGGATGCCCTGTAAGGTAAACTAAAACCCCAGCTTGGGGCTGAAGACATGTGACTCAGCAGGTAAGAGCGTTTGCTACCCCTGCAGAGGACCAGGCAGCACCTACATGGCAGCTCACAGCTCAGTTCCAGGCGTCCCCTGGCCTCCACGGGCACCACATGCACACGTAAGCAAACACTCATAAAAACTAAGCCTGGGGCTGGAGAGATGGCTCAGTGGTTAAGAGCACTGACTGCTCCTCCAGAGGACCTAGGTTCAATTCCCAGCATGGTGACCCACAACTGTAACTCCAAGATCTGACACCTTCACACAGGCATACATGCAAGCTAAACACCAAAACACATAAAAAAAAAAAATTTAAAAACAGCAAAGCCTAAGCCTGAAGAGAACCAGTCTTCAGACCTCTGACTTCTGGACTGTTCTATGGCACGCTGAAGGATTGTGGGAGGAAAGGCTACATTCATAGCTTATCTCCGTGTTCTTCGCCTGAAGAGGAGCCGGTGATAGACAAAGCTTGGAGAGATTAAAGATTAGAGCCTGATGCTGTAGAGACACCAACACACTGAAATCTGACCCAGAACTCTGACTGAAAGGGGGGCTCCTGGGAAGCAGCCCTTGGGGTGTCATCTTTGTACCTGGCGGCCTTTCCGGGTGAGGGGGACGGTATCAAAACCTGGAGTGCTGAAGAGACCTTGGGTCATTGGTTGTCACCGCACATCCCAGGAGCCCAGGAAGCAGCATACAGATCCGGAGTGGCAAAAGCAGGTGGTCTAGACCGAGGATGAGGCTGCCCTAGCGAGCTGGTCTCCGGATCTCTGTAAATTCTCCGATCACGGGGCCTTCTGTGAGAGGGCTGCAGACACCTGCCTGGACTCCTGCTCAGGAAATAGCAGCTGATATCTGATTGGATAGCTCAGGTCTGGAATATTGCCCCTTAGCCATTGGGCCAGGTTGGCCAGTGCCTGTCAGCCCAAGGTCACAGGTGGGGCATGCAGAGATGACCTTGGCAGATGGTGTGTGGGCGGCTGTCCAGGAGACAGGGCAGCAGAAGCCAGAGCCCGGTGGGCTTGTGGGCTGGGCATGCAAACTCAGCTTCAGCCTCAGGGAGAAGGTGGGTCCCTTTTCCTGGCATCTCACCGGGCCAGCACCTCATTCATTCCTGAAACTTTGTGTTCAGGTTTGGCGCTGCGCAGGTTTGGGGAAAACGGTTCATTTCTCCAGCGAGAGCCCAGAGGTTGGAAACGAGAGAGATATTAAGTGTCAGCAGTTGGCGGGACTGAATGTGTGTGCTTCAGGTGAGGTGGGACATCTTATATAACATGACACATCTTTTTAAACAATTATTTACGTGTATATGTGTGGGTGGGCTCATGGGCCCTTGGAGACCAGGAAAGGGCACAGGATCTCCTGAGGCTGGAGTCAAGAGTGATTGTGAGTCGCTGTGTGTGGATTCTGGGAACGGAACTCAGGTCCTCTAGAAGACCTGGGACAGCTGTAATCGCCGATTCACTTTGTAGACCAGGCTGGCCTCGAACTCACAGTGTTGTAAATTTAAAAAATGAGTGTTGGGCTACACAATGTTTATTAGCCCTAAGATGATCACGGCGGTATTATTTAACCTGCTATCACCAATAATAAGACACAGACACCTGTTTGGATTTATAATTGACGTATTTACCTTGGTCTGGGCAGGTATTTCACCCAGCCCGGCCCAATAACCTCATCTATCTTCCAGCCTGAATCCAATGCCACCCACCTTAATCCTCCTCATCTGGTCTACCTTCCACCCATAATCCCACGGTACTTGCTTATATTCTTCATCTGGGCTTTTTCACCCCATTATTAGAGTCTTTTCTCCCCACTCATGTGGTTCCTTCTCCACTTAATCCATCATGGCATTCTCCTTCCTCCTCTCTTCCCATCCATCTGTTTCCCATGATTCTCTCTTGAACCCAAAGCCGGGTAACCTTAGCCACGCTCACTCCATTCTGCCCTGCCCAGGTATAGGCTGTTTAATCAACCAATTAGATATGTTTTAGACAGGTTTACAAAACAAGGATAGGTGTAACCAGATCTTAAGGGCCAGTAACAACCATCAGACCAACCTCCAACATCACAGCAATCCTTCTGCCTCAGCCTCCTGAGTGCTGGGATCATAGAGCACCACTGCTCCTGGCTTATCCTACATCTCACTGGGACTCACAGATGTCGAACACAAAAGTAAGAGACAGGCACATCTCTGTAAGTTCAAGGCCAGCCTGGTCCACTGAGTGGATAGCCAAGGAACACAGAGAAACCCTGTCCTCTAAAAAAACAAAACAAAACAAAACAAAAAAACCCCAAAATAAAAAACAAACAACAACAACAACAACAAAACCAGCCAGGCATGGCAGCTCACACCTTTAATCCCAGCACTTGGGAGGGAGAGGCAGGTGGATCTCTGTTCTTTGAGGTCAGCCTGGTCTACAAAGTGAGTCCAGGACAGCCAGGACAGTTATACAGAGAAACCCTGCTCAGAAAAACAAAACAACAAACAAAAAACAAAAACACATTAAAAAACCCCAAAACACAAGAGAAAATTAGCACTAAAATGGTGTTGGTAAAGCTGGTCTAGTCTTCTCATTGCAGTGAGCATTTCCAGTCTTTACATGTGCTTGTGTGTAGTTTGCAGGCCTTGAATTCACAGCAATCCTCCTGTCTCAGCCTGGGTTGTAGGCCTGAGCCAGCTGGCCTGGATCTAGGTAATTGTTGAGGGGCTAACACAACTGGCTCTATCACAGGCATTGAGTGTGCCAGAGCCAGGGACTTCCTAACACCTTGGTAAAGCTTTGTTTAAACTAATGGAGGTAATTTTAGTCCCCTTGCCAGGGGATTGGTTCAGGAACCAGCAAGTGATGTCATTATGGAGATGAGAGATGAGGTAATGTCTGCCGGTGTTGGGGAGGGGCGGAGGGAAAGGGATTCTTGCTCTGGCTTTTCCAGAGTCTGGAAAACCGTTCTCTTTCTTGCAACCTGTGGACAGTGTGTGAGTGTATGATACTTGTGCAAGCTGCTTGCGGCTGCTGCGACTATCTTGAGACCACAAGGGAACAAACAGAACGGAAGCTAACATCTTAAACATGAGGCAGCAGAGAAATAAAAAGGTAATTGCTTCCTGATGATATTTTGAGCTCCTGGCTTACCCGGTCCTGTAACTCTCTGCCCCCGTTTTCTTGCTGGGGGAGATTCAGATATTTGAGATGGCCCTTCTGTTTCTGGCCAAAGACATTCCAACATAAAAGCCCTTCAGAGACATTTTTACGTACATATATATATATATTTTTTTACATGTGCTTGTTTTCTTATGTGTGGTGAAGGTCAGAGGTCAGCTTGTTGGGAGTTGGTTCTCCTTCCACGAAACGGGTCCCAGAGGTTGAGCTCAGGCCAAGCTATGTGGCAGAGACAGGGTCTCACGTAGCCTAGCCTGACTGACTCATATGGCTGAGACTGGCCTTGAACTGCTGAGTGCCCTGCTTCTACCTTCCAAAGTGCTGGGTTTACTGACAGAAACCATCATGCTTTTTAGTGACATAACAATAGTAAGGCCCTAGCAGGGGGTGGTAGCTCCTTCTTCTAATCCCTGACCCCTCCCCCAACTAAGTTTGAGGCCATCCTGAGTTATAACATAGGACCTTGTCTATAAAGAACAGAGGGATTTTTTTAAGATTTATTTATTTATTAGGTATACAGTGTTCTGCCTGCACGTGTGCCTGTGTACCAGAAGAGGGCACCAGATTTCACCATAGATGGTTGTGAGCCACCATGTGGTTGCTGGGAATTGAACTCTGGACCTCTGGAAGAGCAGCCAGGGCTCTTAACCTCTGAGCAGTCTCTCCAGCCCCAAGTGTGTGTCTTCTTTGCTGGCATGTCCTGTTTCCTTTATTCTCTCAGTCTTTACCATCTTCTTCTCCCTTCCCTCGGCTCCGCTTCCTCCTGGTCCATCCATTTCTCTCTTCCCCACTCACCTCTCCCTTTTCTCAAGCTCATCTTTCTCTCCTCCAGCCGAGTGTGGGACACAGAGAATTCACCCAGTTCGAGAACGTTCTAGCACACTGATGTCAGCTGACCACCGCTGAGACCTACCTGAGAAAATCAGCTTTGGCTCATGGCTTCAGAAGTTTTGGCCAGCTGGTCCCAAGGCTTTTAGGCCCACGAAACAGCAGCTCTCCTTGTGGAAGGGTGTGGTGGTGGGAGGAGAATGCTATCTACTCATCTCCTGGCAGCTGGAGAGAGGAGAGGGCCAGGGACAAGACTCCAGTGGCCTACTTCCTGCGCCCTCTCCACTCCATCCTCCCTCTTAGGGATGTCTAAATTATGTGTGGCTGTGTGAGGCATGTGAGTGCAGCTGCCCTTGGGGGCCAAAGGCGTTGGGTCTGGCTAGAGCTAGACTTACAGACAGCTGCAAGCTGCTCATCACAGGGGCGGGGAGGCTGGGAGCCACACTCAAGCTCCCAGCAAGAGCCCCTGGGCCCATCTCCTGAAGTTTCCGCCGCCTCCAGCTACAGACTAAGAGTTCACCACAGGAGACTCTGGGGGACATTCTGGATCCAAACTCTAACAGATGCTGACAGTCCAGCCCGTCTACCTCCGCCGCCCTGCCTCACCTCAGGCCTGTCAGGGTGGGTGAGTCCCGACTCCCTCCAGTTCTAGCCTGGAGCTCCAGGCAGAAGAGTTCTGTGGAGGGAGACGGCTGCTGTGTGGACGGAGTGAAAGCTGCTGCACTTCTCCAGAGAATCCTACTGAATTCTTGAGAGTTAACAGTGTGTGTGTGTGTGTGTGTGTGTGTGTGCGCTGCCCCCCTCCTTGGATATTTCACTGTGATCTACTTGAAAAGGAGGGGTGAGGGTCATAGCAGAAGAAGCGCTTAGTAGGCGCAAGGCCCTTGGTGGAAGCCCCAGCACCAGGCAACACACACACAGACCGAGAGAGAAAAGGAGGTAGGAGGTAACGGAGGGGGAGGGAAATACATCAGAGGCTAGGTGTGGTGGTGCACGCCTCTGACCCTAGCACATCAGAGGTGGAGGCAGGAGGGTCATGAGTTCAAGGTGGCTTCCGCTGCATTGTAAGCTGGAGGCCAGCCTGGTCTGCGTGAGATGGTATCACAAAAGAAGAAAGAAGGTCTTGGGCCGGAAGTATAGTTTACTGCTCGCCTTGGGTTCTGTCCTCAGCAACACACTCGCATGCGCAGTCTTAACTGTGATTTACCAAGCCTGAAGGCCTCCAAATCCTTCCGACAACCTCACCTTTCTTGTTTTAGACCTCACCTATATTTCTTCAGTTTCCTAACATGCCAGGCACATCCTAACCTTGACCTTTCCTCTGCCCATGAGACAGCTATTTTTTTTTTGTGTGTGGCGGGGGAGGGGAGGGCGGGGGATGTTAATTTTTTGAGACCAGGTCTTGAGTTTGTCTGGAACTCACGGTCCTCCTGAGTTAGCCTCCTGAGACCTGAGATTATAGGTGTGCCCCAACCTGCCTGGTTCAGTCTGGGACCACTGAGCCCTGGATTGGGAGGAAACAGGAAGAACAGGAGCATAGAATGTTACTGGGATGAGTTTGAATGTGGACTGCACAGTATATGTATGTATACGTACGAATATATACTGTGTGTGTATATAATATGCACATTTATTTTGTCTTAATAGAAGATTGGTGTGGTAGTGTATGCATGAGATTTCAGTACGTGCTAGGCTTGCTTCAAGTGTATAGCCATCTTGAGCTATATAGCTAGATCTTTTCTTCTTTGTTTTTTGTTTTCATTTTTTAAGAAAAGGTTTCATGATGTAGCCTTGTCTGGCCCAGAATTCTGGACGTGGCTAGGTAGATCAGACCTGCCTTAACCACACACACACACACACACACACACACACACACACACACACACACACACACACACAGAGTTGCTGAGATTAACACACTTCACCACATCTGCCCTAGCTTGGCTTCTGGGGCAGCAAGACGCTGCCAAAACCTGGGGGAGGGAGAAGGAGCCAGGGCTAAAACTGCTAAGACTCTTTTTTTAATTCCTCCTTGTATAATTTTCATCATCTGTGAAAAGGAGCACGATGAATAATTTTGAAGTATACTAAATCCCATGATCCCAAAGGCTTTTGAGCCAATTAGCACACTCAGACTGTAGGCATGCCATTCTGTCTTCTCACCACTAGGTGGCAGCAAAACCTTTTTAAAATTATTATTATCATTATTTTTTTCAGAAAAAAAAATGAAAAAGTTGGTTGAGAGGAAAGGCACGAGGGGAAGGGGGAATTTCAGACGCCTGACAGGCATTTTTGGCCTAGGATCAAAGCTGGACGACCCAAACACAAGGGCAAAAGCTGACAGCTGCTTTCAGGATCAGCGGCTCTCAGGCAGGAGGCAGCCAGACCTAAACCATACTCTGTGGCTTTGAGCAAATCTGTTTATCTTCATTTTTTTTTTTTAGATTTTTATTTATTTTTACTTTCTGCGTTAGCGTATTTTGCCTTCGTGTATGTCTGTGGACCACACCCATGCAGTGCCCACAGCAGCCAGAAGAGGGCGTTGGAACCTCCGGAACCAATTACAAAGGGTTGTGATCCGCTGTGTGGGTGCTGGGACTATACTTCCTCCAGAAGAGCAGCCCGGCTGGAGGGTGGAGCTCTGGAGCAGAGGCACCTGGGGAAGAATTCCAGTCCCCGAGCCCCTCTGAGGGTGGGAACCCTGGGCCTGACTGGTGGAGACGCCCTTGAAATGGGGCCCTGAGCCGGGCACAGCCCACACCTGTGATCCCAGAACACAGGGAGGCAGAGGCGGGTGGAACCCTGTGAGGCCACCTGGTCAACAAAGTGAGTTCAGAAAAGCCAGGGCTACACAGAGAAACCTTGTCTTGGAAAAGAAAAAAAAGATGAAAGGAAGGAAGAAAAAGAAAAAAATGTGGGATCCTGGACCCCGTTTCTACCTGAGGTCTCTGTGGTCTCAGGTTCCAGAGCCTAGAACCCCATCGCGAACTTGTCCGTCCTTCCTGTGCCCACCAACACAGACGAGGGAGGAAGCTCCTTCTGCAACTGCAGACTCGCTGTCCTGCGTAGCCTCAGCTCCTACCTCAGTGATGGGGAAGGAGACCACGGGAGCTGAGGGGTGTCGTGACCGTTGACTGCACGGTGATCCAAGTGTAAGTGAGGCAGACATTTAGGGGCTCCCATTTAGTGGTTACCCAGGGGAGGGTAACCACCTTTCTAAGTTGACTTGGCCACTCCTGAGCTCAAATGTTCCTCCCTCTCCAGCGGCAGCTGGGACCTCAGATGTGAGCCCAGGGCCCTGCGCAGCAAACGAGTGTTAAGGGCGCTGGCCTACCTTGGAGTCGTGGAACAAAGGTGTGCCCCAACCCTGGACCAGAAGGGCCTCCAGCTAATACTTGTTTGCAAAGAATTAGACATATCGTATGCCACTGCTGTTCTGTTTGTGCTCTGTCCTGTGGCAGAGGCGAGAGACATGGCTGAGCACCTACCGTGAGCGTCACAGGGGACCAGCCGTGTTGTCCTGAGGAGGGAATGGAAGCTCTGAGAAGATGGTCACTCACGGTGGGTTACGCAGCTGGTGAGCATCCAGGCTGTGGCCGACCTCGGCCAGGACCGCTCCCTTTACCTCACCTTGGCCACGGCTTCCCGCATCCTCAGAAAACCTTGGGGATCCTGCCATCCGCATAGACTGAGCTTCTGAATCACAGAGCCGTGTATTACATAGATGGCTTAGCCACCATTTCCTGTGCGCCCTGCCCACTCTTTGGCTTGGCTGGAGTCCAGCTTTCGCCCTCTTCACTCATCTACTCCCCTCTGCCCCTTGCCCACACACTACCTCTGCTAAAGCAGTTTTGGGTCCGCAGCCGACTGGCACTCTTGCTGATGAGGTACATGGCTGCGCCCAGCTGCCCAGCTTTTGTGCAACTCCTTGCTTGCATCCGGCGGTTTCCCTATAACCCTGCAGGGCACCATGGGAGCAGAGGGAGAGTCAGACAGCACTGGCCAGGTCTTAAGTGCCTTACCTCCTGGAGCATCAGTGCTCCTGGCGATAGGATGTAGGGCCTGTTATTGGCCTTCCTGTTTAGGGATAAAGGAAATTGGGCGGACCCTCGGAGCCTTCAAGAAAGGCCAAAGCGCCCTGCTCATCAGGTTGAACAGCCATATCCTGAGCCTCTCCACACTGAGGAAGGACAGCCCACCTTCCCCTCCAGCCATCAGCTGGGGTCCAGCACTGCTCTCAGTCAGCAGGGAGGACACTCTGAAAAAGGCCCAGAGGCTCTCGGGCCCTGGAGGCTGAGGCATGAGAGCAGCAGCAGCAGCAAACCCCAATAAACACCGGTTACTTCAGCCCTTACAGGGTATATGCTAAGACGCTTGTTCACTTAGTCTAGAGGGGTCACAGGCCAGGTTATTCATCACAGTAGCAATGAAATAATCTGGTTGGCGGTCACCACAACACGGGAGACTGGATCAAAGGGCTGGCAGCATTAGGAAGGGTGAGAGCCAGTGCGTTAGGCTGTGGTCCCCATCTTCCTGAGAGAAAAAGGAAGGCCAACAAGTCTGCATTTCCAAGGCAGGCAAACTTTGGGGAAGGAAGCAGCTAGAGCAATCTTCCCCGGGACTGCTTTCATGTGTCTTTGTCTCCTGTGAGCTCCCAGGCCTGGCTCTGGGAAGGAAACCTTCTCTGCCTTTGCCTTGCTGTGTCCCTCACACAGGCTGGCTCCTTACTCCTCCCTAGCATGGCCCTGGCCCTACTTGGGGGTCTTCCGGTCCCCTCTTCTCCAAGGCCTCGGAGTAGTGAGCCCGAGGCTTACACAGGGGCAGAGGTCAACAGATACTTCATCTGCAAAGCCCTGGGCCCAGGGCCCCCTGCCTGTTCTGCCCTTCTGAAGGCTGGGGTCTGCCACCAGCTCCCAATTCGAGGCTTGTTCTGGTCCTCTGGTTGCCTTGTCTCCAGGGAGGGGGGCTCGGGGGCTCGGGCTCACCTTTTGCCTTTGGGGTCTGGGTTGAATAGAGCTGTAGACCAATGGCAGCAAATGCTTGGAGTCCAGGTCTGCGGCAGAAAGCACCAAGGCACCAAGGCTCCCACAACCTCCCCTCGCCACAGCCCCTGTGGGACTGTAGCCTCCTCCACTCCAGGAACTGGGGTGGGGCAGGCCCTGCATTATTCACCTCGCCTCCTCCTTTCCGACCTCCCCTCTCACATTCCCCTAGCAACCAAACCAGATCCATCAAGGAGCAGGACCTGGCAGCTGAGCCAGGAAAGACTAATAGCCCAGAAGGAAGGAGGGGCCTGGAGAGAGGAGGAAGGCCAGGGAGGAGCGCCTGCTGGGGCTGGGCGTTGGCTCTGGCCCATCTCTGCAGTATGAAGGACATGGCCAGCAGGGAGCCGCCCTCCTTTATCCCAGTCAGGCATCCAACCTAGAACCCCAAGCCTGCTTCTCCCACATCTGGCTTCTTCTCGGGACCCATCTGAGGTAGATGGCTCTGCTCAAGAGTCCCAGAATCCCCAGTGGCAGCAGACACACGGCTCCCAGCAAACGGGAAAGGCCTCAGCATCCTTTCTCCTGCAGAGCAGCCACACTGCCCTGTCCACTCCTGGACCGCCTGTGTCTGCATTCTGCAAGTTGGGCGACTCACAAAGGCCAGACACCAGCCTTCCTGCTAAGTGGGGGCAGGGGCGCTGTGGAGGGGCGGCAGTGTGTACTTGCGCGATGCCTGGGCACTCAGGCGTCCGGGTCACACTGCACACGCATGTTTGTGGGGTTAGATGGCTCAGCGAGTGAAAGGCGTCTGCTTGCGGGTCTGTCCGGAGGGCTTCCGTCTCTCGTGGAGGCAACGGCGAGTGGGCATCGTTCCCATCTCATCTCCCTTTATCCACCCCATTTCTGGGCAGCCGCACCTCCTCGGGACTGGAGACTGGTGCCTGCTAGTCCATGCGTCTTTCAGCCCTGGCAGCTGCTACCCCCCAGCCCCCTCCCCTCCTACTCCAGGAATCCCTCTGGTTCCCGGAAGACCTGTGCCTGAGCGGCAGTTGTGGGGAGGGGGGAGAATCCAGTAGAGGGGCGCTTAGCCTCTAAGCTGGCCCAGACCCTCAGAGCCCGGGCAGCCTCAGTCCCCCAAGAGGTGCCCACCCTTGTCGAGGCAGGTGTTCAATCCAAGTTCGGGGGTGCTGTGTCTTTAAGGTGGGAACAGCAGCGCGCAACTTCTGTGGGCCAAGGGCAGGGGGAGGGGAGCTGTCCAGCCATTAGCTGCAGAGCTGGCGCCAACCACCAGACCTTTGCTGGGCCCTGGGGAGTAGGCGAGATAAGCCGTTCCCGGCCCCCTCTGCCCCGGCCCTCCTGTCCCCTCTTCCTCGGCTGCGGTCAGTGATGGGGGAAGCTGGCAACAGGTGAAAGGAGAACCCCAGTTCCAGGAGACAGGCACAAACTCCCCGGCCTCAGCGCTCCCTCCACCCACCTGTCCTCACTGCGAAAGCCTGCGCTTTAACCTCAGGCCCCCCTAGTCCCTAATTTCTGCCTCCTCTTCTGAGGGGGCACCCCAGGTCCAGTCCCACCCTAGAATGCTGGAAGGCTCGGACCCCTAGTCCGCCTCCATCCTGTCAACATCCCTGGTCCCTGCCAGCCAGAAGGGGGAATCAAGCAGGCGGAGTGCCAGCGGCCAGGGGAGGGACGGGATGGCATGGCCACCCTGCGGGGTGGGGCAGCCCCCTCCCCACACAGGCCGGCTGTGGTCAGGCCAGTGGGAGGAGCCGCCGTGCCCCCCCCCCAGCACACCCCCCTGAGACCGCAGGGCTATAAAGCGGCCCGCATCGGCCTGCGGCTCCTTCCCGCCCGGCCTAGCTCTGCCCCGCGCCGCATGCCATCTCCCGCCACCATGAGCCATCACTCGTCAGGCCTCCGGTCCAGCCTCGGCTCCACCTCGTACCGCCGGGCCTTCGGGCCGCCGCCCTCGCTGTCCCCCGGGGCTTTCTCCTACTCCAGCTCCCGCTTCTCCAGCAGCCGCCTGCTGGGCTCCGCGTCCCCGAGCCCCCCGGCGCGGCTGGGCAGCTTCCGTGCCCCCCGGGCGGCGGCGCTGCGCCTGCCCTCGGAGCGCCTGGACTTCTCCATGGCCGAGGCCCTCAACCAGGAGTTCCTGGCCACCCGGAGCAACGAGAAGCAGGAGCTGCAGGAGCTCAACGACCGCTTCGCCAGCTTCATCGAGAAGGTGCGCTTCCTGGAGCAGCAGAACGCGGCCCTGCGCGGGGAGCTGAGCCAGGCCCGGGGCCAGGAGCCGGCGCGCGCCGACCAGCTGTGCCAGCGCGAGCTGCGCGAGCTGCGCCGCGAACTGGAGCTGCTGGGCCGCGAGCGCGACCGGGTGCAGGTGGAGCGCGACGGGCTGGCGGAGGACCTGGCGGCGCTCAAGCAGAGGTCAGAGGCCGGGCGCCCCCCGGGCGTGGGCTCGGCTCCTCCCTCCCGCCCCCGGGGTCCCGCAGCCCCAGGGCGTGGCCGGGCCGGTGCCCGCGGCGTCCTCGTGGTCCTCCCCCTCCCCCCTCCCAGCCCGGGCTCTGAGCGCCCGCGGGAAGCGGCCGAGCACTAGGGGGAGTCTCCTCCGTGCCTAGTCCGTTAGACGGGCAGGCTGCACCCCGCGCTTTAGACCCGGGGCAAAGCAGAAGGGGGCGGGGTGCCGCGTGTGGCTCGAGGGCCGGGGCGGGGGGCTGACCCCGCCGCCCGGCGTCTTCCCATGCCGCCCGTCAGGTTGGAGGAGGAGACTCGCAAGCGGGAGGACGCGGAGCACAACCTGGTGCTCTTCCGCAAGGTGAGGTGGGGGCCACGTCCGTCCCACTGGCCCGGCTGCACCCCCAGGGGGGCGGCGGTGGGGAGGCCTGGCTCTTCCCCTGCCTGAGGGGCCCCCCTTTCTCCTGACCTCCCCCTCCCCCCCGTCCCGCTCAACAAAGGATGTGGACGACGCCACCCTGTCCCGCCTGGAACTAGAGCGCAAGATCGAGTCTCTGATGGACGAGATCGAGTTCCTCAAGAAACTCCACGAAGAGGTAGGTCGGGGCGTCGGGGAAGGCCGGGGCGACACGCCCCGCCCCGCGCAGGTGGGGCGGCTCCCACCCACGCGCCACCTGTCGGCGGGCGGGGCAGCCGCACCCGACCTCCCCGGCGCCCCCTGCCGTTCCCGCGAGGGCCCCCTCCCGGTCGACCCCCCGAACGCCGGGGCCACGGGCGCGCACCCCCAGCAACCCCGCCCTCGCTGGCCCGCAGGAGCTCCGAGACCTGCAGGTGAGCGTGGAGAGCCAGCAGGCGCAGCAGGTGGAGGCGGAGGCGGCGGTGAAGCCCGAGCTGACGGCGGCGCTGAGGGACATCCGCGCGCAGTACGAGAGCATCGCGGCCAAGAACCTGCAGGAGGCGGAGGAGTGGTACAAGTCCAAAGTGCGAGGGCGGGGGAGGGGCCCGGGGGAGGGGTGGGGGCAGGCCCCGGGGCCGGCGCGCGTCCCAGCCGGGCCGTGCGCCCCTCCCGCCCCACCCCCCGCAGTACGCCGACCTGTCGGACGCCGCCAACCGCAACCACGAGGCCCTCCGCCAGGCCAAGCAGGAGATGAACGAGTCCCGCCGGCAGATCCAGAGCCTCACGTGCGAGGTGGACGGGCTGCGAGGCACGGTGAGCACCCCGACGCCGCCCGGGGCCGCGGGGCGGGTGCTGAAGGCCCCTCCGACCGCCCCTCCCCCCTCTGCTCCCCCCCTCCGCCCCAGAACGAGGCGCTGCTCCGGCAGCTGCGGGAGCTGGAGGAGCAGTTCGCCCTGGAGGCCGGAGGCTACCAGGCGGGCGCGGCGCGGCTGGAGGAAGAGCTCCGACAGCTCAAGGAAGAGATGGCGCGGCACCTGCGCGAGTACCAGGAGCTGCTCAACGTCAAGATGGCCCTGGACATCGAGATCGCCACCTACAGGAAGCTGCTGGAGGGCGAGGAGAGCCGGTGAGGAGAGGGAAAGGGGCGGGGCGGGGAGAGCCGGGGAGCGCCCGGGCGGCCGGGCGGGGCGGGGAGGCGCGGGCCCGGCGGAGGGCTGACCCGGCCCCGCGCTGCGCCCGCAGGATCTCCGTGCCCGTTCATTCCTTCGCCTCGCTCAGTCTGAAGACGACTGGTGAGTCCTCCACGTCGGGTTTCCAGCCTGCGTCTCATCCACGCCTCCTGCCCTGACTCCCGCTCCTCAAGCAGCGAGGGTCCTGGCTTCAGCGGTGGGAGCCCCCAAACGAGAGAAGCCCAAACCCTTCCGTGTCCCTTCTCCTGCTTTCTCCAGTGCCTGAGGTGGAGCCTCTCCAGGACAGCCAGAGCCGGAAGATGGTTCTGATCCGGACTATTGAGACCCGGGATGGGGAGGTGAGACAAAGCCCTTGATGAGGGACCCCAGCATTTCTAATGTTTCCGAGCCCCAGTAGGCTCAGATCTTAGGGTACACGGTTCTTGGGAGGGACACTAGATAGTGGGGGGAGGGAGCGCGTGTGCCATGTGCTCATGTGGAGATCAGAAGGCATTTTCAGAGTCAGTTTTCTCCCTTATTGTGAGCCTCAGGGATCAAACTCAGGTTGTAAGGTTTGTGTCACAAGTTCCTCTACCTGCTGAGCCACGGCGGGACACCAGATAGAAGGTGAATGGACAGCCTGGTGTCTCACGCCTTTACTCGCAGCACTAGGCAGAGGCAGAGGCAGGCGTTCGAGGCCAGCCTGGTCTGCAAAGCGAGCTCCAGGAGAGCCCGGGCCACACGGAAAAACCCTTCTCTAAAACACAACAGCAGTGTATAAGCTGACAGGCGGGCAGGGGCTGAGTTAGGTCCGTGTCCGTCTTCCCCAGCAGGTGGTGACTGAGTCCCAGAAGGAGCAGCACAGCGAGGTGGACAAGTCTTCTGTTCACAGCTACTGAGTCCCGTGCAGAGCTCTGACCCTGACCTAAGCCCACTCTCCAGCTTGAACCCCAGCCCTCCTCGGCAACCAGCCCCTCCCTGCATGTGAAAGGAGCCCCTTCCCTCCTACCCAAGCTTCCCCTGATACAGTGGCTGCGCCTCTCCCTGTCCTGATGCATAGATGTGGCCCATAGCTTTCCCGTCCTTGTAACAGTTGGATAAAGAAGCCCAGGACAGCAAATCTGTCCAAGAATGACCCGTGGTCAGAGGGGTGGGCCTCAGCGTGAGCCTCACTCTGAGTCAAATAAAACTGCTACTGAGAGAAACTTCTTGTTGCATTTGTCTGGGATAATTTCTTTTCTTGGCTCTCATGACTCTAGTGGGCCTTGATGGGTTTTCTCAAACATCTCTGTTCCTTTTCAACTTTTTTTTTTTAAAGGATCTTTGGGTGTAGCCCAGGCTAGCCCTGAAATAATTTTCAATCTTGCCTTGGTGTCTCAAGTGTTGAGATTGCAAGTATGTAGGACTATGTCCATCTGGTTTTGTTGTTTTTTCAAGACAGGGTCTCTCTGTGTAGCCTTGGCTGCCCTGGAACTCACTGTAGACCAGGCTGGCCTCGAACTCAGAGATCCACCTGCCTCTGCCTCCAGAGTGCTGGAATTAAAGGCGTGCCCCACTGCACCTGGCTGCCCTAGACTTTGATTTGTACAACCATCTGCCTGGAATTTGTGTGTATTTAGTTTCTTTTTAGATAGGATTTTCGTCTCGTCGAGGCTGGCCTGAAATTTATGTCAGTCCCCCTCCTTCAGTCTCCCAAGTTGGGAGCCACTTTGCTTGCAGTCTGTACCAGTTTTAAGAAGAATTCACAGAGATCTACCTGCCTCTGCCCCCCAAGTGCTAGGTGCGGACTGCCACTGCCAGCAACTACATCATCTTATTGGGCTTTCTTATTTAACCTCTCTCGCGCTCCCTCCTTGTTGTGTAAACCTGCCTATAACATGATACCCGATTGGTTGATTCAAGGCCTATGCCTGGGCAGGGCAGAATGGGGTGGGCGTGGCTAAGGTTCCCAGGCTTTTAAGAACAGGAGAATCATGAAAAACAGACAGGAAGAAAGGAGAAAGGAAGATACCACGTGAGCTCGGAGGAAGGACTCCGTGGGTGGCGTGGATGGTAAAACACCAAATATAAGCAAGTATTCATAAGATTATGGGTGGGAGGTAGCTCAGATAGGAATGATTAAGGCGGGTGGCATTGGATGGGGGCGGGGAGATGGATGGTGAAGTTACTGAGACAGTGTAGATAGAATATTTGCCCAGCCCAAGGTAAATAAGGAGATTATGAAATCTAACAGTGTCTGTGCCTTATTATTTGTGATAGCTAATACCACCACAATAGTTATAGGGCTGATAATAAGCATTATTTAGGCCACCATCTCCTTTTATTTACCACAACAGCAACACTGGAAGCAAGTCAGTAAGGCAGCACCCTCCATGGCCTCTGCATTAGCTCCTCCTGCAGGTTCCTGCCCTGCTTGAGTTCTGTCCTGGCTTCCCTCAGTGATGGACTATGATCTGGAAGTGTAAGCCGAATAAACCCTATCCTTCCCAATTTGCTTTTTGGTCATGGTGTTTCATCACAGCAATAGAAACCCTAACGGACACAGGGTTTCTCTGTGTAGCCCTAGCTGTTCTAGAACTCACTCTGTAGACCAGGCTGGCCTTGAACTCAGGAATGCAGCACTATGACCACTCCTCAACTTCCATCTTCCCCCTGGAAGTGCTGAATATCCATTCACCTCCCTCAGTGTTCAATTTTACCAATGAAGACTGGAGAGCCAGATGCTGGGGTGGAAGCCTGCTAGCTCAGAGAGGCAGAGAAAGCGCCCAGCTGACCTTCCTCCTTAGCTGACATTCCAGAAGAAAAGAAAAGGTCTCCTCCGGGCCATCTCAAAAGCCCTCAAACTCAGTTCCCTCCCTTCTATTTGCTGTGGGTCTCTGTTTCCATCTCCTGACTTTCTCTTACTCTCTGATTTTTTTTCCTTATGTTCACTCCCCGTCAACTGTTGGCTTGCTCCACCTCTTGACCTGTGGTTGAATTTATTTAATCCTGTTTACAATATCCAAACAGAAAGCTCTTGGATTAAGTATTTGTGCTGGGGTGAGCCACACCACAACGGGAAACAGGTTTTCCCAGTAAACACAATCTCAGGGTTCACAGTGCTGTCAAATATCCTGCAACACCTCCCTGTAGGTTGGTAAAAGTTAACGTGTTCAAACAGAGCTCCGGGTGGCTCTGTAGTCATGTTCTTCCCTCTGATCCCCACCCTGAAGAAAATGTCAGAATGGTTCTCAAGTAGAGTCCATCCCGCCCCTTTTTTTTGCTATTATTTTCAAGACAGGATCTCGGGAAGCCCAGATTGCCTTTGAACTCACCATATAGTTGTCATGTGACACTATTTTTGGGGAGATGTGAAAAAGGGTCTAGTCACACCAGCCATGGAACCGATAACTGACCAAACTAACAATAGCACCACAGTTCATGAGGTGAACCAATGAGTTTCCCAGAGTTCCTTACAGGAGTGTGGGTGAGGGGTTACTTATGCCAGAATGGACAGCTCAAAGGCAGCTGTGTCACTAGCCCACCCCACGCGGGTGACCACGCACCACAGCCAGAGCCCTGGTTGCACAACTTGCAGGCAGCCTGACAGGTCGAAGTCCTTGGTGCTTATGCTGCCTCAGGGAGGGAGGGGCCTGTGAATCCAGGAAGTTTCAGAGACACGCAGAAGCACGTGAGTTCTTTATATCTGGAGTCTTTAAAACATATTATTTAAAGTTATGTTTATTTTCATGTATATGCACATGAGTGCAGGTACTTGAAGAGGCCAGAAGAGGGCATCAGATCCTCCTGGAACTAGAGTTACTGGCTATTGTGACCTGCTCAACATGGGTGCTAGGAAGCGAATTCAGGTCCTCTGAGGAGCAGGGAGCATTCTTAACCAGAGGCTTTTCTCTATCCCCATTTTTCTGAGTCTTTTGCTTTGTTTTTGTTTTTTTGAGACGGGGTTTCTCTGTAGCCTTGGCTGTCTGGACTCTCTTTGTAGACCAGGGTGGCCTTGAACTCACAAAGATCCACCTGCCTCTGCCTTCAGAGTGCTGGGATTAAAGAAGTGTGCCAGCACCTATTAGGTTTTCCTTCTTCCTTCCTTTTCTCCTTCCCTCCTTTCCTTCTTTTTCCTTTCATATAGGAGCTAGGCTTTATTGTAGGATAAAGTGGAGGATTCTCAAGCAGAAATAATAGACAATGGCCAAGGAGAACACTGTAAACTGGTCATGGTGCACAAGCCTACAATCCCAATACTCAGGAGGCAGAGACAGGAGGATCACCTTAAGTTCAAGGACCCTGATCTCCATATTCAGTTCTACACCAGCAGGGCTGGTGGCTTCAGTATGAGACCTTATCTCAACCAATAATCAGAAACAGAACAAACAAACAGA
Organism: Rhombomys opimus; assembly: GCA_010120015.1. Lineage (NCBI taxonomy): Eukaryota > Metazoa > Chordata > Mammalia > Rodentia > Muridae > Rhombomys > Rhombomys opimus. Next base: position 1,584,761 of record REGO01000172.1, read on the forward strand.
AAACAAACAAATACAAACAAGAAGGAAAGAAAGGAAGGAAGGAAGGAAGGAAGGAAGGAAGGAAGGAAGGAAGGGGGGAGGAAGGAGAACTTTGTGAAAATGATGGCCACCCTCAGGACTGTCGGAGGTGTATATGCCCAGCACCCAGACTGTGATTTAGGTGAAAGGTGAGATTCTTTCTCAAGCGTGAAAAAAGGAAAAAAAGGGGGGAGGGGAGAAAGGAGGGAGAAGGAATAGGGCAGGGGCTCTAGCTCAGTGGCAAAGCACCTGTCTAGAACGTGTGGGTCTGAGTTTGATCTCCAGCACAGTGATAAGTGAGTAAATAAGTCTCTGAAATGACTCGGCAGGAAAGGCACCTGCTGCTAAGCTGGATATCTGGAGTTCAGTTCCCAGGGCCCATATGATGGAATGAAGGACCACCTGGGAATGAGAAAAAAACAACTGTGATTCTTTGAATTGAAGCCAGGTGCAGAGAGCTCTTGAAGGGTGGGGTGAAATGTTCTGAGAAACTACCAGCTGTAAACTATAGAGCAAAGTGATCTGATTTTCAGGTATAAAAACCCTGTGCTTTGTATGTTCGGGGTCGTCATCTCCTATCTTTGGAGGGGCGACTCTATCGCGATAGCAATAAAACCTCTTGCTTCTGCATCGAGCTGTGGTCTGTGAGAGTTCCTGGGAAGGGCGCGATCCTGAGCAGTGAGACTCTAGGTCTTATATTTTTGGTGCGTTGGCCAGCAAACAGTGTGCTGCTTCCCAACCCTCATCAGACTGGGCTCGGAGGTCGAGCTCAGAACTAGTCTGATTTCTGGTATACCACTCTGTATCTGGGAACTAGAGGATGCTCCAGATTCCATCCGTAGGAGTCAGCTGCCGTGAGGCAGCCTCTCCATCTGGGGAGTCTAGGTCTGTGATGGCCCTCCTCCCATATGCTCCTTATCGGAGATGGCTGCCGTGAGGCAGCCTCTCAATCAGAATTCTGTGGTACCACCCGTAAGGGCGTCCTTATCTGAATTGCCTGTCGTGTTCTCTTTGTCTCTATCATTGTTGCTTCTTTGACTTTCTTGACCGACGACTTTATTATGGGACAGATTGTGACTTTTTTGACTTTCCCCCCACTAATCCCCCAGCAGGTCTGCAACAGGGTGCTGCCAGATGATGATGGAAATCAATAAGTGGAAGGCCCATAACCCCCCTTTCCGAAAATCCTCCAGCTCTAGCTGATTTGTTTTAATCTGTCCTATTCTCACACCAGCCCACTTGGGATGATTGCCAGCAACTCTTGCAGGCCCTCCTGACTACCGAGGAACGGGGATGGGTTCTCCTTGAGGCGAGAAAGAATGTGCCGGGAACGGACGGGAGGCCTTCCGTCCTCCCTAATGAGATTGATGATGGCTTTCCCCTCACCTGCCCCAACTGGGATTACCACACACCTGGAGGTAGGGAGCACCTGATAGTCTACCGCCAGACTCTAATGGCGGGTCTCCATGGGGAGGATCGATAAGCCCACCAATTTGACGAAGGTAAGAGAGATGGTTCAGGGACCGGATGAATCCTCCATAGCCTTTCTTGAATGGCTGATGGAGGCTTACTGCCGGTTTACGCCCTATGACCCTACCTCAGATGAGCTATAAGACAATGGTGACTATAACCTTTATAGACCAGTCAGCCAGAGATATTTGTAGAAAACTCCAGAAAATAGAGGGTTTACCGGACAAGTCGTTGAAGGATTTAGTACAGGTAGCAGAGAAGGTTTTCTATAGCTGGGAGGCAGAAGAGAAAGAGGAAAGAAAGCAGAAAGAGCAGGAAGTGAGAGAAAGAAAAAGGGATATTAAGACAGAAAGTTGACTAAGATCCTGGCCACTGTAGTGCAGGAGAGTCGTAATGATAGGGAGAGGGTTCCTAGCAATTGGAGGGGCCCTCTGTCTAAGGATCAGTGTGCCTATTGCAAGGAGAAAGGACACTGGATCAAGGATTGTCCAAAAGGAAGAAAAAGCCGGTCCACTTCTTGGTGGACACTGGCGCCCAGCATTCTGTTCTGTTACAAGACTTAGGAGCTAAAAAAGAGAAAAAATCATGGGTCCAAGGAGCCACTGGATGTAAACAATATTCATGGACTACCCGAAGAGCGGTGACCTTGGAGGGGGGGCCGGGTATCCCACTCATTCTTAGTTGTTCCCACATGCCCATACCCACTGTTAGGGCGAGGTATCCTAACTAACAGACAATAAAGGGATTCCATTCAGGTGCTGACGATTCAACTGGAAGATGAATACCGCCTGTTTGGAAAGGTGGTAAGTCTGGAAAAGCCACATTGACTGGTGGCTAGAGAGAGACAGGCTGAGACGGCTGGCCTAGGAAAAGCAGAGAGACAGCCCCCGGGTCAGATAGAGCTGAAGCCTCAGGCTACCCCGATTGCGGTGCAGCAATATCCGATGTCTAAGGAAGCCCATGACAGGATCCGCCCTCACATACAGTGGCTCCTTGACCTAGGGGTGCTCAAAAGGTGCCAATCTGTGTGGAATACTCCATTGCTGCCAGTTCGGAAGCCGGGGAGCAACGACTGTTGACCCGCACAGGACTTGAGCGAAGTTAACAAACAGGTCACGGACTTGCATCTTATCGTGCCCAACCCGTACAGGGTTTGGTATACAGTCCTGGACCTTAAGGATTCTTTGTCTACATTTTCGGTTTCGAATGGAAAGACCTGGACTCGGGGGTCTCGGGCCAGCTTATGAAGCCACCGGCTGTTGCAAGAGCTGCGTGAGCTCCGCTACAGAGCGTCGGTGAAAAAGGCCCAGCTCTACAGGAAACGGGTACACCGGGGTTTTGCTGGCTGTGGATTCCGGGATTTGCTGATCCACCTTATTGCCAGATCCAGAAATCCAGCCCCCAGAGCATGATTGTTTGCAGGTTCTAGCAGAGGAACAGGGATGGCAAACGGACTTGAGATTCTGGCTTTGCTCAATGCCTTGTTGCTGCCCACCAAGGTAAGCATTATTCATTGCCCGGGACATCAGAAGGGAACTTTCAGGATAGCAAAGGGAAATAACATGGCTGATCAGGAGGCTAAAGCAGCCACCAGAGGAAACTCTGTCCCAGTGGTACTGACCGCTGAGCTGCCCAG
>REGO01000172.1:1588809-1603988 GCA_010120015.1 Rhombomys opimus
TTGTCCAGGCTGAAAGGACTGCAGCTTATTCAGAAAGAAATTTGGAGCAAGGTTGGCAGTGCATATGCGCCTGGGTCCTTGGAGGTGCCCCATCAGTTCCAGGTTGGAGATCTGGTATGTGCGATGACACCGCAGCCAGAATCTGGAACCTCGGTGCAAGGGTCCTTGTTACCACTATACCAACTGCCGTCAAAGTCGAGGGCATCGCAGCTTGGATCCACGCATCACACGTCAAGCCTGCTCTTCATCAACCTGCCGACACCTGGAAAGTCCAAGCCTCCAGCAACCCGCTAAAACTGAAACTCATCAGGGACAATAAACTCTCCCACCAGGACTCGCCTTCGTCAGGGAACGTGTAAGTGCAGTTCAGGTCCTGATGCTCCAGAGGCAGTATCAACCTCTCCCTGAGGTTGATCCACAATTTTAGGGTTAAAATTGAGGCAAAAAGAAAAGCGGACAATGAGGGACCACCTGGGAATGAGAAAAAACAACTGTGATTCTTTGAATGGAAGCCAGGTGCAGAGAGCTCGTGAAGGGCGGGGCGAACTGTTCTGAGAAACAACCAGCTGTGAACTATCTACAACCAGCTGTAAACTATAAAGCAAAGTGATCTGATTTTCAGGTATAAAAACCCTGTGCTTTGCATGTTCGGGGTCGTCTCCTGTCTTTGGAAGGGCGACCCTGTCGTGATAGCAATAAAACCTCTTGCTTTTGCATCGAGCTGTGGTCTGTGAGAGTTCCTGGGAAGGGTGCAATCCTGAGCAGTGAGACTCCAGGTCACTCAGGAAGACAAAAGGCTACTTCCACAGGTTACTTTCTGACCAACATACACATGCTGGGCCACGTGCATGCTCATCTCCATAGGCACAAGAACTCAAAACAAATAAAAATGCACACTGGGAGCCAAGAAAGACATATTTAGACCCACATGGTGGAGCCTTGGTGCATCCCACCGGGCTGGTACACACATAAAAATGAATAATCAATAATGTCTACACTTTTTCTAGTATGAAGGATTGTTTTCAGATTGAGGAAACTGGAGAGTAATAATGATGGCAGCCTGTAACTCTGGATCCTTTTTTTAGAAGGACGCTGTTGGGAAAACCTGGTGAAACTTGAGTGAATAAGGTCAAGGGCCAGACGGGACCCAGCGACAGCTGGATGGGATACAGCAAGGCCTATATGGGATGCTGCAATGGCTGATGGGATTCGGCAAGGGCTGGATGGAATACAGCAAGGGGGGGTGGGGCACAGCAATGCTACTTCTTTGCAGGGAAGAAACACGCTAAAGCACTTGACGGAGACAGGTTAACGTGATGCAGTTTATTTTCAAAAGGCTGAAGAGAGTTATGAATACGCATGCAAACTCCACGTAAGTCTGTGATTGCTTTATCAGAACGACAGAAGGAGCTGGTGAGATGGCTCAGTGGTTAACAGCAGAGCTCAGTTCCCGGCACCTACGTGTCAGATCACAACCATCAGCTCTGGTTCTAGGGGATCCAATGCTCTCTTTTGAGTGTTGGTGCCTCTCCACGGGCACCAGACAGGCAGGTGTACGTGTGAGAAAAAGTACTCATAAAAGTTTGTTGTTGTTTTGGTTTGGTTTTTGTTTTTTCAAGATAGGGTTTCTCTGTGTAGCCCTGGCTGTCCTGGAACTCACTCTGTAGACTAGGCTGGCAATGAATTCGGTGATTTACCTGCCTCTGCCTCCCGAGTACTGGGGTTAAAGGGGTGCATCATCACTGCCCAGCATAAAAATTTTAAAATAGCCCACGCGCGCACATGCAGACACGCACACGTCACCTCTCTTGGAGCCTTTCCAGCAGCCCCATCACGGTCATTCAGGGTTGTGCTGATTCTTCACAATCTGTCCCTACTTCAGCTTAACCTTCTTCCCTCTCAACAACAGGTATATTTTTTAAGATTTATGTAAATCTTTTTATTCTCTTGTAACTGTTGTCTCAGAGGCTCACTGCCTCTGTCAGCTTACCCTAGGCTTTCTAGCCTAGGCCTGGTCCTGGAAGCCTCTAGCCTCCCGTAAAATTTAATCTAGGCTTAGAATGTTTTCGGCCTCTGGGACTTACTTGTGAATAAGCTCACCCTTTCTTGATCTTTTCTGTGCTCATGGCTGTCTGACTCAACTCAGCCATTCTAACTCAAACTGTTCTCCCAACTGATTTATATAATCTGGCTTTTCTATTGGCCTCTAAATTGCTCTGCCTGGCTTCAAACTAACTCCAGTGATTTTTTTTTTTTTTTAATCCTTTGGCTCCTTCTCATTCGCTGTCCATTCTGTCTTCACCTGTGCCTAGCTTGTTCTCTCATTCAACCTCTCTGTAAAACTGGGAAAACTGTTCCTGCGCATGGCTGTCTTCTCCGGTCCAGCTGGCTCCCCTCCACTGCTGCTGTTCTTGCTGGTCATCCCATGGTGCTGGCTTCTCCAAAACACCGAGATCTTCTGCTGCAACGGGGCTGCACTTTCACCAACAGCCTCTCCTAGGCTCTCTTCCTGGTGCCAAGCTTCAACTTCTCTGTGTGACCCCCTCAGTCCTGGGCCTTCAGAGGATGCTCAGGCTGCACCTTCATCCAGCCACTCACAGTGCTAAGCCTCAGCTGCTCTCCATCACCCCTTCAAAGCTGGAACCACCTGGGTGACTCTTACACATTACCAGGGCCAGCTGCCAGCATGAGACACAACCTTGGCCACCTCTAGAATACAGTTTCTGTGCCTTTTCAGGAAACGCTTCCCAGATTTCACCTCAATGATGCTGGTCCCTTCTTGATCACCGTTGATTTCTCAGCTGCAGCTTACTGGCATCAATTGTCTGGTACAGCAAAGGATTTTCTTTAATGGTTCCAGTGGTCTCTTATTAATCACAACTGATTCTTCAGCCCCAGCTGACCAGCTATCACCGATTCATCACACAAATGATCCACTGGAGTCCTTGCTTCCCTCCAGAGCTTCACAAGCCAGGCCTCCGTCGGCTGCACGGCTCTCAACATTCTCAGCATCCAAACTCCTACGGAACAGAGCTCACTGAACTCTCAACACTCAGTGGCTTTTCTAAGGCTTTTCTAAGGGCTTTCCAGAGCCCTCCCACAATCCTCCCAAAACCAGCAAGGTCAGGTCTGTCACAGCAACATCCCCACTATCCTGGTACCAACTTGTCTTAGAGTTCCTATTGCTGTGAGGAAACACTGTGACCAAAGAAACCTGGAGAGGAAAGGGTTTGCTTAGCTTATGCTTCCACATCACAGTTCATCCCCAAAGGAAGTCAGGACAGGAACACAGGTGATCGGGGACCTGCAGATTTTATTTTGTGTGAGTTCACGTGAAAACGGTGCCCATGGAGCTCAGAAGAGGGCATCGGATACCTTCTGACCCAATAGAACCGATAGACAAACCAGGAGCTCGTTAACATCCCCACTTAAAGCTGCCTGAGGTGTCTTGCATCTTTAATCCCTGCTTTCAGGAGGCGGAGGCAGGTGGATACACGTGAGTTTTGAGGCCAGCGGGGACTACATAGCAAGTTCCAGGACAGTGTATATAAAGAGAAACCTTGTCTCAACAAAACAAAATGAGGACAGGAGAAAGACTGCTCGATAGAGAATCAATTACATTCTTCCACAAAGAAAAGAGTTACAATGTTTTTTTAGGGTGCATAATGAATTAGAGAGGGGGTGTAACTCAGTGGCGGAGCTCTTGCCCAGCAATCACTTGGCCCTGGCTTTGATCTGCAGCACTGCAAGAAAACAAACCCAAAAAAAAAGAAAATTGGCTGGACATTGATAGGTCTCCCTGCAGAAATCACCTGAGCACTGGTCCCTCCCCAACGGGTGTGTATGCGCGCGTAAGGGAACTGTACTTACAAGGTATCCCAAGACCAAGTGCTTAGCACAAAGGAGATTTATTTGCCCCAGAGGGATAAAGGGCAGGGAATAAGAGACGAAAATAGGAGATAGAGGATGAGGGAGAAGGGGAAAGGGGAAAAAAGAAAGGACTATTTGTCACGGGGGGGTGGAGGAGTGTCATAGGAGAGGACTGCCCCTGGGTAAAGAGGAGACAGACTTGGTCCATAGGAAAATGGCAGTTTATAAAGGTAAAGGGGGTAACCCCTTGTTAGGTGAGCCAAAGGGAACCTTTAATCCTGAACTTCAATACTTTGATAGCTGGACCTTGGTAGTCAGCCTCAGGAGAAGAAAGTGACCAAATGAGGGGACAGACCCTGGGGATTAGCTTTAGGAATGTAACCTAACAGTTTAGCAAGACAGAGGGAATTGGGGAAAAGGGTAAGGTCTGCCAGGCCAGGCCGTTTGCCATGCTGAAACTGACTAGAGTCCCTTTAAGGTGTGTCTGTGTGCAAGTGCCCAAGTGTGCATATACCAGTAGAGGCCAGATGTCAACCTCCAGTGTTGGTCTTCAGCTTGTTTTTCTTTAAGTGTGTGTGTGTGTATGCATGGCACATATGTAGGTACCCACAGAGGCCAGAAGAGAGTGGCAGATCCCCTTAGTTACAGGTAGATGTGAGCAGCTAGTGTGGGCGCTAAGAAGCGAACGCAGATCCTTCGGGAGCAGAGAGTGAGCTTTTAACCGTTGAGCCATTTCCTGGCCTGTGGTGTGTGTTGTTGTTTTAACAGTCTCATCAGAACCCCAGTCTCAATGAGCAGGTTAAGCCGGCTGACCAGCAAGGCCCAGAGGTCTCTCTTCCTAGGCCTCCTCAGCAGTAGGGTCACAGCATGAGTCACCATACCTAACTCTTTATGAGGGCCCTAGGGATAGAGCTCAGGTCCTCAGGCTTCCATGGCGAGCACTTCACTGACTGAGCCATCTCCTCAACCCCTCAGTTTTGAGACAAGATCTCTCCTCGAGGTCCGGCTATCCTTCACACACCATACTTCTGCCTTTGCCTTCCAGGACTAGTGTATCCCTTCCTACAGGGTTTCCCTCTTCCCCCGTGCAAGCATTCAACCATTTACTCATTTATTCCTTGGCTCATCCAGCAAAGACTCAGGGCTCCAAACACCCACTGCAGAACAACTGAAGACGTGAAAGCAAATGAAACAGAAGAGCACTTCTCAACCTATGGGTCATTACCCCTTTACGAGTACCATGATTACCCTGCACATCAGATGTGTACATTGCAATTCATAACAGTAGCAAAAATTACAGTTACAAAGTAGCAATGAAATAATTTTGTGGTTGGGCTCACGGTCATGTCAGGAACTGTATTTATTTATTTATTTTTGAGTCAGAATCTCACTCCGAAGCCCAGGCTGAGCTGCAACTAAGTAGACCAGGCTGGCCTTGAACTCAGAGATCTACCTGCCTCTGCCTCTTGAGTGCTGGGATTTAAATCTTGCACCACTGGGATAGACTGGTCAGGAGCTGTCTTAAAGGGTCGCAGAATTAGGAAGGTTGAGAGCCACTGAAATAGCAGGTCACCTTGTCACTATCAGAAAAGGTAGTTTCAATTTTTTTTTCCAGGCTTTTTGAGACCGGGTTTTTTCCGTGTAGCCTTGGCTGTCCTGGACTCATTTTGTAGACCAGGCTGGCCTCAAACTCACAGAGATCCAGCTGCCTCTGCCTTTGCGTGCTGGGATCAAAGGTGTGCGCCACCACACCCTGCTGAATGTAGTCAGGATAGTAGGCTCATCACAAGAGGTGGGCAAGAAATGGTTCTTTGGGGGCTAAAAATGGCCCAAGATAAATTGTAATTAGCTTCTGAATCGTAGCATTCCAACTGCTTCAGTCACTGAAGTTTCAATCAGCCTTTGTGGACACAGCTTCCATTCGAGAATTCTTCACAGAAGGTAGCGAGCAAGAGGGCAGAGTGGCACGGCACAGAATGGGGGTTTGAGTGTGCAGTCAGGCGAGGCACAACAGTTACCAGACTTGCATTTTGGAAGATTTCTCTAGCTACTGTGAGGATGGATTTGTGTGGACAGACATACTGGGGGCCTCCTCCCCTCAGGGCTCAAGGAACTGTTCAGAAGAGAAGACAGAAAAATTACAAGAGCCAGAGGGGATGGATGACTCCAAGGAAGCAACAGGACCGATGCAGTGTGAACTCACAGACCACGGTGGCACGCACAGGGCCTGCGCAGGTTCAAGCCACACTGGGTCCCAGCCCGAGGGGTGGACCCAATCCCTAACCAAAAAGTTACCTCCAACTGTCAACTGCTTGCAAAGGAAAATTTCGTTTTCCCCAATGGAGTCTCACTGGGTACGCTGACCACGTTTAGGGGTGGGCCCTCACCAGAGAGCTAACTCAATGGTGTTTCTGTAGGTTTCTTGTCTCCTACGGCTTTGTTTGGGCATATTTTGTCCTATTGGTCTTTTGCTTGTATATTAATGGCTTCCAACTCTGTGTTTTTATGAGTTTTAGTTTGTGTGTGTGTTTCTTGTGATTTTTCTTTTTGTTCTGGTTTTGTTTTGTTTGCCCGTTTGTCTTTTAAGAAGGAGAGGGGTAGTAGGTGGGGAATATTTAGGAAGAATGGGCGAGAGGGAACCGTAACTTGATGACCTACGAACTCACAGAGAACTGCCTGCTTCTGCCTGCCCTCAGAAGCCCGCTGGCTAGCCAGATCCAGAAGCAGTTGATGAATAACGCCTATGTCCCCGGCTTGTATGTCAGCATCCTTTAAACGTCAAACTGCTGTCTATGAAGGGCTGGTGCAATCCCAGCCCTTGGGAAGCTCAAACTGGAAGAGTTTGAGGCCAGTCTGGGAGAGAAGGATAGCTTGTGTGAGCGGGTGGGGGTGAGACACTGCTCTCACCCTCCATCTCACAGCCTCACACCTGCGTACCAATGACTAGCAGGTGAGCCTTCTCCAGACCAGGGAAAGGCAACCTGAAGATGCGGAGAGCCCCACACATGAGGAGCCCATCAATGCTGGTTAACAGAGCTCCAGCCACACTGCATCTAACCACACCCCTCCAGGTTGTGAGGCCCGAGCGGACAAAAGGCTTCTCGGCTCCTCGTTCTTACTGGGCTCGGTTCAATGACCTCCAGCCCTCTTGCCCGTTGGGCGCAGTTCCTCATCTCCTGCAAGAAGTGGCCATGCTCCCTGGAATGGTCCCGAAAACCCGGCTAAGCACGACGTTCAGTGTGGCCAGTGGGATTTTTGGTGACCATCCCTTCCCACAATTCCGCAGCTGTCTCCAGATCTCGCGAGAGTACGGTAATGCCCGTTACAGCCCAGCCTCGCCTTCCCGGGTAGCAGAACTGCATCCTCCCTGGCTTCCCCCAATCCTGCCACTCGCGCTCCGCTCCCGGATTGGCTGGCAGAGCTGGTCAGTTTTTTTCCCAGCCAGAAAGCGGTTCCACGACTTGTCCTTCTCTGGCCCCGCCCCCGGAGCCTGCGGATTGGGCGGCGGCGTGTGACGTCACGCGCCTTCGCGTCAGCGGGAGCTAGCCAATCACAAGCTTGGCGTATTTTACAAACTGGGGAAGCAGCAGCAGCAGCAGCAGCAGCAGCAATCCAGAAAATCGGCGAAGGAGCTGAGAAAGTGGAGGTGGCCCCGAGGGGCTCCTGGGAAGGTGCGGCGCGGGGGTCGTAGAGGGACGAGTCCTGCCGAGGTTACTAGGGAGTAGAGCAGCGTGGAGTTCCGGGGCGAGGCCGCAGCCTTGGGGCGTCTGGGAGGAATCAGCCGGGACAGTGGCCTGGCAGCCGGTGAGGGCTGCTAGGCACGTGGATTGGGGCCGAGGTGGAAGAATCGGGAATGTCAGCACCCATGGCTTGAGAAGTGATTTGCTTTGGTCTTCAGTCCTGCCTGCTTCCTCCTCCCGTCTCCACTGTAGCCGCCATGACGACCCTCCAAACCAGGAAGGATCCCCAGCTCCGTGGAGGAGCAACTCCCACCCCTAGCAAGATTCCAGTACTCTCTCAAAGATGCCCAGATTTTTCCTCGGCCAAGGCGTCCTCCCTGGACCAGGAGAACCAAGATCCGAGGGTAAGAGGGCTGTGGTGGGTGATGAGAGTAACGACGAGGAGGCAGCTCACGTCAGCAATGCACCCTCGCCGCTCCCCCACCCCCGGCGCTGAATTTCAGCTTTTTGTTGTTGTCCTCCTCACAGAAGCCACCGCTAGGTACTCAGCATCCGCTCACTGACACAGCAGGCTTCAGACCGAAAACCTTCCACCAGACAGAAAAATCACAAAGACTGGGGGTCACCCAGCCCCGGCACCCTTTGGAGGAACTCAAGCCTAGCTCTGGGGGATCAAATGTGGGGCTTGTGACCCATCCCGAGACAGGTACCTGTTGGGGGCCTGGGGATACCCCACTTGGCTGAGTGAGAACAGGGAAGGCAAAGCGGGGGCTTTGCCGTGCCTACTGTAAGAATCTTGCATGCTGTCCTGAAAGCTCTTCGCTCTATGAAGGCATCTTACTTCAGCAAGATGTCATCCCTGCCTGTCATGGTGGCCCATGCCTCTAACCCCAGCACTTTAGGAGGCAGAGGCAGGTGCTGTCTGTGAATCTGAGGACATCCTGTCTACATGGTGAATTCAAGGCCAGCCCGGGCTACACAGTGAGACCCTGTCACCTCTCCTGGAGCCCTTCCAACAACCCCCAGCATGGCATGGCACTGTCATTTGCTCAGGGTTGTGCTAGTTCTTTATGATCTGTCCATACTTCTTCCTTTTCAATAACAGATTTTTTTTTTTTTATTTCTTTTTATTTTATGTGAGTCCACATGAATACAATGGCCATGAAGTTCATAACAGGGCATTGGATACCTTAGGGTTAGAGTTAGAGCCAGCTGAGAGCTGCCATGTGGGTGTTAGAAATAGAACTCAGGTCTCCCTGAAGAGCAGCCAGTGCTCTTAACCACTGAGCAATCTCTCCAGCCCCTAAAAAAGATTATTTTTAATTGTGTGCGTGTGTGTGTGTGAGTGTGTGAGTGCAGGTGCTTATGGAGGCCAGAGACATTGGATTGTCCTGGTGGTACAGGCCTCCTGACATGGTTTGGCTGGGAACCGAACCCTGGTCCTATGTAAGAACCCTGTTTGTGTGCTCTTAACCACTAAGCCGCCTCTCCGGGCCCCAGGGATATCTTCTGTAAGACAAGAACGTGTTTATCTTTTTCCCCAATGGCTTGCATGAAATTCTTCAAACATTTGGTCATCTAGGTTCTCCTCCCCCATCCCTCTCTTCCCATCTCTCAAGGTCTTTTGTAGAGGCTGGCTTTGCACTCTCCATGCTGCGGTGGCTGTGAACGCCTAGTTCTGCCAGGGAACCCTGAATGCTGGGGTCACAGGTGTCCACCACGAAGCCTGGATTGGACGTGTTGCTTTTGCTCACTGTTGCTGGGGTCAGCTACCCCTCGGCACCCCGTGTTGCTGTTCCTCCTAACGCTGTCTTTCCCTTCCAGAGGCCACAGGGGCTATAGAGTTTGTTGCTGACCCTGCAGCCCTGGCCACCATCCTGTCAGGTGAGGGGGTGAAGAGCTGTCCTCTGGGGTTCCGGTCCAGTCTGGCTCAGAGAGTACTAGTTCGAGGGAGCAAGGGAGGCACCACGCGGAGGGGCCAGGTAACGAGAAGGGTGAGACCAGGCTGTGGCGTGGGCTCTGCGGAATGCTGAGCTCCTGCTGACCGTCTCTGTCGGCTTCCCAGAGTGCCCGGTGTTCCGCGTACCTGGCTCCCAGGGCCCCCCTCCATCAGCTGGATCCTGCTAGGGCTTCCTGCTTCTCAAGGCTGGAGGGTCCAGGGCCCCGAGACCGCCCTGTGTGCACACAGGGTTTCGAGTCTTTGGTGAGTACCCTTGAGGGCTGACACTCAGGGACAGAGTGGGCCCTGGGACCGCATCTCAAGACGGGCGGATCTCTGTTGAGAGAGGCGGGTCGGTGTTTGCGTCTACCTCAGGGACCACGCCTCACTCTGCTTTCCTGTCTTCTCTGCATCAGAATCCACCTGCAGGCCCCTCCTTCCACCCCTCCACTCGCCCCAGTTTACAGGAGCTGAGAAGAGAGACGTGTGGCGGCGGCAGGTAGGGAGGGGGTAGATTCTCTTCCAACCCTGGCGGGGATGGGCAAGCCGCGCCACTGGGCAGCACAAGCCCTGGGGACGGGGTTCCGTCTTTCATAGCCAGGCCTTATCCACGGCACGGAGGAACAGGGGGAACAGTGCGAAACGCTGTTCTTTTGGCTACACCGTGAACGACAATAAATGCATTTTGAGTTTCCTTCCTGACCCTTACCACTGCTGGTCCTGCAAGCTCGCCTTAACCTGTCTGAGTTTCCGCTTCTGTATCAGCCAAGCGAGGATAACATTTGTAGCATTAGAGGCTGTTGTGGAAAGGCAGCGAGATGGTGTTTATAAAGCTCTTAGCAATGCCCAGCCCCTGCTTGACACCCAGCGGCGGCTGTTGTACCATCAGCAGGACTCCAGCAAGCCAGGCCTCAAGACTGCTCCCGAAGACCCCAGTTGAGCCTGGTGAGTTTGTCTGGATGTAGGAAGAAAGCAAGGGTGAGTGAATTGCCTGCTCCAGGAGCAAGACCAGAAAAAGGTCAGCAGGCCTTGAGGAGGAGCAGGGTGAGGAAGAAGCCGGAGGGGCTGGCTTAGTGGTAGACTAAGTGCTTGCCCAGCATTCACACCCATACACACACCGATACTCACGGAACAGACGAGACCTGGAGGTTGGCCTGCTTCTCCCTGCCACTTCCTGTGAGACTGAATTTCCACTGTGTTCTGTCTCACCCCCCTATGTATGAGCCATGGCCATCTCCAGCCCACTCAGGGCATTTGGATTGATAAGTGTTTGCCAAGGCATTATTGGGCTCGAGGGGTGTGTGCCCAATGGGTAGACTCTGGTGTTCTAGATAATACTGCAATGTCTTGTCTCCTCCCAGCTTCCGTACCCCTCGAAGGAGAGCACGAGGCTGCCCCTCACTCAGATGACAAAGGAAGAGGCCTCCGGGGTCTGGCTCAAAGAGTACCGTTAAGGCAGAGTCTGACGCAGGCCAGGGTAAGCCGACAGCCTCCGGGAACGAGGTGGGGTGTTCAGGAGGAGCACTGGGGACTGTGGATAGATTTGGCAGACCTGGAACTCTACTGTTATCTGGTCTTAGTTTGCTGGAGTTGGGACTAAGCCCTCTTCAGAGTGGATCTGACTCTCTTCGTTCGGTCTCTGGGGCCTGGAGTGAGAAGTGACACACTGGTGTGTGTGTCACCATCAACTCAGTGCTGAGGCTGGGACACAGCCAATACCTGCCAACCAAAAATATTAACTTCTTCATTCCACAACTATTTACTGACTGGCTTTTGAATGCAGACAGGGGTTCTAGGTCCAGAATATGCATGCTCTAGAAGAGGGAGGCAAAATAAATAAATAAAGATGCAAAAGTAAAACATACAGGATGACAGGTGGGTGATGCCCTCTCTCTAAAATTAAGTACCTAAAGGCGCTAAAGAAAGGATCTGGGAGCGGGGATTGGTGCCATAAGTTGGTATTTTAGAGCCATCGATGGTGTGGTGCATGACTGTAACCCAGCACCCTGGAGGCAGGAGGAGGAGGACAGGCTGTACTGCTCCATGGCAGATTCCAGGACAGCCTGGGCTATACAGCAAGATCCTGCCTTTTTAAAAATGACAGGTGTGAGCTTGTGGAGGGTAGATGAGTGTTTAGGCTGGTAACTTAACTCACACTGGCCAACCTATAACTGTAATTCCCACCAGGGGATCTGATGCCCTGCTCTGGCTTTCATGGACACCTAAAGAACGCACCTACACATAAATTTTGAAATGTTTTTAAAGATGATGATAAGTACCAGGGCACTGTCATTGAGAAGATGAGGATTAAATAAAGACCAGGAGTTGAGACTGTGGGTCTCACTCATGGGCGATCTGTCCTGTCCAGGCCCAGCATCTCAGAGAGATAGGGGGAGACTGTAGAGATATTTAACCACGCGGGCTGCAGGTGTGAAGGCCGTGAGGGGAGAATACACCCAGGGTTCGCTAGCCAGCAAAACAGATCAGTAAGACTGTAGCCTAGAAAAGAGGAGGGTCCGAGATGCCTGTACAGTGACAACAGGTGAGGCTGCCTGCGTAAGGACATACAAGCCAGTGTGAGTGCTCGGCTCTCTCTTGGTCTGAACGGAAAGCCAAGGGGGGAAAAGTGTGAATAGGAAGCAGTAGTTGATTTCTCTCGTGAAAGAAACATGCAAGGGGCTGGAGAGATGGCTCAGAGGTTAAGAACACTGTCTCCTCTTCCAGAGGTCCTGAGTTCAATTCTCAGCAACCACATGGTGGCTCACAACCATCTCTAATGAGACAGAACATTGGATACATAGTAAAAAAAAAAAAAAAAAAGAGCCATGCAAACACTGCACATGGTGGCCCATACTGTAATCCCAGCTTTGGGAGGTAGAGGCAAGGGAATCAGAAGTTCCCAGCCAGCCTCTTGCCTACAGAGACCCTATCTTTGTAAAAAAGGGGGGCGGGGGGAGAGGAACAGCTACTATGGGGAGAATAAGAAGAATAAAACAGTAAAGTAAATCCCGAAAGGCCACTCCTCCTGCCTTTTCCCTCACGGGGCAGTCATGACTTCCATCTGATGCCCTCTCCTGTCACTGTAGCTCAGCCCTCACCTTTTAGACAGGCCCAGGGGGTCCCCAGGCCGCTCAGCTTGGGTTTGTATCAGCAACTCCTGGGCTGGGCAGGATCAGGAGAGTCATGCTAGAGAGCTCCTCTCAGCCGGCCACATCTCTCCCCAGACCTCATACTCATCCTTGAAACGTTTTGCACTTCGATCAAAAACCCAAACCCAGCTCACACCCCTCCGATCGGTACCCAGAGTTCAACAGGTAAGAGATGGCAGAGGGGGTAGCTGATGTGGGCTTGGAGGACGAGAGACGGACAGGCAGGCACTGGATGGGGGAGAGGGTCACGTAGGCACTGGATTGGGGGGACAAGGGACAGGCAGGCACAGGATGGGGTGGGCAGGCAGGTCCTGGATTGGGGGAAGGCAGGCAGGCACAGGATGGGGTGGGCAGGCACAGGATGGAATGGGTCTCACTCATGGGCGATCTGTCTTGTCCAGGCCCAGCGTCTCAGTGGCCTCTCCCCTCAGCCCTCCCCTGAAGAGCCTGCCCTGCCCTGGGTAAGTGTCAAAGCCTGTCCTGAGGTCTGTGGTGCGGTCCGCTAGCCTGGAGGGCTGGCAGCCGTGTGATCTAAGGTAGGTGTACTTACCTCTCTGTCTGTCCTTCCCAGTCTATGTTTAGAAGGTCTGTCTGTCTCTGTCGCTATCTTCTGCTGGCTTCTTTCTTTTTCTTTTCTTTTCTCTCTTCTTTTCTTTTCTTTCTTTCCAGAGCTGAGGACCAAACCCAGGGTCTTGCACTTGCTAGGCAAATGCTCTACCACTGAGCTAAATCCCCAACCCCTTCTGCTGGTTTCAAACTATGAAAAAATATTCCTTCCATGTGTGCATTTATGTGTGTGTGTGTGCGCATCTCCACATCCTGGGTCTCAAACCTTTCATTCTCCTGCCATATCAGCTCTAGGCTTGCACCACCATACCTGGTTTTTAAAAGAGCTGCCAGGAAGCTTTGATCCATTCCTCAATAGGGTGAGGACAGCATTCTTCCCACCTTGCTCTGTCATCCTCACCCACTCCCTGTCCTTCTGTGTGGCAGGAGCAGATTGCTGTAAGGTTGTTTGACCAGGAGAGTTGCATCGCACTGCAGAAGGGCTCTGGGAAACCACCTGTGACAAGCACCTCTGGACCTCACCCCAACAGGGTTCCCAACCAGCAGGAGCTAAAGATGCAGGTGGGTGGCTTCAGTGGCACCCACACCGGAAGGACACTGGGGAAGGGGCAGCTGAGGAGAGGTGGGGTGTGGGGAGGCCTGTGGACACACGCTGATGACACACCAGGGCCCTCTCTCCCACCGCAGCGCATCGGTATTCTGCAGCAACTCTTGCGACAGGAGGTAGAGGGGCTAGCAGTAGACACGTGTGCCCCTCCGAACGGAGGCTCTGCTCTAGACATGACCGAACTTCAGCCCCTGATGGCCCAAGTTGCTAGAACTCTGAGTGCTCCAGGACACAACTCTGGAACTTCTCTTCTTGGACTGTCAGAACCCTCTGGTGTGACAGAGCCCCTCCTTGTAGAGGATCACGGGGAGCCGCAGGCCTGCCCTGGGGAGGAGGCTCAGGTGGCTCAGGACCGCTCCTCCACAGAATCCAAGCCCCCAGGGCCGGTCGGGAGAGCTGGGCCACAGCCACCAGAGCCTTGCCTTCCAGCACTGCCTGGACCGCTTCTGCCTAGTTGCCAGGGACAGTCTGGGCCCTCTGAGGCCTGCCCTAGGGTAGAGCTGGGAGCATCGGCAGGCTGTGCTGTGGAAGCTAGGAACCCAGAGTCCAGCCCACAGCCCTGCTGCAGTCAGGGGCCTCCGGCAACCACCAGCTTGACCTTCTCGTCACAAAGCCCGCTCTGTGCCAGTCCCCCTATCCGCTCACTGCAGGCTTTGAGGTCCCCGACGGGCCATTCAGGTAAGGAATTGGCTGGGGAAGGCCATGAAGAAAAGGTCTGTCTCCCGGGCCATGCCATGCTTTCTTTCCTCCCCGCCCCCGCCCCCCCGCACGAGCTTCTAACTGGCTTCTGACTCATTGAGGCGTGGGGGGGAGGGCCAGCAGCAGGAGGGAATATGACTCCAGAGGACCCTCTGAATTCTCCATGGCCTTCAGGCCCCAGCCGTCTGCTCCCCCGATCCCTGGCTCTGAGGCAGCACCTCAGAGCGTGTCTCACCGCCATCCACTGCTTCCGTGAGTCTCGCCTGGATGATGAGTGTGCCTTCTACACTAGCCGAACCCCACCTCCGGGGCCCGCCCGGGTCTGCTCCAACCCTGTGGCCACGACGCTTGAATGGCAGGATGCCCTGGTGAGCCTCCAGGATACAGCCTGACCAGACTGTACAGCGAGCCTGCGGGACAGCGGCGGGGCTGACCCTGCTCCCTCTGTGGAGGAGCGGCAGCCTGTGACAAGGCCTCTCTTTTTTCTCCAGTGTTTCATTCCAGTTGGTTCGGTGCTCCCCCAGGACTCTCCATCATGACCACGGCCTCCACCGGCCTTCTGCTCTGCTGCATTAACCCTCCTCTTAGCCTTATTTATTGTTGATCTGCCCATTGGACTGGGAGCCAACACCCTTTTACCCTTTAATAAAGTTACTGTGCGTTCTAAG
>REGO01000172.1:1604923-1624825 GCA_010120015.1 Rhombomys opimus
TTTAAATGTTAGACCGCGAGGCCGCCTGTGGCTGGAGCCTGGAAGATGGAGATGGAGGAGGAGGAGAAGGGAAAGAAAGCGGCTACCGAAGGCCAGCGGTTACCCTCTCACCCAGAGGCTCCTGGCTTCTGTCCTTTCCCTCCCAAGCTGCGAGGACGGCTCCTTTCCTCTCTGAGTCACCAATGTCCCTTAGTGAAACTGTTCCCCAGGTCCAGGCAGCAGGGAGGAACATGACCTCTGCCTCTCCCTCTCTGGCCCCGGTTTGTGGGAGCACAGGCGAGGCGGTTCCTCCCTAAGCGGCTCTCTCCATCCGGTCTTCCCACCTCTCCACTCCCCCAGCCGCTTAAAACCCTGGAGTCCCAAGAATCCCGCCCCCCCCCCCTTAGGTGGCCCAGGAAGCGGCGGAGTCCGCAGGCGCTCAGAGGATGGGGCCTTGGGTGGGGCAGGCTGGAGGTGGGCGTGGGTTAGAGCGAGGGGTCAAGGGGCGTGCGGGCGGGCGGGCGTGAGGGCGCGCGAGGAGGGGCCGGCTCAGTCCGGGTAGATGATGAAGCCCGAGAAGGTGCTGTATTTGTTGGTGTTGCCCCCGTGCACCTTCCCGCCGTCCAGCTTGATGAAGACCTCGTCGCCCACGTCCAGGTGCAGGATGACGCTGTTGCTGGCGTAGTCGTAGTTCTGATCCGCATCCTGAGCAATGGCGCTGGCCCGCACCTGGGGAGGTGGGGCAGAAAACAGACCCACACCCCTTACGCCCTGCACAGAGCCGAGCTGACCGAGCTGGACGGCTGCTGGAGCAAGGATGGTTTAGGTACTGGGGGAGGGTGGGACCCAACAGTGGCGCGCGCGCAACCTGTGGGTCAGCACCGACCTTGGGGGCCGGCTCGCGGACACCCTGCACAGCTGATATTTACTTCCATCTGTAACAGTGGCGGCTATGAACTAGCAACAAAATACTTTTACGGCCGGGGTCACCACACCACCAGGAACTGTTAAAGTATTGCAGCATCCGGAGCGTTGAGAACCACTGAACTAGGAGACCAGGAGGCAGAGCCCCTCAGGCTTGACTCACACACGCGTCACATCTCTGGGCCTGTACTAGAGCAATGGAAACTGCCGCACCAGGTGGTTAAGATTAAATGAGAAACTCCTCGCGAAGCGAGTTCAGAACCACCTTCTGTGTACAGAAGATGCTATATAGAATTGCACTTCTCGTGCCAGAAAAACATCAGCTTTCAGGTTACTTCTAGGATTCCAAGCTGGCTCGGGATTCCTCAACCAGCTTTCTTGAGGTGCTGGGGCACGAGTGTCTGCGCCTGAGTCACACCTCCCCGGCTCTAATTTCCCTGCGGAGCGCACCTGGTCCCCCACCATGGAGGGGTCTGCCTGGGATCCCAGTCCCCGCTCTGCTGCAGCCACACCGCCGGCCCCTTCCCTCCGTTCCCATCCCACTGGGACTGGTTATTAAATCATTAATTATTCATCATTATTCTAATCATTATTTACCATTCCCAGGGCCGCAGTGTCGGCTCCGTGGAATACAGAGTGGGAGCCGCACCGCCCCACCCCCTCCAAAACCAACACACTCCCAGATCCCTGGCACAGGCCGAGTCTGCCTACCCGGTGCCACAAGAAGGAAGATGCCAAGCTCCGCTTACACCTGGGCCTTCCACAGTCACAGACACTCGGGATGACCTGGACACTCACTTCCTCACAGACACCTTCAGCCACATAAAGACTCACATAGCCTGCCGACTCCCCTTCCTCAGGCTCCAGAGGGAGGAAGAGACCCCAAAGGCAGGAGGTGGGCTGAGGAGGTGCTCCGTCAGGGTCCCGGGCCTCTCAGTGCTAGAGCGGGGGCCCAGGGCTTAGGGAACCCTGAGGAGCAGGCCTGATGCACCAGGGCCCCACCCCCTCCGTGGACACTCAGAGGTCACTGCTCAGTCCAAACCTTCCTCTCCCTGCAGAGCGTAGGCAGCTCTGTCCACCCCAGCCTATGGCATCTTGCCTGCTCAAACGTGTGAGTCTTTCTTTGGGGGGGTGTTGGGGGGCATATATCGGTCAAACCCAAGGGGCAGTGACTTTGACTATCCCCTGGGCCAACACCGATGGGAATGGGAGAAGTTGCCAGGGCCGGTGCAGGGCTCACAGACCAGGCCTTTTTCTTCCTGGCCATTGCCTCCTCCTAGCTTTTCCAAACCCAAACTGGTTTACCCCACCACCTATGTGGCCCCTGAGCCAGCACACCATTTTCCACATCTGCCTACAGGCTCAGCATTAGCTGAGGGCAAGGCTCAGTCCGGGTTTGGCCCCAGGCCCTGGGACCAACAACTAGGACCTAGCAAATGGGCAAGCTACTGTTTTCTCCCCCTCCCCCTTTTGTTTGAAAACCCAAGCTGAAGACTTCACCTGAGCGAGAAGTCCGCCACTACCCAAAACAAGAGATTCCATTCCAGCTCCTTGCAACTAGATTCTCAAATAGCTCGCTCCATGCCAGGGCTGGGAAATCCACTGATGGAGAGGATTGGCCCAGTAGAGAGGCTACTCAAGGCAGGAAGGGAGAAGAAGCTGGGGGGTGGGAGTGGGCAGGGCACCAGGAACATTTGATCTGAGCTACGGTTGGAGGTTGGGCTGTGAGCGTGCCGCTGCACAGACAGTATGCCCTGAGTCCTGAGTTCTAGTCCTGACATTCTAGTGCCCCGATTCCTCCCCTGTTCTTGGCTACCCTGGGAGTGTTTCGGGAGGGCGAGGGGGAGCTGGGTTGTGAGCCGAGCGCAGGGCCTTTTAGGAAGCCATGGGGAAGGGCTGGGCAGGGGGGCGGCCTCACCTGTCCGTTCTTCATCAGGTCAGCCCACATGCTGGTGCCGTCGCCTCCGCGCATGAGCACGTGGTAGGCGAAGAAGTAGACGCCGGGCATGGGGCAGGTGAACTTGCCGCTGGCCGCCTCGTAGGCGTTGCCCACGTTGGTGACCACGTCGTCGAAGCGCAGCACTTCGTAACCCTCGTGAGGCCGCCGAAGGCCCGCGTAGAAGGCGATGCGGGGGACGTAGCCCGCAGGGGGCGCTGCCCCGCCGGGGCCTGGCCCCGGGGGGCCCGGGGGCCCCGGCCGGCCTGGCTCTCCGGGGGGCCCTCTGGGCCCGGGGGGTCCGGGGGGCCCCCGCAGGCCGGCCTTGCCTCGCCGGCCCACCTCTCCCTTGGCGCCTGGAGGGAAGGGAGGCGCCGAGGCGGGCGCGCCGTCGGAGCCCTGGCCTCGGGGCGCGTGGGGGTCACACACCATGCGACAGCGACCCAGCATCTCGTAGTGGGTGGGTCCGCGAGAGCTGTGCACCAGGAGCGGGATGGCCACCAGCAGCAGCAGCACCATGGCCACCCCGACGGCCGCGCCCGCCACCCGCTTGCGGCGGCTCAGCCGTGACGCGGCCAGGGCCAGCAAATCCTCCTCACTTTTGGGCGCAATGGCGACGGAGGCCCGGGGCTCCCCGCGCGCTCGGGCCCCGCTCCGGACCTCCCGACGGCCGTGCCCGACCACCTCGCCCCGGCGAGTTCCTCCTGTGGCGGCGGCGCCCGCGCCCAGGCCGCCGCTCAGGGTGGCGGCGCCCGGGGGGCTCAGAGGCCGCGGTGTGCGCTCACCCCGGGTGCAGCCCAGGCGGCCCGGGGCGGACGGCCGCGCCCTCCGGGTCCGGGGTGCCCGCTCTCCGGACTGGTGCTTGCTCCCCTGGCGGAGTCCGCGTCCCGGCTCCCCTCGCCGGCTGCTCCCGGCTGGACCGCGGACCTCCCGGCTCTCCCGACGTCCCAGGCTCTGGGTGCTGGGTGCTGGGCGGGAGGCTGTTGCCGGCCGCGACCCCGCCGGGGACTTTGTGGACCGGCCGCCCGCCTGCCCCGGCGGCCGTGGCCCCGGCGCTCGCCCTCGCCCCGGCCGGCGCCCCTCTCCCGCGAGCGCTCCCCTCCGCGTCCGAGCCTTCCTCCCTGGCAGCGGGGCGGGCGCTGGGAGGCGCCGCGCGGCGGGAGCCGCTATAAGCGGCCGCGGGCGGAGCGACCCCTGGCGCCCGGAGCGGGGAGCGCGGGGGCGGGGCCGGCGCGCCGCCTCCCCTCCCCGCCGCCCCGGGCCTCCGGGTCCCAGCCCGCTCCCAGCGCTCTGCAGCGATCCCCAGCCCTCGCCGCAGGCACCCTCACTTCCCTCCTGTACCTGGAGTTCGGCGGTCCCAGAGGTTAGAGGAAGACGGACCCAGTGGAGGGGCAAACAGAGGTCAGGCTGTAACAGGCAGATGAGACCTCAGAGGGGGGCCGCGGAGCCGACCGAGGGGCGAGGGGGACTCACGTAACAAACGGAAAACCGAAAGAAGGAGCAGTTCGACAGCACGGGCCCCTCGGCGCCCCTAACCAAACACTGCCTATGGCAAAGCGGCCAACCAGTTCTTGTGTCCACCAGAATGGGAAAAGGCAAATCTCCTACCGCCCCGACCCTGGCCTCTATGATTGGGGGGTGGAGGGGGTGTCTCATAGCAGCAGAAGCAGGAGAGAGAGGAGAGAGAGAGGGGAATGTGCAGGAAACATACTGACGAGAAATCAGAGACAGAGACAGAGAGACAAAGCTTCGAAAAGAGACTGCCGGCCCCAGAGCGGGAGAGGGAGAGACAGAGACAGAGGGAGAGAGAAGGGAGCCCAGACAGGTTGACAGATCGAGAGAGAAATGTAAATGGCGCGCTGCAGAGAGACACGCAGGTCCGTGTTCGGACTCCAATGTGACATATCAACTGTGAGGAAGACGCGGGGGCGGGGCGGTCCTGCAAGCCGAGGGGTAGGCTGTGGGTCTGTGTCTGTGGCCGTGCTGGATTCTGTGTGTGTGGTGGGGTGGCCAGAAGAGCCTGGCCTTGCTGTGCCGGGGTGAGTAGGACTGTGAATCGTGGGCTGTCTTTGTGTACACTTGTCTGAGCTGCTGGAAGAGGGTATTTGTATGTCTCTGTCTTAGTCTTCCAAGCTGAGACCCACAGAAGCCGGCTACCCTGTCTCAGGACTGAAGCGCATGGAATCCCCTGGTGAGAAAGAGGCTAGCCTCACTTGCCCTGCCCAGACTGGCACAACCCCCTTCTTGTCCTAGCCCAGTCTTCATCTCTTCATCGGCCCCACGAGTCTCGGCTCCTCCCGACCTCCCCAGTTGTTTGCTACTAGAGAAACAAGGCCCCGGATAATGGATATTTTTGGTTGATTATGCATAATAACAATTCAAGTGTGGATTAGGTATTGGATGACTGTGTCAGCTTTCAGAGTGACCAAGGAGTACTGGCTGTCATCACAGTGCAGAGAAAAAGCCAGCCGGGAGCTGCATCATCTCAGGGGAGGTCAGAAGCTGGGAGGGTGGGGTTAGGACTGAAGAGCCTAGGGGCGTTTGGAGACCTCGCCACCGTAGAGGTGGCAGCAAAGGCCTCTTGGAGAGTGGGGTAAGCCAAGGCTGTGCTGTGTAAATCTGTTTGTGTAAAACAGAGGGCACAGGGCACAGGGCACCGCGCGCAGTTGTTGGCCAGAAACGGTGGTCTCTCCATCTTTCTGTAGTCCTTCTTTGGCCCCCCTGTGACACCATTCTCAAGCTGGAGCTGGGGCTGGGGCTAGGCCCTTGCTGGGAGCAGGGTGAGGTCCCCACCTGCCAGAGAGGATTGGAAGAGAAAGGATTGGCAGCCAGTGGGGGAGGGGTCTCCTCCTCCAACCATAAATACAAATTTTATTCAAGGTCTTTGTCACCATTTGTCTTCCTCGGGGGGCTGAGGGCCATGTCGGCTCCGTGTGCGTCTAATTCCGGATCTGCTCCCCCAGGCTGCATGATGGATGGATCAGAGGAAGCAAGTCACACCAGTCTCTCCTGCAGAGCCCCAGGCCTCATCCACCCTGAGTCCGACAGCCCTCTTCTTCCTCCCCATGCTCCCCTCCCTCCACTCAGCAGCGGCCCAGCTCTTCCTCTAGCTGCTCCCCTTAGCTCCCGACACCCCCATTGTGGTCCCCTCACCTTAGCCCCTGTCAGATGCCAGGTTTCTTCTCTAGAGCATCTCCTCTGCTATCCTCAGCGCAGGCCTTGAGCGGCGGTGACCAACCGGCTGCAGGCAGCATCGGTTGTGTTTGGTGTGTGTGTGTGTGTGTGTGTGTGTGTGTGTGTGTGTTGGGGGGGAGCAGGCTTGGCTCTCAGGGAGCCAAGGGGCCAGCTCTATGAATTTATTCATGTTCTGTTGATCTTTCCCCACACTCTGGAATGAAGCTGCCAGCTCACCAGGTCCTCCTCATAGCTTCCCCTGCAGCTGTCACTTTCGTCCAAGGAGAGACCTAGTTAGGGCTAAGACCAGCAGCTCTTCCTGGGGCCAAAAACCAATGAGGGGATGCTGGAATGGGGAGGGGTCAGGGACAGTTCACCCGAGTTTCTCTGGGGATCAGGCTAGGAGGTCCCAGGGAATCAATGAACCTGAGAATGGGAGGCAGGCAGCCAGGGGTGCAAGAAGACAACAAAAGCATGGTGCCTCTGGTGGGAAAGAAGAGAGGTGACGTCCAAGCTCAGCCCAGTCTGAATCCTGCACTAACCTTCACCCATGACTGCACTCACGCTCACCCTAATCCGAAGTTACACACTTAACTTCAATCCTAAAATGAACCTAAATTCCACAACAGTACTCTATGGGGAATCCTCACCTTCCTGAAACCCAGGGGTTTCCCCAGAATTTCCTCCAAGGCTATAGACCAGGTGTGTGTCAGAGCTCTAAGGGCTAGACTTTAGATTAGCATGCAATTAGCATATGATTTGCATGAGTTCTGTGCCTTCTACTCTGCAGAAGTTTTCCTGTTAAATTTTTATGAAGTCTAGCAGAAAGGTCCTGGCTCCTTGAAGGTGTTTTCTTTTTGTTCTTTCTTTCATACTTACTGTCACTGATCCAGCTGCCCTCTAGGGAAGAACGGGGGTGAGGAGGTCAGCAACAGAGAGAGGGTGGGAGGCCAGAAGTGTGGTTTCCATGGCTTGTACAATCCTCAGTTTCCTCATCTGAGAGAGAGAGAGAGAGAGAGAGAGAGAGAGAGAGCATCTGGCTGGTGTTCCCTCATTCCCTCAATATCTAAGAACCCCTTCCTTTCCTCCTCTTCAGGACCGGAAGAAAGTGATCACACACACACACACACACACACACACACACACACACACAGGCTCTGGCTTTAAGCTCTGTTTTAGAGGACACTGAAGCTAGCAGCTTGGGTGCCTGGCATTAGACCCCTGTATACAAAGGAGAGAGCTTCGTTCATCTTTGAGCACAGGGCATTCACTGCATAGGACTGGAGGCAACATCATGAGGTGCTGATTTCGTGGTAGGGCTCTGTCCATGCAAGGCCTCATTGAATCCTTTCCGAAGCCCTGGGAGACGACGGCAGCAGAGATGGCTGCTTTATCTCTGTCTGCAAAAGGCGAGGACTCTGGGGTCCAGAACTGGGAGGCCGTTTGTCCAGTTATCACCTTGTATGGCGATGTTCCTCGTGGGGAGGAGGGTTTTTCTTAGAATGGGAGTTTGGATGCCTCGGCTTCCTTCCCAGGGCTTGGAAAAGAGACAAGAGCACCAGAGGCAGGGCAAGGGTGAGAGCAGCCAGACAGGAGCAGGCGGCGAGGTGTTTGCAGGAAAATAACAGTCTACAGGTTGAAGCGCACAGTAGTCCTCGCTTCCACAACCTCCGCCAGGCTTTTACATCTCGCGCCCAACCTCTGCCCCAGCCGTCAGCTCTGACACCACCAAGGTTCAAACACTGGCCAGCGGAAGACCAAAGGTAGTCAGGTAGGATGGTTCAGATATCGGAGGGGGCGCGGGAAAAGGAGGGGATGAAAAGCCAAGTGAGCTAGGGGGAATTTTGCTTACCCCCAAAAGGGAAGACTGAACTCTCTCCCTCTGTGACTGAGCCCCGAAAAGCTCGTGGCTGGACCTGCGCATTTTACGCATTTCACGTTATTTTGGAGACCATGTGCCTGCATCGAAGGCTCAGAGGGCCCTTGCAAGCCGCCAAGGCGGGGTTTCCACTCATCAGCTAGTCAGTCCCCTTGGCCTCGCGCCCCAGACAGCCTTGGGTTCAAAGCCCCGCTGGCAGCTCCTGGCTCCCCAGTGCTGGCTTCTTTCGGCAGCTCTGCGCCCCTATCCCCAGAAGGCACTCTCTCCACCTCCCTTTGGGCTGGCAACCCCTCCCCTCGCCCCTGCCACCACCTCTGGCCCTCTCCAGCCGCGGGTTAATGAAATGCGGCTGCTGGCTGCTCAGACAGCTGTCACACCCTCGTTTCTCTGCTGGGACATCGAATCCCCAACGAGGCCAACAGGCGAAAGGAGGTAGGTGGGGTGCAGAGGGCTGAAGTTGGGGAGCAGGCTGTTGAGAATCCAGGAGGAAGCGCCACGCTGGAAGTCTTCAGGGTTCAGCTTGGTGAGGTAGGCCTAGGGCGCTCTTTCTGACCGGGGCCCCTAGTTCTTCCGTCCTTTGCCGAGCGGCAGACTCAAGCAGCCCCGTACCCACGGCCCTCAGACCACAGCCGACCTCACACTTCCTGCCCTCCACCTAGGGCCAAGCCTGGCTTCCGTGAGCCCAGCCAGGAACGCCTGAGAGCTCGCGGCGGCGGCCCAGTGCTTTCCTGCCAGCGCCTTCCATCCCTTCCCTCTCGCTCCCCCTCCTCCCTGCGCTCCCTCCCCCGCGGCCGCGGCCTTTATTAGGGATTCCGCGGCTGTCGGTCCCGCCATCCATCCTGTCCGCCAGCAATTAGGCGGCCAGACAAAGAGCAGCTTCGGATGGATGAGGGTCCCGGCGGATCGGAAATGTGAAGGGTCAGCGCTGCCGCCCGCGGCGCACCCCGCTCCCCCTCCGCATAATCACCCGCTGCCCGTCACTCAGCCGGCCGCCCGGGAGCTCGGCGCCCGGAGAGGGCGGGGCCGGGGCTGCAACCTGGGCGCCCGGGCCGGGCCGAGCCGCCCCCCGCAGGTGCGACTCCTGCGGGGAGTGCAGAGCCGCCGGCCACGGCGCTGACAGGGAAGAGGAAGAAATTTGGGCACCCCCTAAGGGGATCTTGGTACCCGTGGCCCCAGGCCTTCCTGAGGCCAAGTGGAGACTAACTAGTTGCCAGAAAGAGGCAGATCAAGGTTCTGGGTGTGCCCTGCTGGGGGACCGGAGGACCAGGCCTTCAGGGTCTCCACGCCCCGCCCCGAAACCAAACCCAAGGCCACCCGTTTGGAAAACGCCAGGCCTCCAGCCTGTGGCGCCTCCTGTAGGACCGGAATGACACGTCGCTTCTCAAACCCCGCTCTCCAGGGTAAAATCCCAACCGTCCACATCAAATCAAGAACTGCTCCAAACCCGGGCGAACCCAAGTGGAGCCGAGAGGAAGTTCGGGGAGCCCAGGCTTTCCTGCGGGTTCTCGGGCGCCGGCTCCTAGCTGACAAGTCAACATCTCAATCTGACAATTAGTGATCCAGGGCTGGGGGGGCGTGGGGGGCCAAGGGCCCTCGCTGCGGCGGAGCCCTCCCGGCGGGAGGCAGAGGTGGGCGGTGCTGGCAGTGATGAACGACTCAAGCGGGGCCCAGGGCCCGGAGCGCGCATTCATTACTCCACTGACAGGCGGACGAGGGCCCGGTGGGCGGTGAGTGGACGTGCGGTGCCCAGGAAGAGGCCGGTGGCGGCGGCGGGAGCGAGAGGCCGTTTAACAGTCCCATCTCCCCTGGATTCCCGGGTTTGCAGTTCGACCCTGGCCTTGACCACCTTGAACTTGGCCTCCCGGTCGCTGGCCGCCTCCTTAATTAAGGAATTAGGGAATCCGAGGAGGAGACAAACTCTGCCCTTGGGTTAGGTGATTTAAGGTCAAACACGGAGAAAGGAGGTAGAGGGGTTTAAAACTGGGCGCTTTGGTGTCTGACCTCCACAGAACCGTGCGCGGACGCTCACTCGGGCGACAGTGCGGAGCGGGGGGCGCAGCGGGCGGTGCGTCAGCGACGCCCCTGAGTTTTCAGCGGAGGTGCGGGCCTCAGCCCCTCCCTCCCACAGCCCCCCTCCGGCTTGCTGTCAGTTCTGTCGGCAGTTCTGGGGGGAAATGGCAGCCGCCGGGTGACAGCTGAGGTGTGCTCCCGAGGGTGTGTGACACGTTCACTGTGAGAGCTGTGACAACCGAGCCTGGAGCACCTCCATCACGCCTTCCTCAAGGGCGGAAGGCCGTGCCTGCATGCTCTCCCTTCCCCAAAGTCCACACACTCCTTGCTTAGCCTTGGAGAAGCCGTCGCTGCTGGAGTCCTCCTAAGCCACAGCCCCGCGCAGTCGGCCGTCCCTCCCGCGGCTGGCTTCCCCTGGCTGCGGTGACACCTGTGTGATGCTCAGGTCAGGCGGCCTCGGGGAGAACCCTCCCGTAGGGCCCGGAGAAGCAGGAGCTGCTGCAGCCCCGAATCTCTGGACTCCTGGGCACAGTTCATTCCTAGTTCACACCTTGGGAGGACAAATCCTAGTTAAACACTCTAGTCGCCTCTCTGCAGCTGGCTGCGTCTCCACTCCTCAACTTCATCTCCAACGGAAGCTGAGCCTGGCCTCTCTGGGGCGGGACCTCCCGGGCCTATAAGGCAGAGGATTCTGGGCCTCGGGAACATTGCTTTCCACAGGACACGGTTAAGGCGGCTCCCATCTGCCTTGCTCTTCCCGGGCCTACCTCCTTCTCGGGGCCTCGACAGTTCACCTTCTTTCCTCTAGGCTTTAACCTTTAGGAGTCTCTCCCAATTTTGTCTCCCCAAATCTGGTCTTTGTTCCTCTTGGGGATCCCGGCCCCGGGAGTAACCCAGCAGGACAGTGAAGTGCTGCGGAGAAGCCAAGGCTGTAGGGGCAGAGGTTCCCTGGTGCCACAGCTGAGAACCCAGGATGACCAGGCCATGCCAGGGCACGCCCGTCCGTTGCTTCTCATTCCGGGCACAGGCGCCCGGTCGATGCCCCGCTGTCCACCCCTCCTTGCAAACGGCCCTCCTCCCGGCCCCCGCCCCTCCGCCCGCCTGGAAAAGGCAAATTTGACATTTTTAAATCCCGAGCCTTAGAGGGATCGATGCGGCCCGAGGGCCCCGCCCGGGGTCGATATTCCTGATTGGGAAGAGGCCGCTGAGCGGAGCCCGCGTGTAAATCATCCGGACTTGGGAGGTGGGGCGGGGGCTGGGGGGGACCGGGGGACCCACTGAGTAACAGGCGCGCGGCGGGAAGGGTCCCGGCCGGGCTGGACCGAGGGCTGGAGGAAGGGGGAGCCAGGGTTCGAGGGGCCCTCCCGGCCCTCCCCGGCCCGCCCGCCGGCCCCCGCGGCCGCGCCGGTCTCGCTTCAGCGGCCGCCACCCTCCGCTGCCCCTGCAGCCGCGAGGGAGGCCGGAGCCGGAGCCAGCCATGCGGCGGCTGCTCTCCGGCCGCTCCCGCGGGGCCCGGGCTTCGGCGCGGCTGTCACGGAGCCGACAGGCCGGGCTGGCGGGGCGGAGGCGGCGGCGGGGGGCGCGGGGGCGCGGGGGCGCGGGGGAGGCAGCTGCGGAGGCGCAGGGCCCGGCCCGGCGCAACAGATGTTTGCAGCACCCGGGGCCGGCCGGGCGGGCGCGGGGGGCGCGGGGGGCGCGGGGGGCGCGGGGGGCGCGGGGGGCGCGGAGACCTGGGCACACGCAGGAGCGAGCGTGCCCGGCCTGGGGCCGAGCGGGCATCCCGGGCGCCGGCAAGGAGGCTGGGCCCGGCGGGGGAGCGCCTGGTGGCCGCCCGCGCTTGCCGCGTCGGGGAAACCGAGGCAGCCGGGACCGAGAGCGGCCGGCGGCGGGGGCTGGCAGTCAGTTTCCGCGTGGGCTGCCGGGTTAGCCGAGGCCAAGCCGGGGCCGGCGGCGCGTAAACGCGTTACCGCGCCCTCGACAGCTGCTCGCGCCCGCCCCTCCCGCTCGGCCCCCGCCCCCCGCCCCGCGCCAGTTTATAGAACAACAATTTGGGGAAAACAATCCCGGCCGAGTGACGGCCCCGTAATTGTGACAAAGTGAGTGCGCGCGGCTGGAGAGGGCGCGGGGCGGGAGCGCGGCGGGGCGGGGCGCAGGCGGGGAGCCCCTCGCCCGCCCCGGCGCCCCTCGTTCTCATTCCGGTCGCCTCGCAGCCCTCTCCTCCTCTCTCCCGCCGGCTTCTCCTCTGGGCCCGCCGCGCCTCCCTCTCTTGTTTCTCCATCGCTCTCCGGGCTGCCACCTCTCCCCGCTCGCCCTCCTCCGGGTGGGCCTTTCCCTTGCTCGTTTCTCACCCCCTCCCCCTCCACTCTTTTCTCCATCCTTTTCAGGCGTTCACGCTGCCCTTGGGCCACAGGCTCTCGGGCAAGATCTGCTTCGCCCTCGCCCCAGTCCCTCCCTCCAGGTCTGGGCCCGGAGCCCGCATCCTCGCTTGGGCACCCCGGGTCCCGCTGCGCCCAGGCGGCCTGGCTCCCTGCGGGCGCCCTCCCCTTCCCCCGGGGCGCTCGGCACCCGGCTCCCGGCGCCCAGAGCCAGTTTGTTTGTCCAGCGGCAAACTGTTGTTTGCCAAGCTTAGCGTCGCCCGCCTCGCAGTGAGGCCCAATTAAGTCTCATTCATTATTCAGCGCCCCTGGCCGCCCCGTCCCCAGCGTAGCTGTGCTGTCTTTTCGCCGCTCCTTCCCACCCCTAAAGGGACCACGTCCCGGGCTGCATTCCCACCCCCAGGTAGGGGTCGGGGACCTTGGAGGCTCTAAAACAGTTCACAGGTGACCCGAAGGGAGGCCCCCTGCCTCCACCCCTACGCTAGTCGGGGCTGGGAGATCTGATAGAGCCAAGCTTCTGTCTAAAGAAACCGAAGCTCAGGAGGAGCCGTGACTTGGCCAAGGTCAAGGGACTGCACCCGGGATTGGAGCCTGGGATGCTGAAGGTACCTGCTTCGCCAGCTCCATTCCTGCGCGGTAACAGAAGATCCCTCGCCCTCCCCCCCCCCCCCCCCCCCAGTCCTGGCTTGGGCCTGCACTCCTCCTGCTGGCGCCCTGACCCTGGGTCCCTCGCCTGTGGCTTTTTCCTTTGCTCCAGGCTGCAGGGTCAGAGCAGCTTCCGAGCTCTCTGGATTCCGGGTCATGCGAGCTCAGGCTCGGGTCTGCATGTGTAGGCCCCTAACTGGAAGGCCTGGCGGCAAAACCGGGCGTCTTGGTGGACGCTCCTCTTCCTTATGGGTGGATGTCTCTCCCTTAAGAAATTAGAAGTGATCCTAGAATGGCCAGAAGCTCTTGGGGTCTTGGAGTGTGGAGAGAGAAGCGTGCAGCCTGGAGTGAGCGAGGGATCACCTCCTACTTGTGGCGGGGAGAAGGGAGAACCGAGAATTTTAATTTTATTTAAGGGAGTCACTTTTTTTCCCTCCCGCCAGGTTGCCGCACAATCCGGACAGCTACGGCAAAGGGGTGTCCCAACCTTGCGAAAAGGTGATCTGGGGGCTTTTGGGGAGCCTCCCTCCCGTAAGCGGCAGCGCCACCTGGCGGTCGTGGTGGCGTACTGCAAGCGCCGCGCTTGGCCCGGGAGTCGGGGGCGGCTCCAGGCCCGGTAGTGTAAAGCTGGGTGAGCCTGGGCAGAGCTTCCCATGGAGTTGATACCCGAGAGGGCGGGTAGGAGAAGGCAGGACCGGAAGATGATTCCAAGGGGCCGTCAAGGGCGTC
The DNA here is from genome assembly GCA_010120015.1 of Rhombomys opimus. Classification (NCBI taxonomy): domain Eukaryota; kingdom Metazoa; phylum Chordata; class Mammalia; order Rodentia; family Muridae; genus Rhombomys; species Rhombomys opimus. The sequence goes on from REGO01000172.1 coordinate 1,618,575, forward strand.
GGGGAGGGGCCTGGCGGAGGTGGCCTGACTTCACAGGACACCGTCAATCAACACTGAGACAAAGTCCACTTGGGTGGATGTGGGAGCAGGCACAGAGGGCCATTTTGATTCTGTGGTCAAAGGAAATGACTGGTCTGAAGCGGCCTGTCAGCCTGAGCAGCCAGGTACCGCGGCCCTACTGGGACTGCCTGAGGGTGAGTTCGCTTGAAGTAGGTAGGACGAACGGGCAGGCACTCTCTGCGCCCGATTTGATATTCTGAGGATTTTTGCAGCCTCTTTGTAAAGGCTCTTCAATCCTGTTTGGGGACAGGGCGGCTGAGCTGTGGGGGTGCTAAGGTCTAGGTCAAAATGTTTTCCAGAATGTTTAAGTGGAAGGAGTTCAGGATCCCTTTCAAGTTTGACTTGGGGAAAATTTTTATGGTCTGGGGAGATGGGAAGGCTGGAGAAAGGCTAAAACCTGGGGCCAGGTTACCCAGAGCAGCCAGGACTTAAAGGTGAGGCTTAGAGAAGACACTGGCTTTCAAAAGGGCCTGAAACGTTGAAAAGGTATTCTGTCCAACCCTTTGCCCCGAGAATCCTTAACTCTTTCAGGAGTTTGAGGGGAGGATAGAAATTTAAGCTGGTTATTATTAATAATTATATTATTAAATTTCACCTTATGTGCGTGGATGTTTCTTGTGTGCACATGGCATGTGTGTCTGATGCCCTTGCAGACCAGAAGAGGGCATCTGTGAGCTGCCGTGTGGGTGCTGGAAACTGGACCCCAGTCCTCTGGAAGAGCAGTAAGTGACCCCAGGGCCATCTTTCTAGTCCCTGATTTTGTTGTTGTTCAGTTCACAGTGTCCCAACCGAAAACATTTAAAACATTCTCCTCCCTGGGCACGGTGGCACATGCCTATAAGCCCAGCATTTGGGGAGGTGCAGGCAGGAAGATCAGGAACTCAAAGACATTCTCAGCTATGGCCACATAAGACCATTCTGGGCTATATAAGACCGTGCCTCAAAAGTTAATTAATTAATTACAAATAATGTATGAATAAAAATTTCAAACTGAAGCATTCTCCTCCCCTTACACGCAGAGTCACTGTGACTGTAAATAACAGGACTGGCGTGCCACCCCAAAAGCACAAAACTGAAGCATTCTCCTCCCCTTACACGCAGAGTCACTGTGACTGTAAATAACAGGACTGGCGTGCCACCCCAAAAGCACAAAACATCTAGTACCTGGGAGACCCTGAGGTAGGAGCAGACTTGACCGTTACCTTGGAGAGATGGTTTACCGTGTTGGGGTCTGGATGCCATCTGATGAATCTTCCTCCCCGCCCCATCTCTCAGGGTCTAAGGATAACTCTTGAGACTGGTGATTCTCACAGAGGACCTTGAGATTTCTGCGCTCTGATCCATGTCAAACGCCGCTGAATTTGCTCTGAGACTCTTGCCCTAAAGCATGGCCAAAGGGCTCCTGGTGACCTATGCCCTCTGGGCTCTCGGGGGTCCTGTTGGACTCCACCACCTGTATCTGGGAAGGGACAGCCACGCCCTGCTCTGGATGCTGACCCTGGGGGGCGGTGGTTTGGGCTGGCTTTGGGAGTTCTGGAAGCTCCCAGGCTTTGTTGCTCAAGCCAACGGAGTCCAGGCTCGGAAACGGAGGCCAGGAGAGGGGAGGCCACCTCTGAGCGTCCTTCGCTTTGCTGCCCAGATGACAGTGGGTATCTATTTTGGTCTCGTGGCTCTGATCAGCCTCTCTTCCATGGCCAACTTCTATATCGTGGGCCTCCCACTGGCAGTTGGCTTAGGGGTCTTGCTGGTGGCTGCTGTTGGTGACCAGACCTCCGACTTTAAGAACACCCTAGGCGCAGCCTTCCTCACGTCTCCTGTGTTCTATGGCCGCCCCATAGCCATCCTACCCATCAGCCTGGCTGCCAGCCTCTCGGCCCAGAAGCACCGCCGATACAAAGCTTCGGCCGGGTCCGAGACGCTCAGCGTGCGGCTCTACCGCGTGGGCTTGGCTTACCTGGCCTTCACGGGCCCCGTGGCCTACAGTGTGCTCTGCAACACAGCCGCCACCGTTGACTACGTGGCGGAAACCCTGGGTTCCTTCCTGAGTTGGTTCAGCTTTTTCCCACTTGTTGGCCGCCTTGTGGAGTCTGCCTTGCTCCTGCCTTGCCGCATCTGGTGGCTACTGGTTGGGGATCCCAGCTTCAATGGTAGCCAGTTCCAGGAGTGGGAGAAGCTCTATGAGTTCGTCCACGGTTTTCAGGATGAGAAACGCCAGCTGGCTTACCAGGTAAGCCCTCTCTGTTCTTCCCTCTCTCTGGGTGAGGCTGTCCTCTGGTGCTGGCAGCTACAGGGGCAAGCCGTTCTCAGATATGCTGGCTAAGCCCTGAAAGGGGTTCCTGGCTCCTTTGGACTTCTTTCTGTGTGTGCTGTAACAAGGTGCACGGTACTATTGACGAGAAATACGTGTAATACTTTTTTTTTTTTTTTTTTTTTTTTTTGCGAAGTCTCACATAGTTTATCTAAGTTTGTGTACGAGCGCCCAGATGAAGGCATGGAACACTACCAGCTCCAAGAAGATTCCTTCCTGTCCCTTCCCAATCTACACTCCTACTCGGAGGCTAGCTCTGTGACATCTTTCCCTGCGGGTTAGAGGTTCTGTTTGTTCTTTGGTGTAGGAGAGCATGCTCATACCCCCACGAACACTTTCTGAGCTCTGTAGCACTGAGCCACATCCCACGTGATCTATTAGGTTTAAATTTCATTATTGGAGCCAGGAGTGGTAGTGCACACCATTGATCCCAGCACTCCAGAGGCCGAGGCAGATGGGTCTCTGTGTGTTCAAGGCCAGCCTAGTCCTACAGAGTGAGTCCAGGACGGCCAGGGCGGTTATACAGAGAAGCCCTGTCTTGAAAAAACAAACGGACAAATTACTTGTGTGTGTGAGTCCATGTGCAGCAACATGGATGTAGCCGTCAGAGGGCAATTGGCAAGACTGGAATCTCCCTTCTACCACGTGCATTCCAGGGATTGAACTCAAGCTGCCAGGGAGTGCCAGTCCTCCTGAGCCATCTTTAGCTGGCCTATACCAGGCCAATAGGTAGCTGAGGCTGACCTGGCTGACCTGTCACCCTCCTGCTTCTGCCTCCCTAGAGCTGGGCGCTAACAGCACGCTCCACTGTGTCGGCTACATGAGCTGTGTTTTGTTTTGTTTTTGGTTAGTTTTCTTTTCTTTCTTTCCCTCCTTTTTTTTTTTTCTCCTTCGCCCATGTTTTGTCTGTCCTTGAATATGAAATAAATGGGTCACCTAGTACAGATCTGGCGTTTTTCGTTCAACAGTCTGTCTGTAATACTTGTTCATGTTTAACGTGCAGTTAGAAGTGGTCTTTGTTGCTGCATCAGTTCCTGCTCACTCTTATTTAGTCACTCTATTGCTAATATTGGGGTCATTTCTAGTTTAGGACTTTTTTGCAAGGGCGTTCCTGTAATCTCTCTTTTCAGTCTTTGGTGGACACACGTGTGCTTATTTCTCTTGTGGGGATGAGACCTGGCCAATGATGTGAAGTTTTAGGTTGGAAAATGCAGTTGTAATTAAAGGAATCCTGGCATTTACACAGTGTCCTGAGTTGTTGGGTTTTTTTTTGGGGGGGGGATGTTTGTACTTTGTTTGGGTTCTTTTGTTCTGTTCTGTTTTGCTCTTTTGTTGTTTTGTTTTGTTTTTCAAGACGGGGATCCTCTGTGTAGCCTTGGCTGTCCTGGATTTGCTTTGTAGATCAGGTTGGCCTTGAACTCACGGCGATCCGCCTGCCTCTGCCTCCCCGAGTGCTGTGCATTAAACCCAGGACCTTATTCCAGTTAGGGACATGCTGTGCGATTGAGCCCAAAGGGCTGAATTTCTGTCTGAGGCTCTGGCGCAGTTCAGTACTAAGGGGCCTGATTTAGCAGGAAGGAGGGAGGGGCCATGGGACTCCCAGATACTAAAATGTCACCTCTGCTTCATCAAGGTTCTGGGCCTTCCAGAGGGGGCAACCAACGAAGAAGTACACCGCAGCTACCGAGACATGGTAAAGGTCTGGCACCCGGACCACAACCGGCACCAGACAGAGGAGGCCCAGAGGCGCTTCCTGGAGATCCAGGCTGCCTATGAAGTCTTGAGTCAGCCCAAGAGGCCCAAAGCATCCTGGAGGTGAACAGCAGCAACTCCTGGAGGCTGAACAGCACTCTTGTCAGCAGCACACTCAAAACCCGGGGACCCAACGTGTCAAAGAAGCTGCTTGCAGCGGAGCTGGAAACTCTGAAGGGAGGAGAAAGTTTGTGGTAGAAAATATTTATGCTCTGAATTTCTAAATCCACGGCTGCTGTATTCTTGATTGTATTCCGTTAAGACCATACAGTGAAAGGGATATTATAAAATCAATAAAATGTCTTCCAAAGAGACACCAGTGTCCTACCCCGGTGCATTGATGGGATGATGAAGGTTATTTAACTCTTATACTTGTGTACAGCACCGGGTTAGGAGACTGAAGGAAAAATATGAAGATTCTAGTATTTCATATGCAAGAGGGAGTCTAAGAGGTAAGTCAGGGGTTAAATGTCAAAGTGCCAGGGGAAAAAAAAAGTTTTTATTCCATTTATATCTGCTACTCTTATACTTTCCCTGAAAGGAACAGGTTCTGCGGCCCGGGGCCGGGCCTCTGCTCGGAACAGAGCTGTGCAGAGGCCCTCGTGGGTTTGGAACAGGCTGAGTCCTCAGGTCTTCTCGGTACTCGAAGTCCAAATGGTGAGTGCCCTGTCACACTCTCAGGATCAAAGGATCTCAACGTGGGAACGGAAATATCACAGTCTGCCTTGCCCCCTGTTTTGAGCTAAATGTCCTAACACTGTAAATGATGTGTTGGGGTACTGAGGGAACAGATGACATTGTTTTAAGGGGGTTTGTAGACCGGGACGGCCTGGAACTCACAGAAAGATACGCTTGCCTCGCCCCCAGTCCTGGAACAAAGGCCTGTGCCGTCATTCGTCAAATGTCATGGTTAGTTTTAATTGTCAACTTGACACTGTCTTGAATTGCCAGAGAGACTCCCTGAAGGGTTGTCTAGATCAGGTTGGTCTATGGGCAGCTCTGTGGGAGACCTTCTTAACTGAGGTGGAGAAACCCACCTTGAATGCAGGCAGTGCCGTTTTCACGTGCTGGACCCAGGGCAAGAGGGAGAGGAAACAACAAGCTTGGCGCTGCTGTGCGTCCACTCAGCGCCCTCTGCTCCTGATTACGGAGCCTGCATGACGAGCCTCCAGCTCCAGCCTTCCCAGACATGATGGACTGTGCTCGACCCGTGAGTCCAAATGAATCCTTTTCTCTTAAGTTGTTCTTGTCAGGGTCTTTAATCACAGCAACAGGAAACGAAATAAGACAGGCCTCTTGGGAAGATTCATGATTCTCTATCCCGTGTGTCTCTAAGGCAGCTCGGGGAGGCCTGGGGAACTAGCAGTTTGTGTATTTCGAGGAAGCTTTATTTAAGCTGCATGTGGAAAAGGAGACCAGGATGTCTCACTCTGTGGGAGGCTGGGGACCAGAAACGTGTTAAAATGAGATACCTTTTTTGTTTTGCTTTTTCAAGACAGGGTTTGTCTGTGTAGCCCTGGCTGTCCTGCACCCACTCTGTAGACCAGGCTGGCCTCAAACTCACAGAGATCCTCCTACCTCTGCCTCCCTGAGTGCTGGGATTACAGGCTTGTGCCACCACACCCAGCTTAAAATTATATACCTTTATTTGCTCTTTTCTTGCTGGGATTACAGGCTTGTGCCACCACACCCAGCTTAAAATTATATACCTTTATTTGCTCTTTTCTTGCTCTTCCCGCGTGCTTTATTCACACTTCTTTTCTCCTGGGGGTCACCTCTGAGTAGTTCACACAGTGTTTTAAGCTGGAGACATGGCCTAATAGCATAAGCTTGTGCTTAGCATCCATGAGGCCTGGTACCACATAAGCGGGGCTCGGCGACCTCCCCAGTACTGAAGGCTTGTTTGTTTGTTTGTTTGTTTGTTTGATTGTTTTTCACAAGGTCGTACTTACATTGTAATCTAGGCCTGTCTGGAGCTCACTGTTTAGCACAGGCTAGCCTCAAACTCACAATAATCTTCTTGTTTACTGATGCTGGAATTACAGGTGTGAGCCAGTGCTACAGTCTAGAGGAACAGAACCCAGTGTGTGTGTGTGTGTGTGTGTGTGTGTGTGTGTGTGTGTGTGTGTGT